>JAODUD010000041.1:11725425-11737268 GCA_026784285.1 Stomatorhinus walkeri | reverse complement strand
TGGTCTCACCTCGCATACCGCTGTGGTCCCTCCTTCCATACCTCTGTGGTCTCACCCCGCATACCGCTGTGGTCTCAACTCGCATACCTCTGTGGTCTCACCCCGCATGCCGCTGTGATCCAGCCCCACATACCGCTGTGATCCAACCCCGCACAGAACCTGGTTTCAGTGTATTTATCACAGTAATGCTTCCTTGGCCAGTAAATATCCAGCCCATGACTGAAACATCACTAACATTGTCAAATGGATTGATACGGCTGGAGTGATACAGCCAGAGTGATACAGCCCAGTGATACAGCCAGAGTAATACAGCCAGAGTGAAATGGCCGGAGTGATACAGCCAGAGTGAAATGGCTCAAGTGATACAGCCAGAGTGAAATGGCCAGAGTGATCCAGCTGGAGACATATGACTGGAGTGATATGGCTAGAGTGAAACGGCTGGAATGATTCAACGTGTGCTTTCTGCTTCCTGCAATCGGAATGACTTTAGCATAGTCAGAAGAATGATGGAGGGCACTCAGTATGTATAAAATACATTAAACCCACTCAAATGATATCTCCAATGAAGGAAGACCTATTTGATTAATAAAGGCAGTATATGGGTTCCATAAAGGGAAGAGAGGCAGAAAATATCAAAGCATAATGGGTTTTTTAAAATATCATTCCAAATTTTTCTAACCTGAAAAGGTACATTACTTTTGCAGCATTAACAAGAAAAGTAAAGATACAATGGAGTCACTTAGGCTCTCTGAGGGCAAGTCATTTGTCGATGGGCAGCGGCGGGGCTCAGATGCACTGGGCTGGACTGTGAAGCACCTCCCTGGGCAGAGCCAGCCCCATGCTGGGGGGCGCGTTAAAGCCTCACCTGCCAGGGCAGGCCCGGGCGCCCTTCGATTTTCAGTGGCGCTCAAGCGATCATCAACTTCTGAGGCGACGCGCTACCCCTGTGCGACAGGACAGGTTTCTCCCACTCGCGATTCCCCGTGTGACAAAATGAGTCTGCGACGTTGAACATATCAAAGGCTGGGGTGAAAAGGCTACATTCGCGGAGAGATGGAGACGTTGGATGCCGGTGCTGAATCAGGCTGGTGCGCAGATGGGAGTGCCTCTTTAAGCATGGACCCCATTGCTGTGCAAAGAACGGCAAAACCACCAATTTCACAGCCATTAAATTGGCAATTGGTACTTTGTGATTACACTGATGATTAAAGGCTTCTCTTTCCCCAGTTAAATTAGGTCGTGTAGCCATACTGAAGAAGAAAGGCTAATAGGAAAATCTACCTCCCAGAGACGAGTGTGATTAACTGCTTAACAAAATGAACCACAAAATATGGACTGGTTATATTATAAAGTACAGAAGTACACGGACACCCGAGTAAAGCTAACTCAATACCGGAGGCTCAGTCAGGCCTGCCGCAGCCCTTCTGGGGCTGTTTATCTCCACAGGTGTCTAATCAGTTCAGTTAGTCCCAGCTGGGCTTCGCTGCACGGACAAACGCGGGCCAGCCTCCTGTTCCCACTGAGAAGCATCCAACTCCTGCACGTTCGAATGGAGCCAGGGGGGGGTCCGTGTCGCCGCGCTCCTCTTGGCAGATTTGCCGGAACCTTCTCCAGCACGTCGCCGGAAGATGTTTGACTGCCGCTCGAAAAAGACGAGGAACACAAAGGACAGGATGTGGCCGGCAGCGGGAAGGATGTTCAGAAACGGGCAGGCTGTGTTTTTGGGGGAATGAATCCGGATGAGCTGGACCTGGTGTCCTGGACCAGCAAGAGCAGCAGCTCTTCCTTCCCTCCTCCTTCACGTTCATCTCCTGTTTTAGATTGAGGACACCACCCATCCATCTATCCATCTATCCATCCATCCATCCACTGTCCCTTTATCCAGTACAGGGTTGTGGCCAATCCCATGCAGCATTGGGGACAAAGCAGTGGTACAAAATGGATGGGATATTGCAAGGCACACACATGCATGGATGCACATTCGCGCACACACACACACACACACACACACATATTTGTGGGGACTCTTCATTCATCTCTATGGGAAAAAAACTCTAATCACAAAAACGACAACCATAACCTCTTCCCAGCCTCACCCTTAACCATATGTATGCTAACAAAATACAAGACTTTTGGCTTTTTTAGTTTTTTGACTGCAGTCAAGAGGTTATCTTTTTGGAGACCAAAAAAGTCACAAAAAATCAACAGGTTTTTAATCACATTGTGGGGATATCTGATCCCTACATCGTAATATATACATAACACACACACACACACACACACATTTCATCCTAAGCAATGTACATTTTTTGTCAAAGCAGGGTTAGCTAGTCCCTGGATTCATTTGAGGCTAAGGGCCTTGCTCAAGGGCTCAACCGTGAAATCTCGCTGCCAACCCTGGGATTTGAACTTGCATCCTACCCTGCTGAGTTGCACACAGACAGAAATGCACTATGGTAAATTTTATAAATGGCAGTTCGCCGAGTGGTGAGGACTAAATTCTGTAGCTGGCCTGAACTACGTAACATTTATGGTTCCAGGCATGTTATATGATCAGTTTCAATATATGTTTGCACATATCCGTACATATCAGCTACCCGTCCATCCAGGACACCAGGCTGTTGACCTCAGGTGACAGGCAAGGGCCATTAAAACTGGACTTTGAGTGGAGATTCGTATATTTCATAGTATATATGGCCTGCAAAAGGGTCAACTTGCATGGCCACGTTAGTGTGTGTCATTGACGCTCTTCGCCTGAGCTCAGCAGAGGTCAACGTCTGGCCACTATCAAGGTTACTGCACCACAAGGCCTGCTCCCCACCCTCCTTAGAATTCAAACCACACAATTGAGAAAGTATCAGCTATTAATTAGAACAACAGTTGCAGAAATAATAGGAAAAAAACAAATCTCGTCAAACACACCCATCTGCCACCGGTAATCAAAATAATCAAAAAAACTAAACCGCGTCAAACTTGCCCATCTGTTGCTGCTAATCGAATTAATCAGAAACTCAGAACTCTTTCCATAGACGTTGTGTATAAACGCACTCTTGGACAGACCAGCTGCCGGCAGTTGTCCCAGGTTAACAGATACCCGATAAAGTTGACAAATTAGCATCTTGTAATCTTTTTTCCGCAGACTGCAATGCTCCAGTAGATAGAACATTTCAATTCAGACAGTTAGAAAGGAAAGCAAAATGCTGTGAATGAAAGATAATGCGTTGTACCTCCAGGGAGGGCCAGGGTGTACAAAGTACCTCTACTGTGACCCTGCCAGTCAGTTATGCCTCATTAACTGCCCCTCTGGCATCCTCTGCCTCCCCCCCCCATCCTAGCACGGGATAAGAGATTTACAATATTCAACGTCTTTGGTAGATCTCCCCATGGCCGCCCCCCCACCCAACAAACAAGAAAACAAAAACATCTCAAGTTTGTGTGTGTGATGAATTTCTCAAGTGTTCCTTATTTTTACATTTATTTTCAGAAGCGTCTCGATCCTTCTCTGTTTTTGGATGTTAAATGTAGAGCTTGAAGTTTCTCCAGTAGCATCCGCGTGACGCCGGAACACGTCTGGCGGAGCGCGACGCGCGGCGTTTCAGCAGCCGGGGACTGCGGACTATTTGCACTATATGCCAAATCGCAGGAACACGTCTCGCTTAAACCTGCCGGGGGGCTGTTTCCGTTCAATCCTGAAACTTTCAGCCTGATGTTGATCCCCATGGACCTACTTGAGTAGAAGATTTAGTCAGGGGAGGCAAAAAAAATGTTGGGGAGGGGGAGGAATTACTTGATGTGATTTTTTTCTAAATGCAGCGACATGTCTTTGAATAATTCAGGTATTTTCACAGCATAGAGGAGGGGACTGGAGAGGTTCTCCGATGTCACATGGTATCCGTGGTTAATGCCGGTTTAGTGCTGGTAATGCTGCTGGTCGACCAGCACCAAAATACAACATACGCTGGTATAACCAGAATGCATTATGCAGGTCATGCCGGTGACCCGACATGCTGGTCTATACCGGTTTGTTCAGCATGAATACTGGATCCCCATTGCCAAGGGACTACAGAATTTAGTGAAATGAAGGGGCGTCTCTCACTTGCTTTATATAACCGTTTGTGTTTAAAAACACAGATTTCATGTAGGCTTATATTTAGAAGGTTTTATTGGTCTGCATAAAATTATTTGTAGGTCATTTTTTCAAGGCTGTCCATCACTGATGCTCCGCCCTCCCCACGTTGCACGGTCCACTCCATTTCCACACCCAGACCAGCAGTACCACCAATCATGAACCACACTCTGCCCATGCAAGCTCCTCCAAGATTAATTAAAGTATATGCTCTGAAAAAAAATATCATAATTAACCACAAAATACAAAGCCGTCTGACTAGGATGACTGCAGACATTTCGTAACTGACTGTTTCTTATATTAACTAGACATCATCTAGTTTACACGAGTAAAATCCCAATATAGCAGGAGACCAACTAACTCCTCTGGGGGCCCTAGGCTGATGTGGGGCCCCTAAGAAGCCCATATAAGTGTGGGGTGCCAGCAACAATCTTACCAAGTTACTCTAACCTCAGAGCTCTTTAATCCGTGCTCATTATTAAAATCAGAATGAAATATGTTCAAGTGACTCCAGCAAAAAGACGCCTATTCGAGCTGATCACATGCCAGGTGTGTTCGGGGGCGAGTGCTTGGCGTTGTATCTTCGCAACACAAGAAGATCAGGGGACGGCGTCGCGGACGGTGGCTTGTCATTCCGCAGACGTCTCCATTATTATATGATTAGGTGAAATAAAGGCACGCACACTTTGAGAGATCAGACCTAACCTGTTGTCCTTCACGGTCATCCAAAGCAATATGAGCTCTTCTGTGACTGGATTACAGAGATTTAAGTTCGGATCAGCTGCTCAGAAATGTCCGCCACTCTTTCCCCGCCGTCACGGCAAATCTCCAGTGTCTCCCTCACCAACACCTGCGGTCCCATCTTCTGGTCTAGCACGTAATTCACCTGTTTCCTCAAAAGGGGGGGCCTGAATTCATTTATTTATTTTACTGCCTTATGATACAAGCAGGTCTGTTTGAGAATAGTGGGTACAGGTTATACTCTGGCAGGAATGTATACAGGGGTGGGGCCACAGGTTCATTTGGCCCCAGCTGAAAGCTGATTGGCTCCTGGAGTCCACCCTTTCCTGTCAGTCACTAATTCAAAACATATCATTGGTTAATGATAAGGAAAGCATGGGCAGTGTGAGAAATACCCTGAATATTTGGGGGGTCCCCATCCACCTATTGTTGTGCAATAACGATCTTGAGACCCCCTTAAAATTTAGCTTTTGAGGCTTTCTGGTGGTCTCCTGGGTTAATCGGGGGTGTCAGACCCCCGGACACCCCCGTATTTCGCACACTCAGCATAGGTATAAATAATGGCTCCTCTTATAGTCTATTTTTTGTCTCTGTCCGCTAGAACTTCCCAACCCCCTGTTCATAGTGGACCCCAATGATGACGAGGTTCACATCAGCACAAACTTTTCAAGGAGCAGGTGCTTGGATGTCAGGGGGCAGGGGGAGGGGGCTTAGGGTTTATTTTGCTGAGTGGGGTGGAGGGAGGGTATTGCCCTCAGAAAATTTTCCTGACCTGGGGGGGTCCCCTTCTATAAACTCGTGTGACCCCTGCCCCCGTAAATTTAGTGGTAGCCCCTCCAACGCCCAGCTGCATGTGCCTGTTTCTCAGGCTCTGTCCTGGTCATAGGTGCCTTCCATAATCTGGCCCTGACCCCAGCCACAAAATCGTATTAATTAAGAATGAGCCTATGAACCCGGACCAACGGTGACCTTGCACCTCATCTTCCAGCCTTCCGTGGCGGAGAGATCCCTCACCCTGATCTGGCCGATCATGAGCCGGAGCAGCGTGTGCAAATCACAAGGCGCTCTGTGACATGCATGCTCGCGTGACCATTAGGGTATGTGTATGGATCGATGCGTTATCCATCATAAAAAACCATCATGGTGAGACCACGCCACGCAGCGTTCTCTCTGACGGAGTAAGACGGTGTTTCCACATCTGACCCAACCGAAATTAGGTTAAAAAAATCTCGAATCGCTTGTCATATACAGAAGCTCTTACGATGGTTTGATTTGCGATATAAAATATCAAACTTCGAATTCTGATCTGTTCCCAGGATGGCGATACGTCGTACGCTCCTTTCTGCTGATGCCGGGCGACGTCGGCATCCACGCGGCCGCGCTTCCAGTCTCTGTAGCAATCACAAGCATAAATATCTCATGCAGTATTGAACAACGTATTGTATTTTTATTCTGCGTTTGACCAAATATTTACTTAATCACTGACAGTAGTTATTTACGAACTTATTTATTCATCGTATCATACGTAACCCCATCGTAAGTCGAGAAGCATCTGTACTAAACATCTTCCAGAAGTTTAGAAATATCTTTTTTCCGCCGTCAGCATTAAACAGAGCTGTGACCTTGAGAATCTAAAACTGGCATTTAAACCCCCCCCCCCCCCTTCCAAACCTTTAGTTATATGTCTCAACATGTCTTTTTGATATGTGGTTTGCTGATATTTTGCGTTGAGCTGTACTGCCATTAGGAGTGAACAGAGCAGACAGTTTCTATTACTGATAAGTTACTCAAGTGATGATGCTGTGGCTAAATTCAGATAGAGAGGCACCATTTTCAGCATGATAAAAGGCTATATGCACACATCTGTATCACTTAAGTTTCTCATACAGGGTTTGCAGAAATGGCCATTTTCTCGCCTTACGTCTAATCCGAATAACAGTCAATGCCAGCGGACGATTTAACGATCCCACTGCGACTCTTTTAGAGGGTTGTGAAGAGAGGCATCCCGCTTCTCGGCCGTGATTTAAGTCGTTTCTCTCCACGCGTACGTTTGGTGAGGAGGCCCTCGTTATCGGAGGATGAGAGACCCTCGGACATCAAAAGGCTTCTCGTCACGTACGGCCCTGTTTCCTGGTTTGTCTCTCGGGAGCGACACAAGCAATAGGCAGAAGTCATTACGGGCGTCGTTGTGGCCGGCAGCTGAGGGTGAATGACTGGCGTTGGAACCAACCGGGGGGGTGGGGGGGCGCTGCAAACCTAAGCTTAATGCTGTGGGTGGGCTGACATTGTGTCCCACCACATCAGCTGCCTTTCGGCTGCGTGATTCACAGGCGCGAAGCTCCAAATCTTAGCCTTTTCATTACAGATACGCAGCGAAATAGGGAAAGGCAGCAGCCATCCTGGAAAGAGGCACCTCGACATCTCTTACTACCATTATTGCATCGAAGGCCAAAGATGACTTATTATGCTAATGACACAAAGATCTCGCAGATTCCCCACACGTTACCTTACGGAGATGAAATGTGTAACGTGAAGGTACACCCTTGTTCGGCTGGTAAGGATTATAATGTTGCAGTTTTATGCAAAAAACACAAAAAAAAAACAGTATGTTGCCTTAATCGGACAGAGGCGCTTTTAAATGAAACACACAGCTGACAGGACCTGGCGACAATTAGAGCAGCCAATGCAGTGTCTTTGCCTCTGTCTTCATTGGATGATACATACTGTCAATCTGAATCTTTGCCAATGGGATGACAGAGTGTGGTGCAGGTGTTTTAAAGGGCCGATGTCCCTGACGTCGGTGCCCCCGAAAGGAAGACATCTTATCGTGGCAGGCGGACTGTTAATGGGGAGACTTGCTGAAGCCGACGCCCACTTTAGTGTGGATCCAGAGTCGATTGACTAAAGCTAAAAGGGGATGGAAGGTGACACTGCTCCTTGAAAGCCCGGGAGAGATGTATATACAGGGGAGGGGGGTGTCACTTGCTGCTAGACCCCCTCCCTGGCGACATTAGTCAGGTTTAATTCCC
This sequence comes from Stomatorhinus walkeri, assembly GCA_026784285.1. Taxonomy (NCBI): domain Eukaryota; kingdom Metazoa; phylum Chordata; class Actinopteri; order Osteoglossiformes; family Mormyridae; genus Stomatorhinus; species Stomatorhinus walkeri. The sequence continues at coordinate 11,729,372 of JAODUD010000041.1, read as the reverse complement.
CGGCGCCGATGGACCTAATTCCCATCAACCCCTCTGGCCTATCAGGGTTCAGTCTCTGAACCCACCATCTCCAAATTACCGCCTCTTGTCCCTCCCTGCCTCACAGCTGTCAAAAGACAGTCGCAATTAAGGCCGGGGTCTGCAGTGGTGCCGGTTCCTGCAGCTAGATGCCCCACAGTTCGGTTATTTTCGCGGGGGGGCGCTCTGCTCCCACTCAGCACGCACCACATGGACACTTGATTGATTTCAAATGAGGAAATTAAATGGTCTTTAACGGGGAGAGCGGCTGCCCTAATTACACATGCAGAGGTCTGTGACTGTGGGACAATTAGGGATCCTGCTTGCCCCCCCCCCCCCCAGGCAGTTGGGGGCCCCTCCCAGGCCAGCATTTTTGCGCGTGACCCTTCCATGATCCAATTGTTCCTCCACTCCAGCAGCAACGTGGATCGTCCTCCAGACCTTTTTCAATTTGAGCGATAGAGCGTGATCTCAGGGGTGATTCGAGGGGCCATAATTCAAACAGAGGAGACAGCCTTATAAGTAGCTAATGATATGCTTTGAATCGGTTGGGTGACAGGGGTGGGGTCATTCCAAGGGCCAATCAGCTTTCAAATGGAACCAGTGCCCCTGTAGCCCCGCCTCTGTTTACACCTCTGTGTGATTTCCAAGCAGATGAACCTCCGGCTTTTGAAATTGTTGCACACGAAAGCATTTCTTTAATATTAGGCACTTTCAAATCGAATCCCAGTGACCATGCAGGTAGTATGTTCACTGTTACAATGTTTAAATAATGGAGAAATGTGTTGTGCTTAATCGAATGCTAAATTGTAACGGAGCTCCTGCAATTTCCTTTACAATTAATGAAGTATCCATCTTATGCACACAGTGATCAGTGCAGACACCAATTCATCTAAATGCAGGTCTTCTGTACTTTTGTACTCTGATGAGTATGTAAGGGTTATCATTTAGTCAATTTTAACATTTAGACAAATTTGCAGACTTGGTGGGATTTAGTTCATACCCCACATTGACCATCCATCCATCCATTCATCCTTCCATCCATCAATCTATCTATCTATCTAAATACCACATGCAGTATATTTCCAGCCCCGTGCCTTTTTAATAACATAGTATTCCTGGCTACCTGTCTGCGCTATTTAAAGCCGGGGTAAAAATAGACCCTTGTAATCCTTTACAGCGTCCCATCCGTCACGCGTCCGCATGTTTTGCCGTAACGTGTAAAGGCAGCATATGGCGGCGATCAGTTGTGCTAAAATATTAATGCCTGGGTATCGCCCCCGGCAACGAGGCGCGAGGAGCCGCCACGAAATCTCAAGATTGAAGGTCAGCGGAAATGAAACACAGGGAGGGATCGCGTCCTAGGAACAGGCCGTTTTATTACTAGCCCTAAAGACTTACTACTTGGGAGCACTCGTGTCGTTTTAATAAGTTTTCTGACACTGCAGTTTAATGGGTGGAAATGTGGGGCTTTAGGAGGCTAGAGGACTAATGCGTGCATCTGGATTTGGGGGCCTCTGGACTCTCGTTGATAATTAATCTCGCCGAGTGTTTCATGCTAAATCTTCGCAGTCATGAAGACAAATGCAGCAATCTGTCCCGTGTCACCACGAGACACACACACGCACACACACACACACGTGCGCTGGTGAAAAGCCACATCCAGAGTGTGTGGACACAGCACACTGTTAATTAGCATCCTAGGGGACAGATCGTTAGCCTTCCGGAACCTTCTATTCACTTCTCACTTAGGCCACATTGAGACAAGATGAATCACAGCTGTTGATTTTTAAGGCATTATAATTATAACATTTTTGTGACACCATTCATATGGAATAGTCCAGGTTCCAGGTTGTTTCTGCCACTGCAGATACATTTTTTTTTTACATTTAATTTATTTAGCAAATGCATTTATCAAAACTGACGTGCATTTGAGAAACACAGTTGCAGTCCCTTGAGTAATTAGGGGTTAAGAACCTTGCTCAGGGGCCCAATGTGGAAATTACTCAACTGAGCCTGGGATTTGAACCAGCCACTTTCCACACAGACACAAAGTCTTATCCCACTGAGCCACACAACACCCCCAGCTACAATGTCATATTACTCAAAAAAACTGATTTCAGCCATAATTACAGAAGAGCTTTGGGCACCTGTGATGACATCAGCCAGATGTGATGCCCATAGGCCATGCTAACTAGCCTGCATTTCCACTTTATTGCATTAATATGCATTGCCACAAGAATCACTCCCAAGCCAACACTTTGCAGACGCTCCCTTGGTGGTGTTTACAAGGTTTTAGGTAAAGCCCCTGTCAGCCACTTGCCTCTCCCCTACATGCAAACTCAGATTCAAGCTTTGCTCCGGGGCCCGGGAGGACCCCGCTTTATACTTTCCACGTCACTTTGGTGACTCTGTAAGAGTGCTTCAGGTCATTGCCACCCAGCGGTTAGCATATCCGCTCCTGCCTTTTTTTTTAAAGCCTGCGGCAGGTTTTCTGGTAGGATTTCCCCATGTTTGTCCCCAGCTGTCCCAACCGGTACCCTGACAGGCTCCCCGGTCCCTGCTTCAGACTGAAGGGAACCTGCCGCCCCCACACTTCACAGGATTGTATTACCTGGCTAATGTGCTGCGCTGGGTTTCTGCCAATCATAAAGCGCTTCTTTCATGCCAGATTGTTTCATTTTCATCCCATATGAGAGGCTATCCCGGAGTCCCACATTTTTCTACCTAATTTACGCGAGGTTTACACTTCCCCGTCATTTTTTTGACACCAGTGTCGTGAGACGCTATCGCACCAAACTGTTATATTATAACGCACTTTATTTAACCGTATTTTATAGGTGCTTCTCGCTTTACGATGGTTCAGCTTACGATATTTCAACATTATGGTGCGATACCGATCCACATTCAGCAGTCAGCTCTGATTTGCCGCACGATACTTTCTACTGATGCCGGCGATGGCAGCATCCAGGCAGCCGCGCATCCAGTCTCTGTAGCGATCGTGAGCATAAACATCTAATAGTGTGTGACAATGTACTGAGCAATGTATTTATTCTGTGTTTAACCAAATATAGTTGTATTTGGTCGGAATGTAACCCCACCGGAAGTCGAGGAGCAATTCTTATTTTCTTTTATCGCTTTTGTATTATTACTCACTTGTGTTCTTTTTCTGCCTTTGAACTTTATTTTTCTTTACAGTCTTACATTTTACTAAATTTATTTGCTTGTTTATTTTCAGTTTCCCATCCTTTCTTTTCACTTTTTCTTTGACCTTTTCCTTCTTGTACAACTTCTCTCTCTTAGCACCTTATTTTAGCTCCTTGTGTAAAGCATTTTGTATGAATTTTCATGAAGCACATGTATGAAAAATGCAACATAAATGAAAATAATTATTATAACTATGATTATTAGTTATCTTGCGGAACATGTCAGACCTGATATCGGCCCCCTGGTTGCTTCTCTGTGCATCTCACACAGCTACTCAGCCGCGAGCATCAGTTAGCTCCCGATTGTGGGCGCCAGCCCATAATCTCGACGACCGCTGATCCCAGACCGAGGGCCCTGCCTTGATCAGCATCTTCCAGGCGCACCTTCATTCTACAGTCATCTCGAGAGCACCTTTCATCTTCACAGATCCCCGCAGGATTTCACGTCTTCATTATCTTGAATCCAACCCCATCTTTTGAGACCTTACTGGGGGGGGGAGGGTTGCGTGGTATTTTTTTCTCCCCACACCCACTCTTCCAGCATTCTTCCATGATAATGATGAGGGGCGTGTTGCATATCTGAGGCTAAAAAAACAAAACACAGCACGCATCAGAAGTCTCCCCAGAAACCTGTCGGACGTAATTCAACTGTTGGGGGGAAACCTAAGTTTCCCTCCTGTAACCTACTGACGAGTTCAATCACAGACTGCAAACTCTCAGTAT
>JAODUD010000041.1:11687991-11714068 GCA_026784285.1 Stomatorhinus walkeri | reverse complement strand
ACTGAGCCCTAAGTAAGGGGGCAGTCATGTGACCCAACGCTGAGAGTGAAGAGGATGCTGACTGAGCCCTAAGTAAGGGGGCAGTCATGTGACCCAACGCTGAGCGTGAAGAGGATGCTGACTGAGCCCTAAGTAAGGGGGCAGTCATGTGACCCAGTGCTGAGAGTGAAGAGGATGCTGAATGAGCCCTCAAACAGAGGACAGTCGCATGTCCCAATAAATTAGCCAATGATAGGCTTGAGGTAGCTGTAGCCTTAACCAATTGGTCACTGGCAATTCACATAGAATCCGCCCACTGCAGGACTTGAAGCCCCATTTCTCCCACTACTACTATGAAAGTAGTTTGCTGATGGGGGCCATTTTATTTTCAAAAGGTACATTCCCAGGATTTACACGGCAAGGCAAACACATTAGATGCGTTAATGTACTGTATAACGCCATTCGCTTCCCGGATAATTGAAGCATTCCGTTCGAATATAAGAATGCACCCTATCTAAACACTGCATGCGAGGATTCATTTGTGCCGGAGCGTGAGAGCAGAGTCATTCTCACATCCGCGCTTAGCCAGAAACGCTTGCACGGCAATAAACGTGCTAAGCTTTACGGTAATTAATAAGTCTGCACATTATGTCAAAGAAAATTAATTTTATTTTCCAAAGCTTCATTTAATAGGTTCCACATGGCAATAAACCACGAACACATCGCATATAAACATTAGACCACATTACAATTAAGGCGACAGCTCTTTCAGGAGTGATTACAGTACTGGGAGACCTTCTAGAACACCCTGCGACTGGCCAGTGTTTTTTATAGTACAATCCCCTGCCGAGATCCTCGAAGGACACCCTGTGTACTGATTCTTCCTCGTTTATTCCCTGCAAGCTTGTCTCCCTCTTAATTCCCACTAATGATAGCAGAATATTAATGAGATAATATGTATTCCATGTATGCTAAATAGTTCCAAAAGGCATACGATCACAAGAGCTTCTGTCCAGGTCTAATGAGCGTATGGAGTACGGCTGGATTCACCTTGGCTGGGGCAGACTATGCATGCAAGGGGGACTGTACGATCCACGCTACTTATACAAAATAAACCACGCAGTCTGCATTACACTGCGCAGTGTTTACTGTAAACACGCAGCACCGTTCTGAGTAACACAGAGTATGGTATGACAGAGGATGTCTAATTCTCGGCATCTCGTAAATGACAATTTGCGCACATGGAACGGCGAGGTTTACAGAATGGGCCGGCCTTTTGCCACGCATCTCACATTATTGTCATTTTATGCCACACATAGCGGGAAGCTCTCCGGCGCTGTGTCACCTGGCACTCGCGGCTGTCGCCGTTTATTTCCTTTGTCTCGCACGGAGTTCGACGCGCGTCGCAAGCGACCGCAAGGCCCGGGAAGCTCGTCGGCGGTGTCCAGAGGAGAAGAGCGCGGCCGAGAGACACAGGAGAACGTCAGCCAACATTAGCGCTGAGCCCCTTTGCCATCTGTCAGTGTTTACACCTCAAACCCCTTAACGAGAGCAAGGGAGGGTAAAATTCGGCAAGGGTAGTGTGGGAGACATCATAAACAACTGTAGTTAAAGTTCAGTGAAAGTGCAATAAAGAATGAAGAGAGTGAGTTTACTTGGTCCAGGAAAATCGCTACGCCGTTACTGCGGCCCGAGACGGAGAGGAAAGGGGGGGGGGATTTATAATCATAATCCTGTGTTTTTCTGCAGTGTCCAAGTACTCATTACACATTGCAATCATGGTGCCCTAGTAGACATGTTTGCAGAGGTGGGGCCATGGGAGCACTGAAAGCTGATTGGCCCCTGGAGTGCCCCCTTCCTGTCACTCATTGATTCAAACCATATTATTGGCTAATGATAAGGATGGCTCTTTTATATGAATTATGGCCCCTCTCACCCCCCCCACCTTAAACACTCTGCACATGCAGCAAAGAAGAAGACTTACAGAAAGAGAGAGGGAGAGATAGATGCAAGAGAGAGAACAGAAGGAGGGTTGATTACAGTAATGTGTGGAGTGGTAAGATGGCGAGACCCAAGTGGGGGGGTGGCAGTTCCTCCCAGACCTCCAGATTACTTCAAGGCATGAACCAATCATTGCTGCTGTCCTCCACTTAGCTCCCACACAAAGTGACTATACGGGATTCCCATGATATGACTGTCTATCCAGCAAACACCTTTTGGTCAGGTGATTTTCCTCAAGACATTGTGGAATCCCATTGGTCGCTTGACTTAACCAAACATGGGGCTGGAAACAATGTTGGCACCCCAGGGGGCATCGCTCTTTCTGCCCCCCCCAGCCCCAAAGGAAACCACGCGGATGCCCACGTCCCCTCTGTTTGGACGTCAGGAAGCACGGCGGATGATTAGGATGCTCGATCAGCATGATGTCACACAGATAGTTAATCGGTCCATCACACATCCTCAACCGGAAACCGGAAGCACTTATGAGGAAAACAACCGCTGTTGTGCCACCAGAGCAGACCTCCTTCCGCCACCCACATCCGGACTCAGTGTGATAGTATGACATCACAAGGCAAAACCGTACACCGAGTCCAAAAAGCAGGATTCAGTAGGACATGGGCCGTAATTAATGAATCAGTCACCTGGTGGATACATTTATTACCACATATTAGGATGGTGCTGGAACATCTAGTACTTATAAGCATAAACATTCATTGTGCACATTAATGAAAGGCGGGGCCACAGGAACACTGGCCCCAGCAGAAAGCTGATTGGCCCCCGGAGTGCCCCTTTTCCTGTCACTCACCGATTCAAAACATATCATTGGCTAATGATAAGATGGGCCCCTCTGTATGAATTATGGCCTCTCTTGTGTCCCCCACCTTATTAAATCCTAGCATCATCCCTGACATCAATACTTGGCATATATGACATGTTAGTCATCAATTATCTTTCAATTACGATAAATGATACATTATCTTCATTTGTTTGCAGTAGTGTAGCTATGACAGAACTTATTGCCAGTCTGAGCATCTAGTCTTCTTCACATCAGTGATCATATGAGTCTTTTCTGGACCGAGGGGGTTACTATATATAGCTCACCCCCCAGGACTAGACAGGGACACGCGGGCAGATGGGCGTCATGCTTCCCACCACTAGCCCACCAGGGGGCTCTCTGTCCAGAAACAGATACAGGTGGCGCAGGAGGGGACCTGGGCAGAGAGGAGCTCATTACCCCCGCAGATATCACCGCACGACGCCTGCCTCGGCCGTCAAACAGGAGGCATGGGGGACGCAGCATTAAATTAATGGGGAGAGTAATAAAAAGCGAATTAGCTACCTTACACTTGGCATTAAACGAAAGCCGCTTCTGTCACCAGCACATCTCCCTTCCACGGGGGGTACATCACGGCAGGGGCGTGCCGGTGGGGCACTGAAGGTCACGCACGCCATCCTGCCACGTTCAATGGCGCGCCAGTGGCTTCAGGCTACAATGACGGGTCGGCGACGGACTCGCCGAGACATCGCACTCGGGGGCCACATTTGGCCCATAAACTGGAAAGGGGAGACGCACATTTAAATATGTCCATTTCGAGAGTCATAAACCCTCCACAAACCAGTCTGAGACCTTTAATGGCCGGCGTTAAATGAGAGTTATGACACAACAAAAGTTTAAGAAGCAGACAGTTAATTTCCCCATTGAAGTCAATGATGTCCGGCGTTCAAATCTGTCAGTCATACTTGTGCATTTAAATTCTGTCGACTACATAAAACTGAGTTAACAGCGCTATAATTTAAACAGAAAGCGATACATTGTTATTTTATTTGTTTATTAGGACGAAGTTGCTTACTTGGTAAACTCTTATAGGAAATGCAAACAAAGTCTCACTAAGCTGTAGCATTGCAGAGATGCTTGTTTTTAAGTGACAGATGCGAACGATATTTTATTTAGCCCTCAGTGTTGTGTTATTGCCTTGCTTTGAGTTATTATCAAACCATAAAAAAAAACATTCAGTATGTATCTAGGCGCATAAACAAGTAGAATGCTGCAGTTTTTCTAAACGTTTTGTGTTTATTTTAAGGAACAGTGACGCATTTTAAAAATCCAATAGTAGCAGAAGCCAAACAAGAAGGGATATATGAAATGGCTTCATGTTTGATATTTACAGTAGGGAATGAACAATCTGGCATTTGCAAGGGCGAGGAAGACTCCACACATTCCAGCTATCCATATTTAGTGAGTCATTTTTTCTTAGAGCTTTGTTTTTAGGTTTTGTGTATACAGGGAGTGGGCAAAATAACAGGGCAGCTTCAGCCATCGTTGGAACGCTGTCAAACAAGTCCTGAATGTTTCTAATGGGATACTGGACTATTCTTCAAGAAGATAAGCCTCCATTTATTTGAGGGATGAGGGACATGCAAACTACCAGGTTCTCCAGAACTTACCATAAAATCTCAATGACATTTCAATGACTATGGTGGTATGTGGCTCAAAGGTTAATATGCTGAGCCTGTGATCAGAAGGTCGCCACTTAAATTCCCTGGTTGACCGAGTGAGTTCAGCATCAGGCCTCTGAGCAAGGCCCTGGGACGTCCTGACTCAGTTTACTCAAAAAATGCACATTGCTTTGGATTAAAATCATTGGATAAATGTTTAGACCTGTTGACTGGAGTTTATCATCTTGGAATAAAGGAACAGTCCCTAGGCCATTACATAATTATGTAGAGTGATCATGTGACCTAATCACTCCTACAAGACGACTGCCCATACCAACAGACATTGTGGATTGAAGGCATCCTCTAGATTATCAATCCAAGTATAAACTCATCTGGATGTAGGAAAAGGGTGACTCACCAGGCCATATTAATTTAGCATTGCTTAGGGATCTAGATTTTGCACTTCTTACACCAGACGTCATTGTGGATTACTCTTCGATACGAGTGGCTCCCAAACAGCATGTCTGCCTTTAAATTCTTCCTTTGTGAAGCTCACAATGTACAGTTTTTGTTGAGAATGGATCACAGAGGTGCTCTATTCAGCACTTTTTGAGGCCGTACTTTTGTGATGTTAAGTGTCCATATCGATGAGTTTCGAATTGCGACCATTGTCCCTCTTTGCTGATGCACTTTGGCCGTTAAGAATGTTCCCCTTGACGCATTAAATAATTTTGCAGTTTCCGTGACTGATGCACTTGCAATTTGGGCTCCGACTCCTCGCCTCATTTTGCTTCGAAAACTCAATTATCAAAGCACAGATCATCAGACCTCTTTCACAGCTGACGCACTCTCCTAATGAGAATCCAACCTAATGACTCACCTTTGAAGCTCTTCTTGTAATTGTGATTTAGTTACTTCAACTTCGGCTCTTCTTTCATGTTGCGCCGGTTATTTTGTCCACGCGAGGATGTCTTCTAGTGTTTCCTACATATAAAAAGAGGTTCGGGGGCAAAAACCCTAAACTCTCACATCACGGTACTTAGAACCATAGAAACACTCTAGATCTTCAAACACCAAACTCTATTCCTCTATTTTCATTGCATCATTTCAAAGCATCTGGTTCAAATCCAAATCCGAAATGCCATTTAACAAACTTCCTGTAATCACGTGTGCTGGTGGCGTTCAAAAAAGTTTTCTTTTTTTTTTTAGTTCTGGCAGCCTTTTCATGCAACCAGTTGGCATGAAGGTGGCATCTAATTGTAGATCTGCAAACTCGGTGGTCCCAAGATGCAACCAAGTTCTCAAACTCCTCAACTTCTCTGATTTGTCTCCGCCTCCCAAATCAAACCCCCCACTGTGTGAGGGGGGCCAAACATAAGTATGTCCTCTGCTACTTAAGTTTTCCATCGCTCCATTGGCCCTGTGAAGTCATTGTTTATTGTGCCTGTTGCCTGATTTATGGCAGTTGGCATCTGCTTGACTTCCATTTGAGATGTTCGTTTACTTGAGATGTTCGTTTGTCTTTTCCCAGAGTGATGGGTGACAGAGTGATTTTTATGCATGCTGTTTCGTTTGCACACCCCAGTGAAACAGAAAGCCAAGAAAGGCCGAAATATGGAGCAAAAATAAAAAATAAAAAACGTGTTCGGATTCAATTTAGTTCAGTTTCAGTCACCAAAATGTTGAGGAGTGTTTTTTGGAATAAAATATAACTGATTACCTGTGTTGTATATTCCTTGCTGTCCATACAGGTTTTGACTGTTTATGCAGTACAGGGTCAAAAACATCACCCAAGTAGCACAGGGTACAAGGCAAGGGAACACAGCGGGTACGATGTTAGTCCATTACAGAAAACACACAGTAACACATGGGAAACTGAGTGACTTCCAGTCACCTGTCTTGACGTCTTTGGAAACCACAACATCCCACACGGAAGATGCAAGTTCCACTCACAGGACCCTAAAGTTCAGAGGCAACGGCGCTATCCACTGAGCTAACCATTTTTTCCCAGTCTTTTGCAAAACTTATCAAACTCTCCTGTACCAAACAATCTTTCTCTTCTCTTTCTTCCTGCCTGCCCCCTTTACCTGATATCAGTCCTTTTCTTCTAAACATTGACCGTAAAGGGCCATGCACATAACAAGCACAAACCATTAGGACATAAAAATAAACGCCACCTATCTTCTCGGAGGATACAAAACACTAGTACGCTCTGGCAGTACCTCTCCGAGAGGCCCTAGCTGTGACGTATTTATTATGTGTGCTTTTGCACCAACACATCACTTTATTATTACAGTAGAAGCTCCAGGTGAATCCCCCGCTCTCCTGCAGATTGAACTCGATGAGGTGTACGGAGCTTCTGTAGAGTGACTGACCTTTTCTCATCCTTAGCAACAAAGAAAAGCTCATGAGAAACTGATTGTTTACTGAAGCTAATGTGGAAAAAAGTAGGACTCTTCAGTCAAACAAGACCGAAGGCCAGGACAATTACTACACGATACACATGAAGGGATAACCAGACATCTCTGGGGGTTTGGAGAGCCATCTAAAAGGAGCATAAGTCAGAGTTTCCTCATTCGGCAACATCGCTTGCTTTGTTAGCAAAAGGACAAGATTCCACAGCTGAATATGCAAGATTCCCTTCGAAGTGTGCAAACCACTTTCCTATTATTGATTACCAGTCTGTTATTGCCAGCAGGAGGGAAAGACGCCGGCACAGACCCTAAATCACCATCTACCCTGTGGTTTCCCACTGATACCAGGCAACATATATTATGGAATTATGTAAATGCTAAGACATGGAAAATGTGGAAAGCTGAGCCAGACACATTTATTTTTTTGATATCGTCTGGGGAAGAAAAATAATACGTATAAATAAACCATGAACAGTATGAGTGAGCTATCCCATAATACCTAAAAAGCTACAGTAACATAATACACATGATAAAACAAAGAACATTATTGTTGTATATCTTAATGAATATGTCTGTTACTGTTCTTGTTCGTTTCCATAGTGAATGTGTTGTTTATGAGAATAATCTCTATGCATAATAGGTACGAATAACTACTATAAGCGGAATAATTAAGAGCAATTGAATAAAGTCACACAATAAATGTGTTAATGAATAAGTTCATGTAGTGTACTTCATTAAATCATAAAATAGATTAAAAAAAAAAAACAACAGAACACAAGCCAAGAAAAGGACGCGTTTTAACACCACCCACAAACCCCAAATAATATTTTAATGGTCATTTATGTTGGGAATATATTAGCAACATACCATAAAAAGTTTTTCCATTTTGTAAAAAGCATAGATATGAGAACTTTTTTTATTAAGCGTTTTATTAACTGTTTTGACAGACCATATACTTCAGTTTTATCGGTAAATTCTACACCTGCAAGTTAATTGTTATCACCTGTTACCATGTTCAGCCTGTCCTGTGTATTTAGCCCACGTCTGAGTTAGTTTCCCCAGGTCCGTCATTGATGTGATGCGCCTCGCTGTCTGCCCCGTCTCCCCAAATAAACCATTGTTTCCAGCTATCCTGCCTGCTTGCCTCCTTCATCGCCGCTTCCTGCCTGCTCGACCATCGCAATCGTGACAAATATTCCTTTCTTAGAGCCTTTGAAATTATTTTCTTCCGGTATGTAATGACTGACCTCACTCTCCCTGTACTGAAATACCTTGTAGAGAGTACGCTAGTGAAAGAACGCTAAATAGCTCATAACATTAACTGAAGAAAAAAGTAGAAAACTCATTACTTTTGGGGGTCCTTACCAGTCAGTGCCCAAAGAGAACAGTTGGTGCTAGTCAACTGAAAGCTGAAGTCGTCTCTATGATCATTCATCACCATGAATGCTTCTGGCATTATTTCAGTCTTATCTGGCTGACTGGAAGCAATTTGTCTGCCTCGCAAACCACAAGCCTACTGTTTCTTCAATAATTACCTTAGGTGTTCCTCAAGGCACTCTTTCTAGTCCTCTGTTTTTTTGTTATTCGTAATCTACTTTTGGGCCTGATCATTCAGCAGTATGAGTTGGATTCACTGCAATACCGGCAACATTCAAACACATGCCTACACAAAATCTACCTCCATTTGTTTTTTTAACATATGAAAAAGACAGTTGAGCAAAAATGTTTTGAATAAGAAAGTGATATAATTTACCTCCAAAAGGTAGTCCTTGTCCTATAGATAGCAGAATGATTCTACTGTTGCACTCCCTGCTGAAACTAAGGACCAGAAACATCCCCTGGACTGCATATTAATGTTTGATCAAAAACTTCAAAGCACCATGTGCTTCATCATGACACAAACCTTCTCTCAATGGTTCCATGACGGAAGTTGTCATATATACCCATTATACATACTCATTTGGACTTACCAATATGCTGTGCATTTTTGAAGGACCTACTAGACCACTCAAAGATATAGTTACGTAAAAATATTAATGCATATTTCAATTCATATTTGTATCCACGTTCTGTATTTTACTCTGCTCTGTCTTAAGAGGTGCTTATAAAACCAAATTGGCAGGCATACATGTTATTACTGTATTCATAATTGTTCAATTACCTTCAATAATCAAAACCACCTGATTCATAGAGGAGGTTTTTCACTTCCACAGGAAGCTCACATCATAAGTAGTGGTACACACCAGTGTACCTCAGGGCAGGCACATTCAAAGGGCAATTTACTCATCAAATGAACGGCATGTCTTTGCACTGCAAGAATTACACTGGGGCTGGGTAGAGGGAGTTGACACCCCCAATGAGCCAACACACTGCCACTCACAAACAAAAAAGTTAGCTTATTATCCTGTCATCTTCTGTTAACGTCAAGTTGGTTTGAGATCTAATATAAAAGCAAATGTAACCCTCATAAATAAGGCTTGATAAGGGTCACACGGCCATCCCAGATTTTTAAATGGCTTAAATATTGCATTGTATTGCTATGGTCCTCAGAACCGTGGGCTTCCATTAACAGACCACACATCGGCGCAACACAGGCAACAGACCCATAAGATCTCAAACTGCTCGATACCGGTGAAAGCTCTCAATCCAATACTTGGTTTTCTGGGGCCTACCTCAAAAGGGTCAGTAGTCAGCAAGTCCTGCCCCCATCATTAAGTATCAAAGCTTCTCCATCACTACATCCACACACCTGGAGTCGGAGGATTACCCAGTGTGCAGAGTTGCAGCCAGCCTGCGATTTTCAGAGTGCTTTTATCGATCTGTGTGGGGGTGGGGGGGGTCCTCGACATCTTACCCAAGCCTTATTAGAAAACTGTCCTTGGAAACAGGCACTGTATTCTCTAATAAGAGCAAAATGATCAGAGTTTAATATGGATCAGATTCTCATATGAGGGGTTCTGGTGTGGGGCAGATACCAGCTTGCTTAAACCAGTAGACCAAGTCTGAGTTAAATGGGGCTTTTTTTAATCATTCAAATCTCCAATCTCCTGGATGAGCTGGTGAACCCGGGGGGTGCTCTCTTAAAGGTCCATGCTATGAGAGACTGATTGGATCAGAAGCTCAGATCTCCCTATTTAGGCAAGGCCAAACACTGATAATCACCTCATTATGTGGACTTCCACTGGAAATTGAGCCAATGCCCATTTTAGTCTGCTGATGCTTGAACAGTTTAAATGTGTTTTCTTGTCTTGTTTTTTTTTTTTACTTTTTTCTACAGCAGCTGAATATGTAAGAAGAAATATGTAAGATTTTGTTTGGCTTGAGGTGTCTGTGTCTGTTTTTTTAACGTGTTATTTTCACTATTAACCCTAACAAACATGCAGCATAGGTTCAAAGATGCGTCTAGTTGCTGTGCTGTTTCCCGGTTGACGTCCAGTAATGTGCCAATTGAGATGCCACTGAGTCTTGGCATGGTTTTTAACAGAGCGATTTGCTTTCAATTAGTCACATTGGCACCCAAGTAAACGCATACGTGCATCATCTTGGAGAGAAAACGACGGGTTCCAAACAGCATGATTATAAAAGCCATAACAAGATAAGACAGAATTCAAGACATTAAACTGAGGTCCCACCCAGGGGATTCGCTGCCCTGCATGTCCTGTGATAGACTGCAGGCTCACCACACCTCTGCATTTCAAAAGCTCTTATGGATGGATGGATCTGTCATGATAGGACTTACAGAAGATGAGAGTCGACTGCAAGTAGTTGGCTTGTCTTTAATTAATAAACGTCTTTCTCCATTCAGGGACAATACAACACTGAACTCCTAATCAATGTAATGTACCCACAATCCCCAGGGGGTGTATACAAACTCTACTGGCACATATCATTATGGGAGGTATGCAACCAATAACGATTCGTCACAGGATGGAGGGATGGCACATGTGACCAGAAAGCAATTTTATTGTAGTTTCATACACAGTCATGGGAAAGGGATGGATAGATTAAGGCATTACGCAATGTTACCTAAAAGCATGAGAAAACTAGCCTGATAAAAATAGTATGACCTTATAGCATTACAATTCCTTCTGCAGTGTATTTACGTATTTTTGTGTAGCTATTTTACGATATGCGCAGAATATTTGCACACTGTGACATGATTTATGCCTGAGAGGAGAGCAGAGAGCAATTGTGAAATCAATCCGTTACCAAGAAACTCATCTTGGTTCCTGGAGTAAGAATTGCACATCATCAAATCCTGATTCTTCTAATGCAGGTGCAGTAAAAGCTGTCACCGCGGGTTTACAGCAACCAGCACGCACGGATCAAACGGCTTGGGACGATTCCAACCACTGCAGCCCGCATATCAGTTGTAATTAAGCAATTAAGCAACGTGATTAATTGTTAAAGTCAGTTCGACGTCGTTCGTTAATCGGAATCAGCTTTTTTTTCTGTGCGTCAGCCATGCACTAACCCCGCAGTCAGAGAACAGATGACAGCCGCGCGTCTCTCTCTCCGCCCCTCCAGTGCTCATTTACCCGGCGACAGAATGGGACCCTGACCGGGAATTGGCCGCGGCTGGCTCACTCCCCCGCCGGAGCCCGATTAATAAGGCTGTCTTCTTTTGCTCATTATATCTTGATTATGCCTCGCCCTCTGCGCCTAATGTTCACCAAGTAACCGGCCGCGTCGCTTATTTCAGCCTCACAAACATAAAGAAACTGGCGGCGGACCCAGAGAGCTGATTAGAGTCAAAGCCTCTTTTTTGGGTTGGGGGAGGCGGCCGCTGTGGGGCTCTGTGCGTGCAGATAAGAGATAGCAGCGCAGCCCACAAACAAGCGAATTAACCGCAGGCAAATGACAGCACATGGCTTCAGGTGCGAAAGAAAATTCAGACACTTACGGGGTGGAATCATGATGGTTTTGTCGTAATATGCTTAAATATAAATAAGAACTATTGTGAGAAAGCAGTGGTTGAAAAAACTTTAGGAAGTTCAGAAGCTTTTTCGTGATTAAACACGTTATATGACATAAGGAGGATCTAATCCTTCCGGGTAAACTATATGTAACTCTATGATTAGGGCAGATTAACTAATCGGTGAGATTCTATACCAGCGCAACAACTGTCTTTGTTTTATTATGGTAATTAACAATGGCTTTGCGTGACGGTGAAATTTAATGAGTCTCTACTGCACAGCTGTGAATCCATTTAATGGGGTAAGAACGGAATAACTGAATAAGCGTCAGATCGGAAGAGAGAAAGAGAGCGAGATCGTGGGTAAAAGAAATTCAGACAGCGCTGCTCTTTCTACAATAACCAGCTCTACAAAGGAGGTGATTTACTTAGTTGATGAGGTTCTGGTAGTTAAAAAGATTTAAGGTTAAGTGTTGTAATTTCCTTTTGATAGCAATAGATTTTTACTGCTCGTGTCTGGTAAGATTGTGTTGAGATGTGCACATACTTCTTTAAAACACAGAGTCTGTCTTCACAAGGGAGAGGAGAAGAATGCCTGTATTTTGGGGGAGGGGGGTAACAAGGATTCACAGTAAAAGGGTAAACAAAAAAATCCCAGTGACACAGGTGCCTCCATCCAGACAACAGAAGAGGTGAGGATCCCCCCGCCCCCCATCTTCCCCCTCCACCGCAGTATGGAGTCACCCCAAGGGCACAAAAATAAACGCTGATAAAGCCGTAACACTGAGTCCTGTCCCCCCCCCCGAAAAAGCAGGCAAACTCATAGCCAGGCAAATCATTGCCTTTGGAAAGTGGGAACTCAAGTAGGAACAGCTGATCGGCGGGGCGGGGGCTGCTGTTTTCGTTTACTCATTTCCTAGATGGTGACACAAGCTCTCTGACCCCATCGACTGATGCTGAACTGGAGATCTCCGCCCATCTTTTCTGGCCCGTGTGCCGATAGCTGCTCTTTTGGCTCAAGTTTGCCAGAGATCAATCCAGAAATACCCTAGCCTCCAGTCATCACCGAGGTCTGCTCTCCCGTTATGGATAAACAAGTCTCTCACCCTACCTCCATCCATCCTTCATCTCGCTGTTCTCTGGCCCTACATCCCTCGCTCAGTGATGCCGGTTGAACGCTGTAGGCACGGTCCCCCTCTGGAGTCTTTCCCAGTTGCCCTGGGTCTGCTCACCCATTGTGTTCCAACACCCTGCCCCCCCCCCCCACCAGGTCCCCCGTATCCTTCTCCGAGGAGCATGTCATAGCTAAGAAGCGCAGAGATCTTCAGTCAGATGGGGGGGAAAACGAAAATACAACTGTCAGCCTGTTGAGGAGGAGAGCATCTGACAAACGGGCTCTGTGGAGAGGAAGCTGAGTGACAGGGGCTGGGGGGGGGGGGGCACAAGCAGAAATTTCCCGGCATCCTCAGCTTCGTAGCACACGGACAGGCATGCACACGTCCTTGCGCATCCGCAAAAGGTGCGAGCAGCCCCCCCTCACCAGCCAGACCCCAGCGGGGGTTAGATAAATGAGAAATGGAAGATGTTGGCAGAAGGATGGGACCACCAAATCTCAGGACAGAACGCTTATCGGCTCCTAACAACTGCAATCCGAGGAAATTCTCAGTGCTTATGGGAGTTTTCCTTACACAAAAATGTTCTGAGGGCAGAATGAAAAAATGATTGGTTACCTCTCATACCAATCAGATTGTAGAGGAGGCGGGACCAAGGCATCAGTGCTGCGAAGCGTATGAACAGCCACAACACCAAGATGGGTCTCTCACACACCTGACATACAGGCGGAACATTTTAGCAGAGACCAATACCTCCTATAGAAGACTTTGATCAGGGCCAGTAATATTTACGGGGGCGGCAGGTTTGTTGTTTGTGGGGCTTATAGCCGAAAGAGAAACGAAAGACAAAAATGATGTAACATCAATAATCCAATAACATGGGAGTGCTGATGGAAGAACTTACTGACTTGGGGCTTGGGAGGGGGGGGTGTGTGGACTATAAATTTACTGACCACCCCTTAGATCCAACCTTGGCTGAAATGCGGAATTGCTGGATTTGCTGCTGGATGCATTAATCATACATCACTGCTCCCTTAACATGTTAGCAACAGTCATCAATATAAACATGCACACCGTACTTGTCCACGGCCTGTTTAAAGGAGCACTGGCCCTTTAAAAAGCCACTGTGCCCCCCCCCCACTATAGGAACAATGCCTTGGGTACGCAGTTAAAGTCTTTGCTGGTCTCCCCCCCCCCACCCCCCACTCTAATCACAGTTGTCTCATGCAGTCAGAATGAATTATAAACCAGCACTCCATTAGGTCAAACTTCACATTTATATTATAATTGCTTCTAAATTAAATTCTGTCTGCCTGTGTCATACACTCTATGAGGGGAGGGGTAATTTTGCTTTAAAAAATAATCATCACCTGAATACATTTGTGCGTTTTCCTTGTGCCGTCATCCATAGTGCATGAGTACATTCCAGGAAAGGAACCCCAGTCATTTTTACTACAGCAGTTTAGTCGATGGCAGAATATTTCATTACGACGTTATAACTAATTCATAGTGCACAACATCAGCAGTTCGTGTCTGAGAACCGTCTTTGCTGGTAAACCCTTCAGAATGTCTCATTCGATACTTGCAGTGAAGTAGACAGCAGTGGTACTTATGGAAAAGTCAGTTCTGACCTTGATATTAGAGTCGACTGAAAACAGTGATGAAAACATAACAGCCCCCCCCCCTCCCCCCACCAACCATCACATGGCACTAGATAAGGATGGAGGTGGAGATGTTTGTCCAGATCCAGGATTTAAGGTGGTCATACACCGAGGCTAATTTTCTGTGAGTAAAGGGCAAATGTGGTGCTGTTCCACAGCAGTTTAACAGAATGATCCCCTGGTTTCACGTGTTGGACCATGATTTCTTCTCTTTTGAAGAGCCAAAGTAAAAAGTAAAAGCTCTTGTGAGCCGGCCTGAATCCCTGTTTGTTTGATCCCCTCTCCTTTGTACTCTTTCTCAGGTTCCTCTCTCTCTCTCTCCGCTTTGATGTAAAGTGACCACTTCACATAGTTACCTTCCAGTTATTTTATAATTTTTTTTAATGTTTACAATTTTAAACAATATCTCGGCTTTAGGACCGGCTGAAAAGGTTGCTACGGTGGGTACACTCAGGGGAGTGACCCTCCTGAAGGGGGCGATCTCAGCCCAGTCCGGTCTTCCCATCTGGATCCATAGGCAAAAAAAATAAAAAATGTTCTCTGGTCCTGCAGCGGTTGCCACAGCAACTGTAATTCTCAAGCATAACATTGCGGGCCTCTATTCTATTAAGGATGGCAAAGGAAGAGCAGGTGGGATTAGCAGCAGAGGTAACGTTAAAAAAAAAAAAAAAAACGAGATGGCTCATGTCAAAGTGCCGCACACCGAGAGGCTAATTGGCATGAAGTGACAGGCCCATCGGAGAACGAAAGCTGAGATGTTAAACCAAAAAAAAACGATAGACCGCAGTGGTGGGTGAGGAGGCAAGCACACCTGACAGAGAGGGATACGGGCGAGGGAGAGGGGGGTGGAGCGATTGCAGGATGAATGGCGATGAGAAGCAGGGTAACAGTTTAGACTTCAGCCTTGGCAAACCCCTACTGCCGCAAAGCATTGTGGACCACGGTACCACCCCAGGTAGCCTGCAGGGCAGACGCGCAGCTGCGTGGGGGAGAGAGTGAGAGAGGGGGGAGAGAGGTCAGACCTCGCATCCACCACTGAAAAACAAAGGTAGACACCCTATAAATACACCGCTGTAGCTTTCAAGCGAGTGTCCCAAATGTTTAGTCTTCTTTTTTTTTGTTTTGTTTTTGGTTGTTTTATTTACAATGATTAAACCGTAAAAATGTAAATATGCACAGAATCTATGCTAAGTAGTTCAATTTCAGTTGCTTCTTACCGTACGCATCCCTGTGTCCACAGTAAATTAAGATAATTATTTTTTTCCATTGCCGTTGTTATGCCAACAACGATTCACACTAAAACAGGATCCTTTACTTTACCCAACACATTTTAATGGCTGTATACTTCATCGGCTTGACTAACTTCCAGCTCTCAGGGAGAATAGCTCCTCAGACACCTCGATGCCCGTGACTGGACGCTGAACGGTGGCCTTTAAGGTGGCACCGCGGGCATCTGGACGTCCAGTATCTCGGTTTCGTTTTTCGAGCAACATGAAAAAACAATGAGGATTATTAAATGTGTAAAAGGTGAATGTCACATTTGATTCCAGATGTTGTAAGCTTCTGTTTTAGAAGTATGCTCCCATCTCATGTCTCAGAAAACAAATCTAGGCTGTATGTCACAGAATAACTAACCCTGTCCCAAACACATTTATCAACAATTATATGCTACATACATTGATTAACATTCTTTACGGGGGAATTATGTTGCTCAGGAGGAACAGCCCAATCAGCCGGAGCTCAGGAGGAACAGCACAATCAGCCGGAGCTCAGGAGGAACAGCACAATCAGCCAGAGCTCAGGAGGAACAGCCCAATCAGCCGGAGCTCAGGAGGAACAGCCCAATCAGCCGGCGCTCAGGAGGAACAGCCCAATCAGCCGGAGCTCAGGAGGAACAGCCCAATCAGCCGGTGCTCAGGAGGAACAGCCCAATCAGCCGGAGCTCAGGAGGAACAGTCCAATCAGCCGGAGCTCAGGAGGAACAGCACAATCAGCCAGAGCTCAGGAGGAATAGCCCAATCAGCCGGAGCTCAGGAGGAACAGCCCAATCAGCCACCCTGCGCATGAGAAGAGCAGATGCTGAACTGAAAACTATTACAGAAATACCTGCATGACGGGTATTTTTAGGCTCCTTTGTTTTGTTAGGCTCCAATCAAAAGTCTGGACACACAAAGTCACCTACAAAGGAGAGTGATAGTGTCACATCACATGAGAAAAAATGGTTTTGGTGGAGTTAGACCAGAGTGTGAAGGAAAAGCGGCCAATGAGAGCTCAGCATATATGTGGGAACTTCTTCAGGACAGCTGGGAAAGCATCCAATGAGAGCTCAGCATATATGTGGGAACTTCTTCAGGACATCTGGGAAAGCATCTCAGGAGGTCACCTCCATAGAGGAGAAAGAAGGATCAGCCTGTCCCTGGAATTGGGGTTAAGGGCCTTGCTGAAGGGCCCCATGGTGGGATCACTCCGCCAACCGTGGGATTTCAACCTGCAACCTTCTTAGTCCCAACCCATAGAGCTGCCTCCCACAACAAATATTTTTTTTTGCTTATACTTTTTTTTGTCAGTGCATAATTCCATATATGCTATTTTATAGTTTTGATGTTTATAATTATTCAAAAATGTAGAGAATAGTACAAATAAACATTTCTATGGGTGGCTGTGTCCAACTTTTGACTGGTACTGCATACCGCTTAGATCAGGCAGGTCTTTCCACAGGTAATACAATTCCAAGGCTTAGAAGCTAGGATATGTTCATCGTTTCTTACAATTTACTTTTAATTTCTGATACAAATAAGTTAATCAAATGTAGTTCTGTGTGAACATTGATTTGAATATTAATGACACAATAGACAATTTGTGCTAAAACAGGCACAGGGTAAATCCGAATTTAGTCATATTAAAACCCAAAATTTAAATCTTGTAACCTCTAACCAGTCCACTTAGATTTTCCTATACCCAACCCAAAATCTGGATCCTTGGCAGTGGGGTTGCCTAGCAACAGCACTCAGCATCGTTGGATGCGCGTCAGCATCTGTGCATGTGATCGCGCTCACACTCGTCGCCAGTGAATGGACCGCGGAGATCCAGAAACGTGCTCGCATCTGCTGCCCGGGTGCAGTGCCTTCAGCTCCCGGGCCTCGATCGGGCCGAGGCCTTGGGACGCCGGCAGAGCTGGGGTACGTCCCGACCGCACACACCGCGCTGTGCCGTCGAAACCGCGATTTGGGCGCGTAAGCATATTCCGATGCTCCGGCAGGGGAGCACAATGCACAGAACGGCCTATTTATGCCAAGACATTTCGCTTAATCATGCCACCAAAAAAAAACACCTCCGCAATAAATGTCAGGCAGGAAGGGTTCAAGGAGGAGTTCGGGAAAGGTCACATATCTGGAGAGGCTTCAGAACTCAACTTTTACTAAAGTTTGAGTGGAAAGTTCAGTATTTCACCACAATTTCAGTTTGTCTTTCATTTAATGGGTGAACAGTAAATAATGCACTTTTTACCAAAAAAAGCAGCACTGCTGAAATATTTATACTTTATGCAACATTTATGTCGTAGGGTCTCACTCATAACATTTGTATGCACTGCTTTGGCGTCCAATCAGATTGGTCATTCGGGTCCCCGCCCAGACATTCGTGATCATAATAATAGTATAAAAATAATAATTATAATTGGTACTTTATTATCATGGTGGTATTTCACCACAAACTTTAGCAGCTCAGCCAGTCAGGACTCTGTGACCGTGATTGGAAGGTCGTAGGTTTGAATCCTGGGGACCATGTGCTCTGGCCCCAAGCTCTGCTCTCATGTGTGTCTTTGTCGCCAAAGAGATCGAGATGACGTTTGTGTAAAGAAGGGTTCCAATGTACTTGTGGAAATGGCAAATAAGTGGTATAGTAACTGAGTTTTTTTTGTTTTTTTTTTGGTCAGATGACTTTTGACTGTTGGGATGCGGGGGAGTGGGGGCGTCACTGTTCAGGTCACCAGGCCTACACTGATCTGCAGCTTGGATCTACAAACACAGCAACACAAGCCTCTGAAGACCTGTGCACTTTGATCCGTCGCACAGGAATCACAGGCCCGAGCCCTCAGAATTGTCTGCTGTTTTCGCACCTGGCACACTCTGAATTCCACCATCCACACCCATGGCAGACTCCGGCTCGGGATCGAACGGCACTGGCCAGGCCATCTCCAGCGAGAATACACGCCACACTGAGCCAGTCAATAGCTCATAGCGGGCCTAAAAACACAGCAGGGCAGCAGGGAGCTTTATTGACGGGCCGACCCAGACAGGCACAGCGCGGGCAGCCTCAGTTAGGACCCGGCACAGTCTATAGCATGCAAACAGAAATGGCATGTCAAATAAATATAAATACTGTGGAGACTGTCACGAATGCTTATGAGAGATTATTGGAACCACACAATAAACACCTCAGAAAGCTTTGTGGTGAAGCATAATGAAGTCCGATTTCAGCTTTAATACAAAGACTGGGTTTGCGGTGAAGATGATATTCAATGAACGGGCAAGCAGTTAAGTCTCTGCTGTTTATGGGGAAATTTCCAGGAACTGCTAAGCGTCCAAGATCCTAGAAATGTAGCTGCCACAGAAAGGACCTACACTCTCCCCCCCCAGCAGCCCAACCCACCCTACCCTGCCGGCACAAATCTCTGCAGCGTGGCTCAGTTACAATCGCAAAGAATTCAAAGCAAACAGCCTCTTTGGGTCCTTCTGGGTCAGCCATGAAATATTAAGCATCTCTTGGCGCCATTGGGAAGGACGTCGGCCAGATCAGTCACCGGCGAAGCGGGCAGGCGGCTGGGCCCTGGCCAAGCATTACGGCGACGCCCATTTCCGATACGCTGTCAGATCCGTCTCGACAAGCGCTGTGGGCTTGATGGGGTTCAGTGTGGGCCACAGGGCTCTTTATGATAAACGTCTATGACGGTCAGTGGAAATGGGCGGGACCACAGTATTAAGGCGGAGCACGTCACAGGTTCAGTTTAGCTGGATCTTTCCCGACGGATGGACAGTGCGTGTCTAAAAGGGACAGATTCCCTCCTCGCTCCACCGTGCAATCAGAGCGATTCTCTCAGAAGTGAGCGGGGCCTGTTTGTGTACATCTTCGGGAAAAACCCAGAACTCCCCCGAGTCCTGCCGCCTCGTTAAGCAATGTGCTCCGTGCTGACTTGATGATTCACACGTTTAGCGTTATCATGCTAATAATTAAATTCCTCTCCCGTTGCAGTGTACAATTATTTGAACAAAATACTGTATTTCACAACAAGCTGTTTAAAAATTTCCATCGCTGACAGCCCTTAGAAGAAAAAAAAAAGCCTTTCAGATAAGTGGTGCAGAGTATGATTCCCGAGGCGAAATCAAGCAAGTGCCTATTTAGTCACACATATTTTGAGAGCTTTCGACGAGGAGCTGAGATCCTCATCTCAGAGCTGTGCAGACGCTGAATGTTTATGCCGCATAATGGTATTAAATCCCAGCAGTCTCTGGGGAGGGAAGGGAGAGTGAACTACTTCAGATCAGGAAAGCACATGCAATGGGGGCACTTCACCATTATTCCCTCCATCTTGCAATTGCATATCTATTACAGAGCCATGGTGCGTCCGAAGCCTATCCCAGCATGCTCGGGGGGGGGACACTGGATGGTGTGCCTGATCATCGGGACACACGGGACTACTCATAATGGGGGGGGGGGGAGACTTTCAGGGGCCCAGACACTGGGAACAAGGGTGGTTCTGGGGAGAGACCTGGAGGGCCAGTGCCCCTCTGACATCATCCATGGTCCCCCCCATGGCCCATTTGGTAGTATTCTTCAAGGGCCTGGACATGTCTTTGCGCAGCCCTGCTAACTATGGCAGCCTTTGACAACCGCTAGCCCTGCTAGCGCTATGCTAACGCTAACTATGACAACCTTAAGCCCCACCCAGCCCTAACCAAGCAAAATACAAGAGATTTAGCATTTTTAGCTTTTTCATTGCAGTCACAGATTTTTATTAAATTGAGTTTTTTTCCCCATAAGGTAAGGTATACCCGCTCGTACACACACACACACACACACACACGCAAATGCATGAATTACAGGCTGTTTAGCAATGCCAGCATGTCCAGTCATGTGTTTTCCTCACTGTTTTTATCTTTTGCAAAGGAGTACAGATGTGAATCCCCAGCCCCGGGGGGGGGGTCGGCCTGCAGTGGTGCCCAGTGAGCCAGCAGGCCAGCCCTTGGATGATTACTGTCACTGTCATTTATAAAAGGCCATCTGTCACACTCTGCTTTCTAACACTAACAACAGGGGTCCCCTGAAACCCCAAGTGAGTCACACACACTCACACCAGGCCTGTTCCGCTGCTCTTAATAAGTGTAGTGCACTAGACAACAGCATTACAAGATTCAAGGGCTATATATGTAGGGGTGGGGCAACAAGGGCACTGCCGAAATCTGATTGGACTCCTGGAGTGGCCCCTCCCCTGTCACTTACCGATTCAAAACACATCATTGGCTGATGTTAAGGTGGCCCCTTCTGTATGAGTGATGGCGCAACACCTTAAAAAAAGTCTTCACATGGTAAGCTTGGGTGGCAGTTATAAACCTCAAAATTTTCTTGCATTTAAAAAAAAGCAAAAATTCTATTCAATTTACCAAAAATTACCGGGATTCATTGATTGTATTACAACTACAATTTCCTTTACAGTCCATTTACTTTTAAAACCCTCTCACTGCTGGATGAATGCATTAACTCTGTGCAACATTACGAACGGTGTAATTGAGCAGCAGAGAAGCTAGGAATTAAAAAGCTAGCAGCGCTATAACTCACTAGGCCATAAATGACACTCTGCATCTGTAACACAGGTCAACACACGGCGGGCCGGCCCACCCTGCCCCACGCGGGTCAGTACCGACCCCAACACCAAGCGAAGACGCCTCCAACATGGTCAACTAAAATTTCAAAGTGATCGACATTTTCCATTTTTGCCCGCTAGAAAAAAAAAAACAAATCTTACGCAGGCCTTTAGGCTAGAATACAGCAACATCACTGCTTAACATTAAAATTTAAAAAAAAAACTCAGATTCTCATTTTTCAATTGCTGACGGGACTGCCTATCAAAAATTGTGCAGATGAAGAAAATGAGGTAAAGAAATATTTTTTTTCCAGAAAAGCAATTTTAGCAAGGTAAAGAGAGAAAACGAACAGGATTTTTAGCAGCTAAATAGTGGCTTTGGGTTATTAATGGTGAATTTACCCTGGAATGCAGCATTAACCCTATCACTATGTGCATACAGACAGCCCCCATGTTCGATTTATCGCTCACATAGGTTCTAGTCCCACTTCTCACACCAATGTAGTGTTTCTGTTATGCGACAGGATCCCTTCAGTGTTACATCATAATTTGTTTCTATGCAAAGCAACTTAAAAGCCAACTGAAGCAACTATGCAAAGCAACTTCAAAGCCAATTATCAGCCAGATAATTTGCTCAAACAATTCACTCTCCACTCAAAGGTACAACAGCAACCCCTGTTGATTTGCATTACCTCTGATCCTGTCCCACTAATGGTTACACTCACTGAGCAATTATCACTGCAACGCTGCCCTCTGCCTTGCATTTTTCAGTGTTATATCCTCACGTATCCATGCAAAGACCTAGTGGCTATCTAACTGACTTTATTAAGGGACTCCATGCTGGTAGAGATGCTCTAAACAGCTTCCTTCCACGTATCACAATCCTCATTAACAGAGAGAGGTTATATTGATTAAAACTGTGCTAGGACCCTGTCAGCGATTATTAAACTCCCCTCAAACGCGGGCACCCCAAGAAGAGGGAGCAGGTGTCCTGAAACCCTGAAACCCCACTAAGTAAACATGTGACCATGCCGGTGTAAAGCTACCAGGTGGCTAAAGATTGCAGACACCTCCCCAGTGTCCATTTCTCTGCAACAACAGATGCACCTGTGCCTCACATCCCAAGGTGGTGCACGTCACAGCATCGTAAATGAGGCAGTTGGACGGTTTCGTATTGATCATCGAAAAAGGAGGGGCCTCGTGAATATCTTCATTTTGTTAACGGACCCAAACGGCGTAATCCAGAAATGACGGACTCCTGGAGTCTGAAGGGTACAAATCACGTCTTTGAAATGGCAACGCGACACTTGGAGGATGTCGGAGTAAGCTGGCAGTATTTTTTAATCTGCAGAAGAAGTCTCCACAACAGACAGGAAGGGAAAGTTCAGGATGTGCCCAGTCTCACATGATTTAAAACGACACATCATAATGGTTGTTCTCATTGCAGTTGAATTGTGTCAGGGATATATGTAACTGTCCAAAGAGAGGCTATTTTATTATCTCCAGGCATGAATCTGTGTGGGCGTGGCCTGGAAATGGGTCTCCTCCTCCTATTGGATGCTGCTGAGAATCCCTCTGTTCGGATTGGGGAACGGAACCATGTGACATAGGAATGGGCAAAGAGAAAACAAGGCTGTTTTGCAATATACGTACTTGACCAAAGAGCAGTTCCTAGTTCCAAGAAAAGAAGTACAGAGGATGGTAAAAATCCCTGGATGTCATTCTTGCCCTGCCCCAGATATCTAGAATACATCACTTTGCATTCTCACCAAACAAGACCAATCCCATGATTCATTGCACCGCAAGTTCGTTCTCAGAAGGCAAGTTAACAAAGTCGCTCTTGCCAAGACATCAAGTATGATCTTTGAGTTCTTGGTATTAAAAACACCCCAGGTTTACTAGGGAATAAGTGACTCTATCCAGGGTTTACAGAAAACATCAGTTTATACTTTTACCCTTGAAAAATGGATGGGTATAAACCATCACGGTCCTCCAACTACCCAGCCCAAGATGACCCGCCCGTTTCTCTCCTCAGAAAATTCAAACAGCAGCTCACTAAAACTCACACCAGTCCCAAAACAAAGATTCTGAATGAACCGTAATATTCAACCAAGTGTGTCCTGAAGGTGTCAGGCCTCTACGGCTTGACCGAAAAGCGATTCCAAACACTTCAACGAATTCCATAGTCACAGGATGAACAACAACACAGAAAACATCAGCTCATTCTTCCAGGGTATTTTGGCTCTGAATAGCGACTAGAGGCCTTTATTTAATTTCTTTAAGTGCCTCAATGTCATGTATTTTTTGGCTTGCGGCCTTTCTATTAAATTAGCAAAGTCATCAGATGACCCATTCATGGTCCCCGCGATGTTCACACCCGTCTGATCGGCCGCCGCCCAGTTACGCTGTTTGTGTGGAGCTGCCAGGGAAATTACCCAACAAACACTCGGCTGCAATTTTCAGTCTGGTGCTGAGCTCTGACCGGGAATGAAAGCTTATTTGTGGCTGGACACAGCTGGGACTTTCCTGTCATTGGATCTCGATCCAGCGCAAAGAACCTTTAGAGGGAGCCAGATGCCGGAATCACCAGGTGTGTGTTATTACGCAATGCTGGCTGAACAAATCCATCCATCCATCCATCATCCACCCACTTTCACTGGACAGGGTTGTGGGTGGAAATTGGGAGTCTATAATAGGCATAGGGTACAAGGAGGGGGGCATCATTCACCCCCTTTCTCTGGATGGTGGGGGAACGTCCTGAATGGGACACCAGTCCATTAAACTGTTCTAATGAGGCAAAACACAGTAACTGCACTGAGAAAAGCGGTTTCAGAGTTTTTCAACTGTCCAACCATGTGTGTAGTAAGTAGGAAAATAATAGTGTACTTACTCAAAAGCAAACATAACTGAAGGAAGGCAGTTTGTCATGAGATAAAACAGAAGCCAAGAGATGCAGTTTTGATGGACTATCCCGTCACAGTGATTGGCCTGCCCGGGGCAGTATGGGACGTAGGACATATACACAGACGGTATCAGCAGTGTGGAGAAGCCAGGTACCGTAACTGCATTTCCGTGGAATGCAGGAGGAAATGGGGGAACCCAGACACGTAAAGAACATGCAAACTGCCCCGCCACAGAGCAGGGGTGGGACGTGAACTCATAACCCCCCGGAGGTAAGAGGGCAGTCCAATGAGCCACAATGTCATACATTTTCACTCGGTCTCATTTCTTTAATCAGCGCTTTGTATTTTTCTGAAGTGGTGCCGAGACACCCCCCGTCCACCCCAGCCCACCCCAAGCCGGGCTACACTTCTGTTCATTTCCACCACCCACGCACCTGCTTCTATTGTCAGCTAGTTATAAAGCCCGCAATTACATGACTCAGACATGCAGGTGGCGATATGAAACGAAAATACAAAACGGGGGGGGGGGGGGAATCGGGGGCTGAGGATTTGGTGGAGAACCACTGATCAAGCTAATATCAACAACATTGCACATACCAGTTTAATCTTTCTGTGCGTTATTCATAGGACAGTGCTGTGAACTGCAGTCCCAAAACGGGGTTAAAATTCAGTGAAAAGGATACAAACATAAACCCATAAGAGGTGCATAGAACAGGGAAGCAAACAGCACTACAAATTTAATAAGCTGAGTTAAGTCATAAGGCGAGGAGTAGCTGGCGGGGGCACTGAAAGCTTCTCCAACAGGTGTGTCAGTCAAGCTTTTCTTGCCTGATTCTGAAATTAGTCTGGTTCAGACTTCTCCATCTGAGCAACCAGGAAATTGCTGCCGGACTCGAAATATTTCCAGTTCTCCTGTCTCCTTGGTAATTGCCAGGCTCAGAGAAGACCCATTCTTCAGAAAAAATGATATTGGCAGGGGGGGGGGGGTTGGTGTAATTTAAAGCCACTTTGGCACCCTGCTCTGTCCTCTGTTCAGAATTTTAAACTGTAATCGCAACAAAAAAGTTTATCTTGTCAAGCAGGGCCAGGACATTGAACCCAGCTGAAAGATAATTGGTTCCCAAGGTGTCACCTCCACTGTCACTCACTGATTCAAAATATATCATTGGCTAATGATAAGCTGAGCACCTCTGTATGAAATATGGCCTCCTTATGCCCTCCCCAGCTAGAATCCTAGAATGGCCCCTTGTATCGAGTCCTCTGATGGTCTGGACTTCTGGGTTTCTGG
Organism: Stomatorhinus walkeri; assembly: GCA_026784285.1. Classification (NCBI taxonomy): domain Eukaryota; kingdom Metazoa; phylum Chordata; class Actinopteri; order Osteoglossiformes; family Mormyridae; genus Stomatorhinus; species Stomatorhinus walkeri. The sequence continues at coordinate 11,688,500 of JAODUD010000041.1, read as the reverse complement.
GTTCACTGACAGGTGCAGCGTTCCAGAGAGGTCAGGTGACACAGACCCGTCAGAGCTGACGTGACAGACATACGGGGGTGTCAGTGGACTGAGGGAATCCAGCAGCAGACTGTCCACGCTGCACAGGGCCGTAACATGGCGAGAAATCACACAAGTGTGAGTATATCACCCCTTCTATGCTGCGGATGTGGCTCTGGCTCTGCGGGGTCCCTGCTTATCACAATGGTTCTATGAATGGGGGGGGTGGACACCCGGTCTGTGCCCAGGTCCCTTTTAGAGCGACATCATTAACTCAGCGATGAACAATATAAATCATCTGCAAATAAAACTACTCATAAACGCCTGAATTATGCATACAAAATGAATGATTTATGCATTATACACACTATAGTCATGCTTTTGTTTTATAGGTTGATACCCCTCAACCCTTTCAGCTGTTGTTTGAATGCAAGACACCAAAGCCTCTGAGAAGATCAGAGTTTTTCAAAAACAGTACTCACACTTCCTAC
>JAODUD010000041.1:11591707-11620108 GCA_026784285.1 Stomatorhinus walkeri | reverse complement strand
AAGCACTGAGCTCTTGCTGTATGCTGATTACTCAGTGTCCTATAATGATTAATGTTAATGTCATAAACGTTAATGTCAATGTTAATGTGAAACAGCTGGATGAATCTTTCAATCAAGGAAACAAACCAGTCAAAGCACAAGAAGAACTAAACTTTATCTAAGCACAGGGGCCTTTCAGTTTTAAAGTAGTTTATAAATGTTGTAGTACCTGAAAAAGTGTCATCCCTTGCATGGATTATTTGGTCACTCTAGTTAAATAAGTGGACAAATGCTAGTGATTTTCATAGCTTTTGAAAACACGTTTTGGGGTTTACTTGATTATTAAGCTTTCAGGAAAGCGTCAGTCAGCTTCTGTTGTATGTACTGTTCTGTAACAGCTGTAGCTCCGTACCCACTGTGATGCAGATCACCTCTAAATTTACCACTAAACCTGCACCCCCTGACTTTAACCGATTGATGACAACAGCAAAAAATGAAATACAACTGGACGTAGCTAATCCGAAACAGTGAAAGTTAAGGTATTTCGCCATCATAAGAATCACATCATAATTCACCGCGATGTTCAAAAGCAGAAGTGATTAAGAGGATAAATAAGCAAATGCGACACAAAACTGTCTCAGGCAGAGGGTGGTGATGCCTTTCATTATTAACTCACCGTCTGTAGTTTGCTATCGGTCTGTAATTTCTTCCTTAAAACTTCAGCGTCCTCATCCAGACCCCGTGTTAATTCCACACGCAAAATGACTGAAGAGCCCTCGTCAAACAGCTTACCCATCGCCAGTACGGCCTCTTGGACAAACATGTCCATGATGGAGACTAGTTGTACCTGGAAAGCGTCACCGTTTGACATTTTTTCGGATTCTGAAAGTCCACCTTTTATTGGCGTGTTTGCAAATAATGAAAAGTTAAGTGGTGCGATGTGCAATCAGATCTGTTGCTCCTTTTACGTTGGCGCGTTTTCTAACTTTAATGTTCATGGTTGCCACCTACTGTAAAGAAAAAAAAAACAAAGGTTGAAAAACAGGGGCCTGTAGGACTTCCGTTTCTAACTATACTACTGCTGGATGAGTAGGTAATTTTAAAAAAATGCATAACAAAAAATCCTTAAACAGTTCCTAAAGTCAGTCAAGTTCAAACTCCATGCAAAAACTGAGCGGCGAAAGTAAGATTATCTTCCCCAAAACGTTTCGCTATCAAACTAATACTGATATTAGACAGACAATAATAGCGTACTAGTTGCAGCGCTGATCTGTGTGTATTTTGAACCTCGCACACTTACCTTGGGTCAGGGGCGGAAGTGTGTGCGCATGCGTACAGTGCTGCGACAGCGTCGCGGGCTTATGACGCAATGACGTAACGCGCCAAATTTTGTCGTGGAGAAGGAGGAGGTGGAAGTTGTTGGCTACGGAAAGTGAGTAAACTTCTTTTATAAGATGGGTTATCCGCGACAACTAATCCGTTATTCTGCAACACGAAATGTTCAATGATCGTGACTGATTTTTTTCCCAATGTTTTTATATGACTAAATCAAGACAGAGGTAGCTGCTGCAGCGCATTGGTTGAATTAGAGAGCCTGGGTTATTAATGTCTTGGTAAAGTTTAGTTAACCTGATTTGCTAGTTTCTTTAACAAGATAGGTATAACTACGCTTGACTGCACCATGGCAAAGGCGAGTTTGCACTGATATTACAAGAAAGATTTCCTGTAGCCTTAGGTCAGGCGTGTTTGTGTACCGTCAGATGTTTAACCTGGATGGATAGTTATCTGAATTATCACTAGCTGGTCTGTTTTGCCTTCTGTCGTGTCTGTGATCTGAATTTAAAGCCTAAGACGTTACTCATGTGACCGTGTTTTTGCGTTGTGGTAAAGGTATACAGAGTGGAAATGGGCCTCCTGGAGCAGTGCGAGGAGCTGTTCAAGACGTCCAACCTGTACGAGGTGCTGGGCGTTGTGAAAGGGGCGTCGGATGCCGAGGTCCGCCGCGCCTATTACAAAGTGTCCCTGCAGGTGCACCCCGACAGAGCTCCCGATGACCGGCGCGCCACCGAAAAGTTCCAGGTGCGTTCGTGCGCGTGTCCGCCTGGAGACATGGCGTGTGCGCGCCGGTCCCAACAAAAGCCTTTCCCTTTATTCCTATTTTTGCTTGGCGTTTAAGCGGTGGTGTCGGTCCGTTCCGTTTGCAGGCTCTGGGTAAGGTGTACGCCGTGCTGAGTGACAAAGAGCAGCGTGCGGTGTACGACGAGCAGGGTATTGTGGACGAAGAGTCTGTTTCTGTGGACCAGGACCGTAACTGGGAGGAGTACTGGAGACTGTTGTTCCCCAAGGTGACTTTTCCTGGTATACTTATTCTAAATAATTAATGCGTGTTTTTGAAATATCAGTCACTTTTCTCATTTATGAAGCACGAAAACGGTCCAACAACTCTGTCTGCTAATCAAGCCTAGCTGATTCCTGATTAGCGATTGTGCATATTAACTCTGTATGTCAGATCACGGTGGAGGACATACTGAATTTTGAAAAGAAGTACAAGGGCACAGAGGAGGAGCGGCACGACGTGTGCAGGCTGTACGTGCAGTTCGAGGGCGACATGGACCAGATCATGGGCTCCGCGCTGTGCTGCACCCATGGGGACGAGCCGCGCATCGCCGCCATCATCCAGGGTGCCATCGACGCCGGCGACGTGCCCACCTTCCGCACCTTCACCCACGAGAGCGACAAGAAAAAGAAGTCCCGCAAGCGAAGGGTGCGACGTCTGCCAGCCCCCTACCCTATGATCACCCTTTGGGGGTCCCGATGCACTAATGAGCTGGGGGCGGATTAACGGCCCTGAGGGCCCTGGGCTGACGTGGCCATGGGGGGTTCTCCCAATCAGGCCATTTGAGCTCGTTTTTGAGTTGAAATGTAATCGGTTTAATCATTCCGTGTTTCCTAAGGCAGACCATTTGCCAGGGCCTTAGGTTTTAGCCTAGGATAACCTAAGGACTAATCCTCCCCTACTGATGGGTGGCGTTTGTGCCGGCAGGCTGATAAGGAGCAGAAGGAGGCGGAGGAGATGCAGAAGGAGATGGGGGTGAACTCCGAGGACAGCCTGGTTGCGATGCTCAAGGTAGGTCCGCTGATGTGACTGTGAGCTTTCCTGTTACATACGCTCTGTTCGTCTCGGGCTGCCTAGCGCAGGTCACGCGTGACTCCAACCGCTCTCCGCCTTACTTAATGCTGTACTTTCTCCACCCGCTGTAAACTGTAGCAAAGGCAGAAGTCCAGAGAACAGGGGTTCGACTCCTTCCTCTCCGATTTGGAAGCAAAATACTCCAAAAAGGGAGGAAAAGGCAGCGCCGGCAAGAAGGGGAAGAAGTGATTTCCGGATGTGTCCGGGCACCGGGGCTTCTGCATCTAGGAATGATGCCCTCTGGCGTCACTTGAGGGGGAGGGACTGGTTGAAGAGAGGGTAGTAAATGAGTATCAGTCCCTAAATTTGTTCAGGAGTGTCTGAAGGCTGCTGGCTTCTGTGAGTGTGTGTGTGTGTGTGTGCACGTGTTTACTGTGGTGGGAGTAAAAGTTTGTTGTACCCCTTTTATCATACTCTATGGCGGCTGTTCACCATTCAGGTAGAGATAAGTGATAAGTCTTGTATAAACGGCTAAGAATAAACAGTTATACTTAGTGTCCAGTGGCAGCAAACACTCTGCTGTTCAACCTTAAGGAGCATGCAGTTGGACAGGTCACTTTGAGAGAAGATCATCTTGTAACGTTAGCAGTTTGGGATAATGTTGCACTCGCAAGATTTAACCCATTTGTCCAATCCCTATTTTTTGTATTTAATGTATTTTATTTCTGTCATACGTCCAAGACTCTAAGGTAGAAATGTTTGAAGGAAAATAAAATTCTCACATCTTTATCTGACGTCATTCCTACTCAAGCCTACATGTACTACAGTGACCCTTTGCGTGTTGCTCTGAACACGGCTGTGATTAATCTTTGGCAGAATGGAACAAGCTTCAGTCCTTCCACCAATGCAGATATCTAGAGTTCTGCAACAAATGGTATAGATAAGCTTACAGGAGAATAATTAACATTTTAAAGGTTTAAAAAGTTATATGTAACCCATTGCTGAGAGAATTACTACTGGTGTTTACCACTGAAGTCACAAGAGGGCAACAGAGAGCAACGCTGATTAAAGTGCATGAAGCGCTGGTGGTGCAGGTGAAATCAAAATACTCATTTACACGTCCGGCCATCCATGCCACAGTAATGGAAGAAGAGAAGCTACTTCGGGATCCTGCTATGATGCTATCAGTGTGAACCTGGAGGACAACAAATGGCTATCTCCCCACTACACGACACTCAAATTGCATGAATGTCACTTCGACACAATGACCGACCATTCTCATCTCCAGGGATGATTTGCAGCTGCGCAGCAGTTGAATGACAGGCGCTTGGTATGATTTGATTCTAGAGACCGTATTCTTCCTCTGGACTCCTACTCCTACTCCGAGCTCAAAATGAAAATCTTGTCTTTCCGTTGTGACTGCGGGCTTCTCCAAATACAGCAGTGTACCAAGAATCTGAGGTACTGGCTGCACAATTTGCATTTAATACATTCCTCGTAAAAACCCGGCAATGGTTTTTGAGGCCCTGAGGATGTCAGCGTGATGTTATTGTGAGTGACACGACTCCCCGGCGTTGCTGGAACGCCACGAGCCACGGACCCCTTCCACAGCCAAAGCGTGTCACATAACTTTCTCTCCTGACACCCATCTCGATATCCGGCTGCATGATCATCAGTCGGTTTCACAACATATTCTGGAATTCAATACGAGATTCGTTAATGTAATTCTTTACTAGGTTTTAACATAAACAGCAGTGTGACATCCAGTCAGACTAAGTACTTCTGAACATCCATCCACTCGTCCAGCACAAGGTCATAGTGAGGATGGGGCCTGTCTCAGGCAGCAGGGATGGGAGTGAGTTGGCTCACACTTAACACACTACAAGCTAATTGGTCATGCCATCTCATCCAAGTACATGTGACCCCAAACCTGACAGCAGAGATGGAAAGTTCAGATCCAGAAAATATAAATCCAGACCAAGATTTTCTTTCAACCAACCAGTTGAGTACTCTTCATGCTGAACTGGTTGTTTGAAACAAAATCTTGGTGTGGATTTGTACTTTCTAGACCTGAACTTTCCACCTCTGCCTCACAAAAACCCACACATACAAAGGGAGGAACTCTGCACATGCAGAGTGGGGCAAGGATCTGGGGGGGGGGGGGTTAGGTAAGAGTGCTATAGGTATAAACCCAACATGCTACCTAACTTCTACACAGTGATTTACAAATAATCTTAAAAAGCTAAAATGCTAAACAGCATTTTGTCAGTAACTGAGTCTGAAATTCAGAGGTGGAAAGTTAAGGCCCAGAAAATACAAATCCAGATCAAAGTTTTGTTTCAACGAACCAATTCAGCAAGAAGAGTCACAGTCACAGAGGACGCAACTGGTTGATTGAAATAAAACTTCAGTCTGGATTTGTACTTTCTGGACCTGAATTGTCCATCTCTGCTGAAATTAATGGCAGTGATATATCTCAGGTATGGAGGAACTTGCAATGTCTGGCCTATAACAGGCTAGTGAGGGGCTCTGCAAGACCTTGTGCGGTGTGCAGCAGCGCAGCAGCCACAGGGGAGCAGCGCAGTGCAACGACGGCCAGCAGGAGGTGCTGTAGAGCGCCCAGCAACAACACGCCCAGCAGGTAGGCCAGGAACAGGAGGCTCTGCCAGGAACCCTCACTGAGCGCCGGCGCACCGTCTGGGTGTAGTAGACACAGGAAACCCAGCACCAGGCTTTTGTTGATGGTCATGGAGAAGTAGAGGTCCAGCGAGGAGGCCCGCCTCCCCCCACCCCCACAGGCAGCCTCGCCCTCCCCCACCTTGGCTAGCCAGCAGAGGCAGAGGCTGTGCAGGAAGAGGCTCAGTGCGGCACACAGGCATATCAGGGCATCAATCCAGAGTGAGGCTCGCATGACTGCAAATGGAACAGCAGGTGGCGCAGTGTTTAACAATACAGATTTACTGTGTGTTAAAGGTACGCACTTAAAGCGAACTAATCCAGTGAAAAGCCCTGAATTATATCGGGAAGCAGAGTGAGTAGTGCCCACGTTAGCCGGGGTGAAAGAATTCCTACCCAGAAGCCCATCGAAAACCCCCACCGGGCATCCACGTGGCGCATGGCGCTTACCGGTGAAGGAGACCGACGTGAGCACCGCCGCGGCCAGCAGGACGGCGGAGCGGGCAGAGAGCGGCGGGGTCAGAGCCAGGGCGTGGGAGCAGGCGGCGCAAACCAGCGGCAGCAGGCTCTCGGCCAGACCATGCAGGACGGCAGCGCCGTTGGCCTGCGCCCACAGCGCCAGCGCGGCATGAGCGCCCTGGCAGATGGCGGGCACCAGTAGGCGCTCACCCAGGTGCAGCGAGTATGGCTGCAGGGGGGGGCAGCCGAGACAGCGCAGGCCGGAGAGGGCTGCCAGCGTCAGGAGGGCCTGGGAAGAGCATGGGGTCACCCTGCCTGCCGCTCACACACACACTCACGGTTACACACACAGCACTGTGCAAAAGTCTTAGGCAGTCAGACAAGATGTCGAAATGATCTACATGCTGAGGCACAACTACAATATTTTGTATGTCAGTGTGTCAGGTTAACCATTTCAAAAGCTCTAATACAGTCACCAGTATTTGCAAGAATTGTGCAATGCAACCGTATTTTTATTTTTTTTTTGCTGCACCACTAGCACAGCTTGTTTGGCTAATCAATAGCTCATTGATATATTTAAGTAATTAAGTTAAGTTTAATATTCTTCCTATATAATTATCGTAAAGCATGTCCTTTGACTGCCTAAGACTTTGTCACAGTACTGTCTATAAAATTAAACGTATTATACACCATTAATTTTATTAGCTGTATATAATAGTCATGTATAATTTTAATTACTAGTTAACACCAAGTACAATTATAAATCATTGTGCTATTGATTAATTGTGTAGCTAACACAGTGACAGAGCAGTAACATTAATCCTGTCACGCGTCTTATCATTCACCCCACCGGGAGGGAGCGAAAACGTGGAGCGGACCAAGAAACACAATTCTACTGGGTGAATAAACAACAGCCATGCCTCCGTTACCTGCGCAAACGCGAGCTGTACCGCATAAGGAAAGCGGTACTGGGAGATGAAGATCTGCGTGAGCAGTTTGTACAGCCAGTTATTCAGGGAGTATAAGGTTAAGGTGAACAGGATGGTACCCGTCCGAGTGACAAAGCTGATGGCTTCCCATTTCCCAGCCTGAAGCACTCCCAGTAACGAAGTGGGCAGCTTCCAGCTCCTCTTAGCCCGGGCAAGGCTGTAAAGGACAGCAAGATTAAACCGAAACACAGAAAACAGAAATACTTTAGGCGGTTTTTTTTTTAAGTCAATACTTAACCTTTGCAATATCTTCAAAGAAACACTCGTGCATCTCCAGCGAGCTCTGAACGGCATCAATTTAATAAAATGAGTTATTATACTACACTATAGTATCAGAAACTCGTCATTATAGGCCAATGTAAAATATGCTATACCTGACATAAAGGTAATATAACCAAAACACTAAAAAAATTTAAAATGAAGTGGTTGTAGCTATATACTAAGAGGAGGTACGTAAAATGGATGCTATTCATTATCTTGGCACTTTATGTTTGCTGTCTGTTAATGATTACACAGCTGCAACTAGGAAGGTGAAAGTCACCGTTATCTCTCTAGACCCATATAGAAGACGTGAAATATATATTTTTAAAAACATTTTCATTTAGTTATTAAACCTTCCTTTGCTGCCCTTGATCTCGCAGGCAGTGTAATCCTACATTAAACATTCAGCGCTTTCGCATCCACTGAAACAAATACATATATATGCATATAATTTTATACGCAAGTTAAACCTGTCGTATATTGTGCAGTTTAACAAGATATTTATTCATTATTTTCAGTAGGCCTACGTATAATTTTGCTACAATAAAGTTACAATTCCTTTTCAGGACTGTCGTGTCATTTAACATATTTTAATTACAGTATCCTGTAAAGCGGCAGTCGTTTTAATTATCGGTTTTTTTGCGCTTAGTGACGATCTGTCGATAAACATCCAGTCGACGTCAACTTTTGACTCAATCAACGATGATAATTATATATTTGTACATACATCAACAATAACAAATGAATCACCTTTTGAAGCGTCTCCCCACCGCTGAATCTCCCCTGTCAGTCATGCACAGCCTATTCTCGCCTTACTTAGCCCTGGTCGGTTAACAAAAATCAAGCATCCGTAAAATCATCTTCTTCTATTCACCCTTTTTGTAATATTGAATAAATGTGTATTCTCAGTTGATGTTAGGCCTCAGTAACATTCTTTTTCTTCACTTTTAAGTATAATTTAACCAGGCAAGTATAGGTCAATGCACTGCAGGGTGGTCACCAATCCACTCTCGGTCAACAATAATAAAAAAAAAACCTCTATCGCCGTTTACTAATAAGATCCTTATTCTTGGACTGACTAGACTGTCATAAACTTCCAGGTAAACATTTACTAAGACACTCTGTGCAAACTGTTGTCAATCACGTGCAAAGAACAGCAGCGCAGGTTAGTAAAATATTGTTTTTTTCTACCCAGAATGCAATATTCTCTAATTATACCACATAAGTTATAAGTGAACTACAATTAATGACATTTAACAAAAAAATGCAATGGTCTTGCACAAATTACTGTACATTTTCCTTTATTTTGTATATGTTTTCACCAGAAGTAACTATCACAAAGAGTTTAAGGCATTTTTTATTTTCAGGAGATACTTCAGTAAACTAAGGCAGTAGTAATACTTAAAATCTGCCTGCTTATAAATACTCTATTTCACACAATAACCAGATTAATATCTATTTACAATTAAAAAGCAAGGAAACTCGTTTGATACACAAATAAACAGTACAATTTATCACCCAAAACTAAAATGAAGTATTGTATATAAATTTAGGCTTGGAGGCAGTGTTTATAATATACAGAGGTTGCAATCCTATGGTTGGGAATTTTACATTCTATCAGTATCACTGGCTGCTGGACATTGGGAATCCCACCACCAGGGGGTGTAGCTAAAAATTATGGGCCCCTGACAAAACATCACGTCGAACCCACCCCCCAGGTCATTGTATTTGGAGCCTGCATATTTCCCCCGTCTGTGGTTTCCTCTGGTTACTTCAGTTTCCTCCCATGGTCCAAAGACTTGCAGTTAGGTGAACTGTCTGTAGGGTGTGTGTGTGTGTGTGTGCGCGCACGTTTGTTTATGTGTGTGTGTGTGTTTGTGTGGCCTGAAATGTACTGGCACCTCATCCATGATGTAACCTGTCCCCTGCTTCCTGGAATAGACTCCAGGCTCACAATGTTCCTGCACCCGACAAGCAGTAGAGAAGAGGAATTCAGAAGTAGCTCAACACCCAGTAATGTTTACGGTCACAAAAATAACGTGGAACTGATGTAACTGCTTAGTCTTTACAGCATGTCTGACCTATGTTCCATCTATTTTTATATGTGTGTGTGTGTGTGTAGTTATATATATATTTTTTCCTACTATTGTGAGGCTCTTTCTAATAAACAATTAAAGTAATCATATTACCCACCAGATTGTTGCCTATGACTTCAGCTGCTGATTGGCCCATTCCCGTATAAGCTGATTGGCTATGGCCGAGCTGGGCGGGACCCAGAAAACATTAGCATCCCCTTTGATGTCACGTGGCGGTCTATTCCTCTGCAGGGCCTCCTGGACTTCCTGCAGAGTGAACCAACGTGCGTCCTCAAGCTCTGCCCCACTCAGATTTATCTGTCATGGAAATAAGTAAACAAGCCCGTTAACAGTTGGTATACCCGACATTTGTTATCCACCTAAGTAGCTACAAGGTGATGGACTGACATGCTGTCCAGGGTGGATGCCCTGCGTTACCTGGGATAGGCTCCCAAAATTCATGGTTGGGAGACTGATGGATTAATAGCTATATAAAATCAAAATTTAACACTGGCAGGTTGTTGCCACAGAGGGGTAAAATATGCCCTTGAAAAGCAAGTGGGGAAGTAAATGACCCCACACACATACATGGATTCATGTCCAGAATAACAGCTGGTATGTCTTTCTAACCTGTGAGCTTCCAGGGCTGACAGTGGCATGGCAGGCCACCATAAGTGAGCTCTGAGGAAAGGGCCAGTGCTGCGAGCTGGAATACTGCGCCGACTCCACCTCCAGGCCTACCTCCTCAGCCACCTCCCGCCGCAGCGTTTCCAGCACCGTCTCGCCTGCCGCGGCGATCGCAGCCGAGTCAAAGCGGACAGGTCACAGTACAAAGGACACAGAACACTTCCTGCCGGTGATAACCTTCGGTACCGCAGGCAGTGACCGTGCCACCAAAGCAAAGAACGTTACAAGCTACTCCGTGAAATGCACTGCAATATTAATATCCCGAGACACAGTGCGCAGTGGTGTGCGTTAGCCTACCCATGTCACAGAAGCCTGCCAGCGCACTGTACATGCCCCGCGGGAAAGAAGCCTGCCGGGCCAAGAGACACCTCTCACCATCAGATACTAAAACTATCACCACCGGCGCCATCTGCAGGAGAAAGGCATCGATTACAAGTGTAAGCATCTAAAACACACATACAACAGATACGCTACCAGTGCAGTACAACCTATTTTGCCATTTTATATATATACACACACACACACACAGACAGGACTGAAGACCCATACAGCAAGGAAAGGAAGCAGCCTTTCATCAATGAGATGCAGGGAAGAGGCTGACTGAAGCTTCTTAAAGACACGCCTACCCATAAATGGAGAAAAGAGCAAAACTTAAAATCTTGCTGTGGTCTCTAATTTTTTTCTGGAGCTGTATCAGTACCATTCTATCCTTATAGTGACAGAAAATATTAGGGATCTGGTGTCATGCTGGTCACAAATGGAGATAAGCCCACGTTCGCTATTATTCACCAGTCCCTGCTCACGCACCTGAGGGTAATAAGTAATCCCGCTGCTGTGGCACACTCGCTGGCTACCAGCCTGGTTCCGCTGGGTGGGTTTTCCAGTGGCACTGCAGTAGCTGTGGGTTTGATGCCAGCGAAGCAGTGCCTGTCCCTTCACACGAGACGGGCACTGGGTCAGTCAGTCACCCTTACAGTGCATATCACTCACGCGTTCTTAGCAAAAACACAAAATGGACATCATACATGGTAAATGAACGAGAGAAAGTGGGTTAGTCAGAAGCAGAACTGGCACACGCAGTACCCTGGTCACAAGTGGGACCTCTGAACTCCTCAGGAGGAAAAATGCTTTCCTCAGATCCGTGAAGACACCCTGGCAGAGCTCCTCTGCGGCACTCTGCTCTAACTCCGCTGCAACACAGATTCAAATGCAGACAGTGAGAAGACGACAGAAAATTCTAGAAAAGTTACGGTAATAAGGAACGGTAATGCTTTCAAACCATTTTAGCTACAATTAGGGGTGTTGCTTCACATAAAGCTCTACTGGGGAATTGGCCCCCCACCCCCCATTACCAATACGACTTTAAAAACCGAACATGAGATTTTACTAGAGCACAGCACAAAAATACTGGGCACGTGTCCCAGTAAACAGGGTCCAGCAAGGCCCATAGCTACAATTCTGAATACTAAGGAAAACGTTTGGACATTGATAGTAGGGTGAAACTTTAGGTCACATGCTAGGAAACAGAAGAAAATTAGTTTTCTTAAAATCTGTTTGTTTTTCTCATATAAAAACTTTTGTTGTGTCATCTCATCCAATCATTACTTTATGCCCCCCAGCTCTCAAAACCAGTAAAATTATTTTGTGAATTTGTATTATTTCAAAAACATCTTCATCTATTGTTTCTATGTTGTTTTAAGCAATTGTAACTTTAAACCCATTCGAAGACGTTCAGATTTATACAAGGTTGTCAGTCTTACCAACATCAAGGCAAAACTGTGCGACGAGGCTGTCCGAACAGCCGACGAGGACGGAGCTGTTTATGACCTCGGCGTCCGTCCCAAGCTTCTCAAGCATCCCATTTACAACTGCAAAAGTCATAAAAACTTGCAGTCTTTCCATAGTACTGCAGAGCTGCTATTTCTAAATCAGTCTCACAGCTGAAAGGATCCAGACACAAAGCCATGTATTTAATGTAAAAATGTGTATAAGCATGTCGATATTCAACAAGTGAAAACGTGACTTAGGTGCAACGCCAGTTGTCACTGCTGGACATCTTATTTCATTTATCACTGTGACCAGTGTTTCTAGAAAATACCTGGGAGCTGGAAGATGGGCAGCTTGTACCCTCCCCTCTCTGTCCTCTGCAGTAGGGGGCTCAGTTTGTGGTAGAGCAGCACAGTACCTGAGTGCAAGGCTCGACGGCACAATTCATCATCCTCCTTCAGATTCATTAAGTACCTGGATCGACAAGCGGAAGAGATCAAAGACTGAATGTGGGTCCCTTAACCCCGGTGCTTTAAAAAAATATATATATATTGTCCCAGGATTTGTTCAAAAGGACAGATTATTTATTGAATTTTCACCTTCACCTTCAGTACAACAATCAACAGTGACACACATTGGTGAAAGAAAGATTTGGTCATTTTATGGACTGGGAACATCTAATCAATGTCAGGGACCTCATTCTGGACACGTAGCACGAGCAGCAGCGCGAGCCAAGGGCCTGGATTTTAATGGGCAACGCGTGGATCCAGCGCATACTTTAATTCGTAGAAAGTGAGCAGCGAGCGGGGACCTGCAAGACACAATAGCAAGATATTTGACAAAGTGTGACCCATGTGTGGCGTTGTACAAACAAATTAATTAATAAACGTTGCTTGCCATCCTTTGTATTTCTGCTGTTTTTGCATTATTCAAAGATTAGTCATAGGTCGTGAGCGGTAGAGATCCCCTACTTTAGAATTACTCTAACAATGTCAATCAGCTACGTTCTAGCTGAGCGACTTCCAGTGTGTACTACTTTCTTTAACAACACCCTATTTATTCGTAAAGAAATGCAACAATTTTTCACGATCACATTAATCGACATTAGGTAACCGATTTCCTCAGTTACTCGGAAACCGTCAAATACACCCAATTAAGACAAACTTTTCCGTAAAGTTCTCCCTAAAATATCGGCAGCCTCCGTAAAAAAATCTAATGGATGCTCTTTCATAGTTTCTATATAGATTTCTAACTGCCGCACTGTTTTCTGATTTGCACTACGACCCTTTCGACACTGGTAGCGAAATAAAATCCTGCAAGATAAATTTGAACAAGTACCTACTGCAGCTAGCGTCGTCATCAAAATGGGACCCGCAGTGGATCCGCTGTGTACACAGGAACTGCTAGCACTGCGCAGGCGCACAGCGACCTCTCCTCTTCGAGGGGTGCGATGCAGCTGTGCAAACGGCGTGTTTTTTCAGCTGTTGCAACACCCTGGTATCAGTTTGGTGGTATTCAGGCCTTTCACTCCAAATGGGTTTTACTGTGTTTATTTCAACTAGCAGTAATTTCAATGTGTTATTTACGCAATCACAGTCCTCTGTAAATAAAATACTGTACATGTCACTGTTCATATTTGCAAGTCCATATATTACCTTAACTTTACATTTTGTATTTTCGTACCTGTGCCACAACTCATAAAATTTTATTGCCTAAATTACTGACAAAATGTTTGCAGTACAAAGTGCTGGACCCCCCGAATCTGCCAGAGTGTCCGTGCCCCCACCCTGACACTAAGAAAGCCTGCCTATAAAATCCCACTGATATAGATTCAGTTACTTAACTGGTATTATCATAGCCAAACCTGTGCGAGTAATTATAACCAATACATCATGCTTACATTCCAACATTTGTTGTTAGAAAGGCGAAATAATTAATTGTATTGTTTTTAGTTTGTGACTATGACACATTCGTTTGTACTGCATTTCCAACACATAGTAAATGAGATTTATAGAGGGAATAATGCAGTCGCAAACATTTTAAATCTAGTGTACTTTTGCAATTTATTTAAATATATCGACACTTCAAATAAAATGACATTTTTGTCCTAGCCAGTAATCTTTCCCAGTTAAAGACTGGTCACAAATATCCCAGACACATGATGTTTCTGGAATTTTAAATTAATTGCTTTAGACAGAATAAACAGTTTAAATTATTTTTAATTTCGGTCACTTCTGTAATCACATCCACAGTAAAACTAAAAAATTCTGAGAATAAAATCAGTTACACAAGCTGATATCTACAAAGAGTATTATTTGTACAATGTGATTTAAAATGACCTCAGAAATACTTTATTTCGCCTGCTATGTTGACTGTTGATTTATTGTTGTTCCGATTTAAATCCTGATGGTTCGCGTCTGCCAAAAGCTAATTTCTCGTTCAATTTCTACTTTACCACAGCAGATTCCTTCGGGAGAACAAACTAAACAAACCTGGCTTCACTTTTGCAAAGTAATTGTTTTAAAATGTAAACGTTTACATTTTAAACTTTTAAATGTAAAAGTACAGGGCAATAATTTGGTATATAATAAAGGGAGAGAGGTGAGGTTTGAGCAAAGTACGAATCCTGGTCCGTCTAATAATCTTTTCTTTTCAGATATTACAATAACTATTAAACATCATTGTCATAAACGTCTAATATCATTTAGTTTTGATGCCTGCTCCCCATCAATAAGCCGGCAGCCTCCCCCGTGTGTCCCAAACCCAGCAATGTGTGACTTCCTGCACGTAACTGTGCTGCACTCGGCCACCAGATGGCGATAGGAATGTCGAGGAGACGCCGAGGGGAGACGGATATAAAAAGCAGGACCAGCCGTGCGGTTGGGAGCATCGGAGCCCGGCGTCGGGGATTGGGGAGTCGGCGAGCCTGCGAACCCGGGAACCCGGAGCGGGGAAATAGGTGGTGGATGAGGGCACGAAGGAAAAGAAATCAGAGATAACTGCGATCACTGTCATATTTGGAACTGCAGGGTGAGGCGTTGTTACTTTTCAGTTTATAGGAATTGCTTGTAATGTTAGCGATTCTAATAGCCTGTAGCTCTCTGCGGGGGAAGTCTAGAAATTTCTTCTATCCGAAGTAGCTGCATCCTGATTGGTGGTGCGCTTCTCTCCGGTGCCCTTCTCTTTCTCCCCGGTGCGATCTCCCATCGATCCATGTTTCAGTTACCCGCACGGGGACGTCCTGGATGACCCAGCATTTAATCATTCTATTTGGAAGTGATATTAGTAAAAGCGGCGTGTATGTCTGTCGCCCTTCGGCCGGCGAAAATGGGGAGCAAGTCGGCTGCCGCAGTGCCTTGAAATTCCTTCTCCACCCTTGCGCGGTGGAGAAAAAAAATATATTAAAGTCTAGTTGCGTAGTCATTCAGGAAGCGACGTAGTATTAAACTGCGTCTTAAATATACAGTATTAGCTTGTGGTGTGATGGCCGTATTTTTAGAATAGTCTCAGAATAGCTGCGAATGTGTTGTGCAATATGGGGACCACTTGGTCACAAACATTATAATGCAGCACATAGATAAACAAGTTCTGCATGTCGTGGTCATTTTACTCCGTTGCTTTGACCACCAATTGTGTCGCGGCGCGTGCATGCTGAACTTTTGAAAGTTACCAGTGATACAAGTTACAGGCGAATGGAGAATGAACTGCCCCTAAGGATACTAAGTAACTAAATAGCGAAAATGAATTAAAGACTTTAATAACTGACTTCGGGGAGGTGAAGTTGCTGTACAGTCGCATGCACATGTGCATTCTTGCATACTTGTGCACAGTTGTGTGCATGCTTGCACACTTGTGCACAGTATTGAACATGCACATGTACATGTTTGTACAGGTATTTGTGGTTTTGTACATGCTGCGAGAATGAGCTATTTGCGGGGGGGGGGTCTTTATGGCTGCTGTTGGGACTGGGGGGCTGGATATTTTACTCCCATTCCGGAACTGTGGGGGGAGGGGCGCGGACGTGGCAGTCTTCTCCCTTTTCTGAATGGACAGTACGGGCATAGACACCGTTGCTGTTCGTAACATAAGAAATTGGTCGTCGTCAGTCAGTCAAGTTTCCCAGCGATCAGTTGTCACCTGTCGTGTGCTTTATCTTGTGTTAAAATGCTGCCCGGTTTGCCTCCGAAACGATGCTTTTTGGAAACAGCTGGTTGCCCCCCCTTGGACTTTTCCCGAAGTTTCACACGCGGTAAAGAAAAGCGTAATATGCTGTGGATAAAAGCTTGTGCGTTATGGCTAATTGCAGAAATGTGCTGCTCACCAGTGGTGAGCCTCCGTTTTAAATTTATCATGTTCCCAGTGAATTTAATTTTATATGGAACCAATTTGTCATTTAATTTTTTTCCCCAGCTTACCACAACCTTAATTATCAACAGATTTCAATGTTTGAGAGGCAAGTGTCTTAAGAGGCGTTACTTACCGTTTTTCTGGCCCCTCGGGACCAACAGTCCCACCATTGCTAGAGACAGGGAAGCAGGAGGACTGGGGCTGTTGACTGGAAGTTCAGCCACAGGATGAGGTGACACAGAAGGCTGCTTCCACAGAGGACTGATGGATGTAGGCCTAATCTATGTAACCCGAAGGGGCGAGAAACGGGGTATAACTCTAGGTTGGTCACTGGAATCATGGGCGTTTCTCTATGTATACTTGGCCATACTTGTGTTCTCGCATACCCTCCTCACATCTTCCATGGCTGAAGAACAGTTCCAATACTATGAATAGAAGTACAGAAGATGGTAAAATTCCCCAGATGTCATTCTTGCCCCTCCCCAGATATCAAGGATACATCGTTTGCATCCCCGCCAAATGAGACCCATCCCATGATTCCTTGCCCCGCAAGTTTGTTATTGAAAGGCAAGTTAGCAAGACCGGTCTTGCCAAGACGGCAAGTGCAGTCTTTGCCTTCTTGGTGTTGAGAAACACCCCACGGATGCTCTAAGCAGAACCCGGTCGGCTAGAAGCTCCAGGGCAGAATGCTGGTAAGCAAGAACCAAGCAGGTCAACCAAACCACCCAGGCAGGTAGTACCTCATCGCTCCATAAAACTCATCTCTGCCTGAGGCACCTAAACCCCATGCCCAAAATCTCAACGATGGCTGAGGAACACTGCTGAAATAATGTTGGTTCTAATTGAAACCAGGCCAGAGCATGCTCAAACTCCCTAATTAGTAAACCAGGGGCAGGTGTGACATTACTGTCTCCGTCACTCAGTTTGTTTACACGGCCACTAAGAAAATCGAATTATTGTGTTAGTCCGACTAAAGCTGGACTCTTAAAGATTGCTATTAAAGCTTGTGTCACTTCATTTGCAGATGCATCCATTATTATGAATTTTATTTTTTAAGGCTGTAATATAATAGGTCAACTTTTCAGTTCACAAGCTGAAAGGAGCCATATCGCTACCTATTGTAGCGGAGTCGGACATACTTCGGTCAATAAATTGATTCCGTCCCGTGCTTATATACTGCGAGAAGGACCGTAGTCTGATTAAATAGCATAGTCGAGCTATAACCATAGCTCTTTTTTTTTTTTTTGCTTGCTGGGAGAAGCAGGGAGCCCTTATCCAATGAAACGACCACTTCAAACACAGCGTGTGTCATAGCCAAGCTGACTGCAGATTAGTGGATGGTTGAAGGAAATGAGATGCTTTGGTGAAGAGGTGCGAATTAGCTCTTAGCTGCTGCTGTACTGCTGGCCTGGAGCAAATGAGCGATGCTGTGAGATGCGGCTGACTCTGATGGGGTTTCTCTTTTCGCCTCCACCGCCCCACGACCTTGACATGTCTGCTGCAGATCTGCAGATCCTTTCACGCCTGTGCAAACTCCTCCTGATATTTATAGAATTCTTCATGTTTTCTTTCATCCCTTGAATGGCCTGTGGACCACACGGTGTATTATTCATCGCCTGTTGTCTTGTTACATAATGCAATTCCTGTGCATGACGTGATGGTGCATTCATGTACACCTTGAAAGGGTTTTTCATAATGTAAAATGTAAATTGATGGGCGTAGCACGAGTCTTTGGCTCCAGAGGAACTGGAGACCATGCAGTATGAACTTACTTTGGTGTTCTAGTGGTAGTAATGCCATGCAGCAATAGGGTGCAAGCAAATACTCCTCGAGGGACAAGGTTTATTTAGAGGAATAAACATACAAAAGGGTTGTGGAATTGCATGCTGTGGTCATGCATTTAGCTCACGGGAGTGTCACTTACACAAAAATGTTCTGAGAGCAGGATGAAAAATGAACCAATCAGAAGTCTTGGTGCCGCCTCCTCTACAATGTAATTGGTTATCTCTCTGAACCAATGATTTTTCGTTCTGCCCTCAGAGCATTTTTGTGTAACACTCCCACAAGGACCGAAGTGAAGCACCCCTTCCCCCAAAACAGACAGGCACGCGTCGGTATGCACAGATGGGGTCATTAAGGAGGTGACATTCCTTCAGCGTCGTCGTCCTCCCAGCTGTCTTTATACAAGGGGCCGGGGATGGGACGCACAACTTGTTTACCCCTGCCTTTTCTTGGCACCTTTCTCCCAGCAGGGGGCGTAAGCCTTGTTGCAGAAAACCATCCCACACTAACTGGCTGCTAGCCACGCGCTGCTGGCCCTCTCTGTGTCCAGCTGTGGAGCAGCCACGGTTAATATTAGCCTGCGTGGTGCTGATCGCCCCCTCCTGGCGCGTGTGTGTCTCAATTGCAATAAGGAATCTGTGGATGAAGAGCTCCACTCTCCAGTAAATAATTTAGAAGGCAAGGCCATATGCTGGTTCTCTTTGAGGGCTGGAGTCCTGTGGCCTTCTGCAGTGGTTCTAGTCAGAACCCTGCTTCAACACCTTCAGTGTGGTTTGAGGGAATCCTGAGAGCCGAGGTGGAAAGTTCAGATGCAAAAAAGTACAGATCCAGAAGACCAAGATTTTGTTTCAACCAACCAGTTGAGTGCTTTGTAACTGTGATATTTTATACTCAACGGGTTGCTCGGAACAAAATCTTGGTCTGGATTTTTACTTTCTGGACCTGAACTTTCCGCCCCTGCTTGCGAGTAACAGTCTCGGCAAGATAACTAGGGGTTTGAGGCTTGGGGGCGGCCGGCACATGCCCCTACGCCTCAGGTCACAGCTGTGTGACGTTCCCTCGGTAGTGTCAGTGCCGAGACAATAGGACTGCGCAGTTTGGCTGTGGCGGTACTTGGCGGCAAATTAGGGGGCAGCCAGCAGGCAGGGAAAGGGACTGAACGTGGGCAGAGAGGAGAGCGGCTGTGCAGATGCCCCGGGGCCACAGTTCTCTCCTGTGGCGTCTTGCCGTATTTGGCCGTGTGCCGGTGTCTCGCTGCCAGATCCGACTCGGTGTCTGCACTGTGATGTCTCCACTTTCCCGGCACCGAGCCTCTGCTTTCTGGCCCGTCCATGATATCGATGTAGCTTTCTGACTGAAACAGACACCTGATGTTTCAACTGGAGCAGATGAAGCAGATGTGTACCCTGCATATCTGCACGGATCGGTTTCTAGCGCATCAAGGTGAGAATGGGGGTCCAGGTAACACCAATGACCCTAAATATGGAAGGGCAGGAGGTGTCTACTGACAGAGTCATCTGGTGGCCTGTTGCGCTGGAATTCCGTAACTGCAGTGGACAGGCTGGGAATGAGGCTTGTCGCCTGCCAGTGCTCCCCCTTCAGTGCTCAAGTGGAATTTACCAGCTTCAGAGAAATGGGAGGGGGTTCGTTTTATGTGGGATCCTAACCTTTGAGTCTCAGTTTACAAGGGCTGGTCTTCCAGGGCCTGTGCACTCATCTCATACTTTGACAGGCATTCGCACCTTTACACGATACACCGTAACCCTAACCCACCTCTTGTCCGTAGCAGCTGGTCACGTTGACTGATGTTCTTGACGTGATTACATCACCAGCTCAGCCCCCGAGCAGTTTCGCAGGACTGTATTAGAGGTGCTCAGGGTAAAACAGTAACCGACTTCACTTCTCCAATCTGCCAGGCAGTCGGGGGTGAACCTTCGCTTAGAGAATGAAGCCGCTGTTCTGCCATCTGTTGGTGCTCAGCTGCCTGCTGTATACATCCTCCGCTAGCGAATTCTTCACATCGATCGGTAAGCGAGCAGTGAGAGAGAGAGACAGAGAGTGTGGACATTATCTATTCCTGTACCCCGCCCCGCAAAATGTCATGATTTGTCACTTTTGTTTTTGTAGACGTGCTTCCTCATTCTTATACAGTCAGCAGGCTGAAAACTCTCAGGATATGTTAACCATGGTCCATAAATCGCTGACATAGTAAATTTGGCCCAACTCAGCACTTGGGTGAGGAGGGGGTCAGTCAAGTCCGGAGCTGAGTAGGGCCAAATTTTCACCATATGACCCAGCACATTTTTTCGCAGAACACAACGAAGTCACTCGACTGAGGAAATACTCATAATGTATGTAATACTGCATATAAGCACTACTTTTGTCCTCCCTCAAACCCCAGTCTAAT
Organism: Stomatorhinus walkeri; assembly: GCA_026784285.1. Classification (NCBI taxonomy): domain Eukaryota; kingdom Metazoa; phylum Chordata; class Actinopteri; order Osteoglossiformes; family Mormyridae; genus Stomatorhinus; species Stomatorhinus walkeri. The sequence continues at coordinate 11,599,549 of JAODUD010000041.1, read as the reverse complement.
TATCAGCCTTTCTAATTAGTGCCCACAACAGCTGCAGTGAATGCTGACTGTGATCTTCCCCCCTTCCAGGTCACATGACTGATCTGCTCTACACAGAGAAGGACCTGGTCACCGCCTTGAAGGATTACATTCTGGCAGAGGAAAGCAAACTTGAGCAGGTCAAAAGGTGAGGCCCTACGCAGATGTCATACTCACAGACTCACAAGCACCTGCTTTTGCGCTACTAAAGTGATTATTGCTGTGCATTGGATGCATCTTATGAGCACCAAACCCAGCTTCTCAGTTGATAATTCATTAAGCAATCTACGTTTTACAGTGGCGTTTAAGAACTTGCAAAATCTAATGTTGCGTGTGTGTGTAGGTGGGCAGAGAAGCTTGACACCTTGACAACCACTGCCAGCCAGGACCCTGAGGGCTTCCTGGGCCATCCAGTCAATGCCTTCAAGCTGATGAAGAGACTCAACACAGAGTGGGGCGAGCTGGAGAACCTGGTGCTCAGGGACATGTCAGATGGTTAGAATGGCTTCACTGCCCATCCAACCAATACCGGGCACCAAACGCCGGCTATCCTCTTGTTCCTTTGTCTAGCTGTGAGACTTCCCAAGGCTTCCATTAACCATGCTAATATGCTGATATATTGTGCTGGTCTTAGTGCTTGCTCACAGCCTTGGGTAGTAAGAATACTGGCTTGAGTCTAACATGATCTTCTTGTCCTAGAAGGGTTTTGGATTAACTACCCTGGTTTACAGTGTTGGTTGGAACATCTGTCACGGCTATGGGCTATAAACAAACACACTTTGTTCTCCAGGGTTCATCTCCAACCTGACCATCCAGAGGCAGCACTTCCCCAATGACGAAGACGAGATAGGAGCAGCCAAGGCCTTGTTGAGGCTACAAGACACCTACCAACTAGAAACAGAGTCTATATCCCGTGGGAACCTGCCTGGTGAGAGGGCCCTAGTAGAGAACATGAAGGCCAGAGGGTGGAGAGTGGGCTGGCCGCTTGAAGGGATGCGGAGGACTTTCAGTGCCTTTCCCCCCCACATCTCCACTCATGCTGCCCATTCTGCAGGTGTGACACGCCAGGCCACTCTCACAGCGGAAGACTGCTTCGACCTGGGCAAGGTCGCTTACTCAGAAGCAGACTACTACCACACTGAACTGTGGATGCTTCAGGCCCTAAAGCAGCTGGACCAGGCAGAGGAGTCTCCTATTGACAAGGTCTCAGTGCTGGATTACCTCAGCTACTCAGTATACCAGCAGGGGGACCTTGAGAAAGCTTTGGAGCTCACCAAGAGGCTTCTGGAGCTGGGTAAGGCCATCTCACCAAGCTGGATGCTTTGAAGTCTTGCAGGAAAGGCAGAAGAGACACAGTTGACTCATCAAGGAGAAGTACAGTGGGCTGGAGGCACTCTAGTCAGACACACCTTTGACCATTGATCGCTCTCATGAGATAAAAGTACTAGGCATGAAATTTTTTATTATTATACCATTGGAACAAAATTGGTGGCAGGATGAACCATAGCCTAAAAAAGCTTGTGGTCTGGAATGTATGTGACTTTTATCCTCCCTTTGTCTGGCCTTGCCCCTAAAGATCAAGAGCACCAGCGAGCCAATGGCAACCTAAAGTACTTTGAGTACCAGTTGGCGAAGCAACGGAAGGCTGAGGCAGAGTCGGGAGTGAAGAAGAACAGCAGCGGCCGGGTAAAGAGGAGGCAGGCGGCGGATCACCTGCCAGAGAGACACAAGTACGAGGAGCTGTGCCGGGGAGAAGGAATCAAGCTGGTGAGATGGGCTACTTTTGGAAAAAGTCAACACAAATGAATGAATATTAATAAGGCAACACTTCAGCAGAGGTCCAGAAAGTAAAAATCCAAACCAGGATTTTGTTTCAACCAACCAGTTGAGTATAAAGAGTCACAGTCACAGAGTACTCAGCTGATTGGTTGAAACAAAATCCTGGCTTGGATTTTTACTTTCTGGACTTGCAATGTCCACCTCTGCCTATAGCGGGTCAGGGACTTTACCTTCATCATGAGCACCACAGTGTTGAGCGCGATCATGGCCATGATGGTGTATTCAAATGGGGGCGACACCACGAACTCCCACATTCGGTACTGGAAGCTCTGCTTGTTCTGGGGCATATGGCGTGTCAGAGGCTTGGCGTTGATGGCAAAGTCGATGCAGGCTCTCTACAACACACAGCCAGGCGAATTAGTTAGATTAGATTAGTGCTAATGTTAGGGTTAGAGGGTTAGGGTGAAGGGGTTAGGGTTAAGGGATCTTAGGTTAGAGGGTCTGGGTTAGGGTTGGGTTTAGGACTGTCTGAGCAGGTCACTCAGGGACAGCAGGGATGGTCTTTGGAGAGGGAGGGGCACAAGTCACCTCGTTCTTTTCCAAACTATAGTCCTCCATCATCTTGTCTCCTTGCTCCTGGAACGTGATGATGATGAGAGCCACAAAGATGTTGACGAAGAAGAAGGGGAAGACCACGAAATACACCACGTAGAAGATGGACATCTCCATCCGGTACCCCGGGCTCGGGCCCTGATTCTCATAAGTCGCATCCACTGAATGTTTCAGCACCCTGAGGTGAAGACAAACATTGGCATGGTTTGAGTACAGGAAGTCGTCATGACGAGAGGGAGCCGTAACAAATGGATGGGAACTACAGAATGCCAACGCAAGATATATATAGGTATTACCGCCACCGATGTTATATCGAATACTATGTTCACCATGTTGACTGAAAACGATCTACATGCAGGTGAATAGGAGATAGGGACAACTCACTGCGGCCAGCCCTCTCCAGTAGACACAGTGAAGAGAGTGAGCAGGGCCCAAAGCACGTTGTCGTAGTGGAAATCGTATTTCTTCCACTCCCGCTTCTGAGCTCTTACTTCGTTGTCACGCTCATACACCAAGTACTCGCCCCTGGGACAGTCAAACGCCATGGCGTGAGTCTACATTCCTGAGACACTTTGAGACATTCTTAATCAAGCTCAGCTGCTCCTGACCAACAGATCGTCTAGTAGGGGGGGGGTCAACGTTCACCTGCAATCGCGCTCAAACTCCTTGGACTCGTCGGTGCAGTAGAAGAAGCGACCCTTGAACAGCTGGACGGCCACCACAGCGAAGATAAACATGAAGAGCATGTAGACGATCAGGATGTTGAGGACGTTCTTCAGAGAGTTCACCACACAGTCGAACACGGCCTGCACAGAGCAGACACTGTTAGCCAAACAGAGTAGCTCACAGATCAGGAAACATACAATGTCTTTGGACAAGGGGCCGCACCTTCAGCTTGGGCAACCGCTTGATGGTCTTCAGTGGACGCAGCACCCTCAAAACTCGCAGGGATTTGATCGTGCTGATATCCTTCCCCTTACTGCTCCCTCTGCAGGCCATTTGGGAATAAATTATTCAGATGAGGGAGGGGCCCTCAGAATTAACACCCACCAGCATTTTATTGTAGGTTCAGCATGTATGCTGCACTTTATCGGACAGATATAAATATTGCTGAAACCTGAAATAGACAACCTGAGAACAAAACACAGTCTGCAGGCATTTCAGGAGGGAAACACCAGCCAAAGCTCTTTCTTTTTTTGAATTGTATGGAGAGAAACAGTTAGTGGGACTTAGTTACCTAGAGGGAGGCTTCAATGCGGGATGGGGGGGGGGGATGGGTTTAGTCTCTTGAATGTATGAGGCGTTCGGTGTGAGCAGATGTTTCATCTGCGGCTTTTCTTGGTTTGTCCCTGAAGTGCGACGCTATCATGCTATCACACTGTAATCAAAGGCCCTGTGACTTACAAAGTGCCTCTGCACGCAGCTTAAAATGAACAATTCGCCTCACTCTTCCTATTCGGGGTTGAACAGCTTAGTTTTGCTCTGAGGCCTGAACAAAAAAGTTAAGGGTGAGGGTCTTCACCTTCATCCCCACTTAGTCTGAAGAGGGAATCCTCCTTTCATTGCTCATAGCTAATAATTGATGTTCACCATCCTGTGTGATGTTTCTACATGTCACCTGGACATTAAAATGACCCAGCGGGTCCTAGGATGTTGCGGCTGTAGGCAGCACAGAGATCTGTCCTTCCTGCATTTCTTCCTCGCCAGATGTGGGGCTGCGGGAGAGGTTTTGTCAGGGCTGCCCGTCTCCAAGCGATTTGCTGACTCGCTGCTCCCTCCCATCTGCTTCCTAGCTCACTCGCATCTCGCTCCAGCGAACTGCGGCCGCACAGCCTGCCCCTGCCACCAAATGTTAAAAGCTGATACACACAGAAGCATGACCCAGCCTTCTCTTTGCTCCGGATGTCCTGCGTCAGGCTCAGAGGTCGGGGCGCGGCGATCTTAGGAAGTTTTGCTAACTGGACGAAATTCTGCACTGTCAGCATCCGTAAAATGTTGTGTGAACTAAAGCTGAGTGGAAAACTGTGACGAACACATCTAATTCTGCACTCTTTGTACCGATTTATTGGAGGACGAGAAGGGCACAGAGAAAAAGAGACAGAGAGAGAAGGGGGACAGAGAGAGACACGGAGAAAGAGAGAGAGAGAGAGAGGCACGGAGAACGACAGAGGGGTTGCAATGGGCAGTATGGACACTTACAAAAAAAGAAAGAGAGGGAAACCAATCAGACCACTGTGAGCCATAAAGAGAGAGAAAGAGTGCAAGAAGGGCAACTTTACCGGGCACTGCTCCTGTAGATGTGGCCGGGCGAGGAGACGAGAGAGCGTCAATGACAGTGACAGACACAGAGGGAGGAGCGAGGAAGAGAGAGAGTGACACGGACAACAGGAGCACACACAGGAACAAGGAAGGGTTTGGAGGAGGAGAGACATCTATATGAGAGACTGAGAGAAGAAGGAAACAGAAAAAAGCCTGCGTTTGGTTACAACAGCGCCCCCACTGGTGCCCAGCTAACGCCTTCCCAGTAGATCTGCAGTCATTTGAGAAGCTGGAGTATGAGCTTCAGATACTGCAGAAGTCAGCAGGACAGTAGCACGTGACTCCTTTATGACAGCCTCTAACCAAAAGAGCCCTCAGCACCATAGATAATTCATTATTTCCTTCCCAAGTCTGGTACATATAGGACAATCTGAGATACACAAAGTCCACTTAGACTTACAATCCATATATTTTTGCCTTCTGTTGACATGCTTTAATATATATATACAGTTGATACATCTATATATAATGAAGTAACACCTATGGCAGGTCGATGGAATTATCTGCATTCACATTAAGTTAGAATAATATCCCAGCACCACTTCCTGTTGTTCAGGAAGATCACAGATGCACCAGAGTGCTCTGGCTTAAGTGATCCATGCATCATACTGCATTGGTGTGCATTCACCAGATCTCACAGAAATTCTCCTATGGACTGTTGAGAAGTACAGAGACACACAGGCAGGCTGGCCTCCGCCTCGCAGGCCGAGCGATCATGCAGTGTCCTGTCATGTGGCACAGACCATCACCCAAAGGCCCATATGAACCAGCAGCAGTCACAGCGTGTGGGCAGCCGCTCTAGTGCCCCCTAGTGGGGAGCTGTAGACCTGGGATCCACTGGGATTCCACGGCGATGACGCAAATGCCGTGCTTTACTGCCAGACGTTACAGACCGTTGTAACGTGAATGGACCTCGGCATGAGGTAAATAAGCACATGCTGCGCTTACTTAGGGAGTATGTCTGAGGCTTCTACAATGCCAGATCTCACAAGCCCAGGTCTGCTGTACTGTTCATATGGATGGACAGTGAAGATGTAAGATCTGACCAGAGAGTCTTACATTGGGGCAAAAGAGAGGTGTTAGTGTCTTAGGGAGCCGGTACTGATCACTGATCCGCATAGGGGCACACACACACACTCGCACACACAGACGCACGCACACACACACACCGACCTGCAATCATATCTTTGTGGGGACTGCAAATGCTAATGCTAGATATGACCACCTTAAGCTCTACTCAGCCCTAATAATAACCAAAATAAAAGAGTTTTTGCATTTTTAGTTTTTTGATTGAAGTCACAGATTTCCAGAATATTGAGTTGTCTCTTACGGGGACCAGGAAACTGGTCACCATAAGGTCAAAAAGACTGGTATCCAGCCCTTTGTGGGGACATTTGGTCACCACAAGGTAAGGTATATTTGGAGCACACACGCACATGCAGGCACGCACACACACACACACACACACACGCATACATACAGACACACACCCACAGAGACACAATACTAAAGAATGGAAGTGAGTACTTGGCTCACAGGCATAACGCCCCACCGTGCCCTGGAGGGTCTGTCAATCTCAGGATGGCACCCTAATAGAAAGAGCACTCGGTACGAGATGCAGGTTGAAAGAGGTCAGGGAAAGCCACGGAAGAAAGGAAGATGCGGCCCTTCGGACCAGCATGCGGGGGGGAGGATGCACGACGGAGCCAGTCCCCCGGATATTCCCGTGGCTGAGAGGCTCTTTATACAGACCTCCTGTATGGCATCCACATCTACATATGCATACGTGTCCACTGTGAATGTATACCATGCGTGGGCGCACTTCCTCAGTCCAGGGCCCCTGTCCTGCGGCTATCGGGACCGAGTCAGGCTTTCACACTCAAAATCTATCCTCAGACTAATTATAAAAAGGCAGAAAATGCAGTAAGTAGCATGATCTAGAAAGAATAAGGGCCAATAATTAGAGGAATTTCAGTTCTGGAGAACAAACGGGCCTGCTTTTGAGATCCTCTATCCGACGTTGAACTGGCCACTTGGTAAACAGATCACAGAGCAGAACCAGACTGTGACAGGTGCCCCCCTTTAACGGGTCTCTGACATCATCAAGTGGCGCCACATAGCTGGTGTACACAAAATGCCTCACAAAAGGTTCACTGGTTCGTCAGCCTGCTGATGACAATTGGCTCTGGAAGATCCTATATGTCAGAATATTGGTGCGAGCTCCGAGGAGAGCTGCGCGACGGATGCAGGTGCAGTGAGAGGAGCCGCTGCCCTTCACAGCTTGTCCTCTTGCCAGTCACCTTGGCAGTGAAGTGAATCACCCACACTCTACTCTCCTGTTTGGATGCTAGTGGGCACTAGGACAAAAAAACAGCTGGACCTGCAGTGGAAAGTGTGTATAAGTCTGTAAGCTGCTGTCATCCTTAGAGGTTAATAACTGATTAATAAAATGTTGTAATTCCATGACATTCCACCAGGAGGCACTGGCACAGCCCAGATCCATGTATGAATCTATGAACAGCTGTCACCCATAGAGATTAATAACTGATTAATGAGATGTTGTAGTTCTGTTACATTCCTCTGGCAGGTGCTGGCACAGGCCAGATCCATGTATGAGTCTGTGAACTACTGTCATCCTTATAGGTTAACAACTGATTATTAAAATGCTGTTATTCCGTGACATTCCTCTAGGAGGCGCTGGCACAAGCCATACCCATTTGTGAGCTGGCCTGGCACCTCTGGCTCTGCTCTGCTGTGCTCAGCCTGGGACCTGAGGAGTGTGTCCACACACCAGTGCACAGACACAGGCTCGTCTTACAAAGGCAGGCCTCTGAATAGCATCATGCCACGCAGAGTCTCCTGTCCCTGCGTCCGCTGTGCTGCCAGCCTCCCCACCCCCCTCACAGCACCCCCGGCAGGCGCCACGGGCCGTGCAGAGAAAGTTGGCTGAAATACCTGCTCCAGATGGGGAGGGGGGGGGGGGCACAGCTTGCTGTTCCAGAACTGCCTGGGCACTAAAGGGTTACAGGTGCCTGGGGTCGTCACCCCCACGGAAATGAGCCGGAGGCAGCCGGTCTCAGGTCTTTTTTTGTGGGGGGGTGGGGGTAGTATTGG
>JAODUD010000041.1:11574943-11591607 GCA_026784285.1 Stomatorhinus walkeri | reverse complement strand
AGAGTACTCAGCTGGTTGGTTGAAACAAAATCCTGGTTTGGATTTTTACTTTCTGGACCTGAAATGTGCACCTGCACTTCAGTAGTGAAATTATGTAAATAGTCAGTGAGTGTGTGCCCTGGTAGTGGTCTACTGCTTCCATTGATGTAGGAGCAGCCACTTGGCCGTGGGAACAAGGCCGCCTCCTAACCCGCACATCACCTCCCCCCCCACCACCCACAGACACCTCGCAGGCAAAGCCGCTTATTCTGCCGCTACTTTGACAACGGCCGGCACCCATGGTACCTGCTAGGCCCCGTCAAGCAGGAGGACGAATGGGACCGCCCACGCATCGTCCGCTACCATGACGTCATCTCCGACGGCGAGATCGAGAAGGTCAAGGAGCTGGCCAAGCCCAGGGTGAGTTTGGCTCTGGGGAAAGTCTGCACGTGTCCCTGGATTGTACAGAGCAATTAGCTGTCTAATTGCCTGTGTCCCTTGTAGATTCAGCCCCAGTTTGTTTTAAAATGATTTACTTGGCTTGGAGCAGCACTCCCAAGAAAAATCTACTTTACCATTGGACACCAAATAATGTATGGAAACTACAAAGATAGAAGGACAGATTGCGTGAATTCCTACCGAGGTGCCTGTTTATTGGGTACCACTTTACGATAAGGCTCCCTTTTTCCACTTGTAAATGGCAGTAACTTATTAAAATAATAATAAATAAATAATAATAATAATAAAATTTGTTTAAAATTGTCTATTAATTGTAAAGTGTTCCAAGCTAATTAATAACCAGATTATAGACCATTCATGAACTCTTTATATGGGCAGCCTTATCGTAAAGTGGCACCCTTTGTTGTTTGGTAGTTTTGGAATCAGAATGATTAAAAAATCCTGTCCTGGCTCGAAGTCTCCTCCCTGACATGAATTATCTGGTCACCCTAATTCTTATTTAATTTTTATTACTCATCTGCATTAAGTCAAAACCAGGTTTGGAAGTTTTGTAAATTTTGATTACGTCAATTCGAGTGGATCTTTGGCTCGGATTCACCTCTGGTGTCCAAGGATTTGGCAGTGAAGCTTAATTGAATGTAGTTGGCTTGAAACAAGACTCCTGACCTTTAAGAATCATGGCACTTAAGAGGGGATCAACATAAGAACCTTTTACAAAAATAAGACTTGGCTGGCAATATTGTAGGAGTTCGGCCACTTGCATGACCTTGAAGCTAAAGACATCATATAGTGCAGTATTGAGGTTTAACAGTGGGGCTCATATGGCCTTCAGATGGTTTGGTACTGTGGAGATTAAGGTTTTACACGTTGGGTCCCTCGAAGGAGGTTGAGGTGAGGTTTCCGCAGCCTTGGTGTGAGTGCTGTGTAACCCCCTCTCCTCTCGGCCGGTTGGCTTCACAGCTGCGTCGGGCCACCATCTCCAACCCCATCACTGGTGTGCTCGAGACCGCGTCCTACAGGATCAGCAAGAGGTAAGGCTCACAGGTGCAGGGGGAAGGCTCGCTATAGGCCCCACACAGCCTGCTTTCTAACCCACCCCAGCACCATACTGGCCTCTCATCCCCAGGATCTTGGGACAGAACTGTCCCGCATGAGCACCCAACAGTTTCCTGGTACACTTAAAGGCCGAAGAGGGCCACCGTCAAAACATTTTTTGGGTCCTTCGCTGGCCAAGGGAGAATTTTGCAATAAGTGCCGACCAAAATTATATATTTTTGGTTCCGGTGTCACATCCAAAAAACTGAAGACCAAACATATGCTACAGCGAAGTCCAATAAAACGGTGCTGTTTTAACAGATGCCAGCAAAAACCGCTAGCAAATAAAAGGCTGTTTGCTTGCTCATGCTACGGATTAGCAATGCTACGTTGAGTGTTAAGACGGAAGAAAAGGTACTTTCCCCGAAATGACCGCTTATAATATGTTTGGCCTAACAACAGCAGTGATGTAACTTAGTTTGGCAAAGGGGGATTGGCGACATTTCTGGGCTGATGCTGTCCAGGCTGACGCCTCGTGTTGGAAAAGGGTCGAGATATGGCCTAGGATCCACCTCACCCCCCTCATGCCAGTGACGCCCGGTCTCTCTCTCTCTCTGTCTTTCTGCCGTGACCCCCCCTGGGAGGTAGCTAAGGCGCGCCACCGTGCATGATCCCCAAACTGGGAAACTCACCACGGCCCAGTACAGAGTCTCCAAGAGGTAAGGGGTCAATGGTCAAAGGTGGGCTTTACTCACTCTCCAGCGTCTGCCCCTCGGGCACTGGTTATGACCCCGAGTGGCCATAACCAATTCTTGAACTTTCTGCCCCTCTTGATCCACCGTTCTATGGGCATTACAACACCAGCAAGGCTTAACCATACTGGAACCTCTCTCCAGCCAGGCTGACCTTCAGCCCGCTTAGAGCTCTCCTAAAGAAATCATGGAAAACAAGGTCTCCTTCCCGAGTACTCTAACCTCGCTCAACAGCAACCCCCCCCCCATGACACTGTGGTCCCACCACAATGCACGCCGTCAATATGCTAATAGCATCACTGATGTCCTTAGTCGGACGAAACTGGTGCAAATGGACCACAATCGTTAGTTGTTTGTTAAAGCTGTGATTAGACTCTTTAAATAGAAGAAAATCTATCTTACAATACATCCGTCACAAGAATAAGTCTCTCCTAGCTAATTTCCGTCAGCATGTTACCCTAGCCCCATTGGTAGCTTATCCACTTGCAACTATAGTGAATCTTCTCCATCTCTCGCTCCTTGTTTGTTTCTATTCAAACTGGGATGCCCAATTAAACTACTTCTCATTAGTCTGCCCCCCCCCCCCCCCAGGTTATGAGATGTGTGTCACCAGCCACCCACTTCTTGTCCCAGTGTGAGCTGCAGGTTCCTTCGGATGATGCGACGTTTGTTGTGAAGAGTGCAATTCGCCTTCCTCCGCCCATCGAGCTTTAGATACCAAGACTTGTTGGGGGGGATTTTCCCCCTATGCAACATTACCAGAAGCTTGTCGGTCAGTCAGAATGTGCTGTCATGCAGTGACATTTCTCTTGGGGATCCTCTGTCTCTGATCGCAGAGCTCCCCCTGCAGGTGAAACTTGTTAAAACAACACGTTAAATCAGAAAGTCAGAAAGAATGTGTCACAAAGGCAAATGCCAGTCACGTTTTAAGAAAGTGAAGAAAGCCAGAATATTTTTTTTAATTCTGATAATTACTATAATGTATTACTGGGAGGATATTAAAGATTTCTGGTTCTGGAGCAAGCCTGCAGCCCCTAGAACATTCTAGAACAGAGCTGTTTTTGATGCTCCATGTTGATTAACTACCCTATGATGGGCTCACAGATGAAAAAAAAAACGCCTCCATCAGCACCCAAACTCCAGCCTGCATATACCACCGTAAGATTCTTCAGCTGTGTGTGTGTGTGTGTGCGCTCGCCCTTTGGAGTGTGGGTGTAGTATGTCCCCCACTCCACAAGGGGGGGGTCTTCAAAACCTGATATAACTTATAGAGAATCACAGTGACTTTCCCTAAAAGCTTCAGAGCAGAGAACAGCCTCCATAGGTGGAGGAATACTCACCTTCACCGACCTGCACACCTGTCCACCTCCTCATGGTGTAAGATCAGTGGTGTCACAAAACATACATTTTTCCTTCGAGTTGAACCTTCTGTTCACTGTGAGACCAACTGTCAAGAACGTTGTGTGGTTTACTTAATACAGCAATCAGAGATATATGGCATATGTATTGAAGATGACAAAATACTATAAATGTTTATAATGAAAGCAGTGGTATCGTAAAGTTATAATTCAAATGAATTCCCTTTGGAGTTGCGTGACAGACCAGAATTTCTCTACAAGAGGGTAAGACGACAGATGGCTGGAGATGACCATTAGCCCACCTATCTTCTCCTGTCCCGTTGTCGTGGCAACAAGCGCGCTGTTGTTTATGTGCCGACAAGGTACTTCCCCAGTAACCCTGAATGAACTCCCATCAGAGAGGTGGGAGCGTGAGGTCATTCCTGGAGGTGGTATACGAGCCTCACGCAGAAAGGCCAGCTTCAAGCAGAGATTAACCCACCCAAAGCCGACTGGAGATTCTGTGGGGCCACAGACTAATTCCTGCTCTACTTTCCACTAACCGCTTCATGCTCTTACTAACCACGCTGACTGCCTGATGACAACTGTTGTGTTTTATTGACTTTTTTTTTTTTTTGATGATACTTTCACTGTTTTCACATCATGTGTAACTTAATTTGTGTGCTTGGTTCTCTAGGATAGATATGAACATTCAGGACAATGTTGAATACGAACAGGACAGCGATAAAGTGTTAAATAAGCTCATGTGACACAGGCTTGAAGGGGGGGGGGCATCAGTGCTTTGCACCTTTGATCTGTCCATAGACTAATAAGTTTATAAATAGTGTCATCATTATTTTCTTATGCTAATTGTATTAGAATAAGGAATTTTATCATTTCAATCCCCATGTCCCTCTTTTTGGTTAAATTAATGCATTGAAGTGAGAATGAGTAATAAACCATTTTCATCTTGTGACATTTGCCTGTGATAGCGTTGAACCATTTCTGGGAGGATGATTAAATCCAAAGATACTCCCATAGCACTCATACATTTTTCACTAAAATAATGCAAATGGCCATATTTACATATGAACCTTTGGTCGCCATCTGGTTCTGGGGAGGTTGGGGGTGGCAGTGACTTCCGAGCGATGGGACCTTATACAGTATGCAGATGAGTGCTTCTCTGCCAGTTGGTGTCAAGTTCTGTTCCATCTGCTGTATGTTGATCAGTGATGGGATAAATTAGCAGCGCTGTCCTTATCCAGAGGGCGAGAGGATAGCAAAATGACCCATTATTAAAAATGAACAAAAATGATGTCAATTTAGATCAATTATATAATCATTCTCTTTCAAATGTATAAGCATTTATTTAGATAGAGCTTAATGCAACTTATCAATACACATCATAGCATTATGTTTACAATATAATACCTCTAAATCTAATAAAGTCTTCGAATTAATATTGCTCTTCATTTAGATGATGGGAGATGGGTATCTCTAGAGTTGAGGGTGGACCTTGAGGTAGCTTGTGGTCTGCCCGGATGAGAGGGCGTGTGGACGTTGAGGTAGCTTGTGGTCTGCCCGGATGAGAGGGCGTGTGGTTGCTGTCGTATCATTCATCTTCGTGTCGTGTTGCTCTAGTGCTTGGCTGGCTGCATATGAGCACCCCGTGGTGGATAAGATCAACCAGCGCATCGAGGATCTCACTGGCCTGGACGTCAAGACGGCGGAGGAGCTCCAGGTGACGTTCTGCGTGTGCCTTCGGGGTCTAGGGGACAGACTGCTGAGCATCGTCGGAAGCTGACGTCAGGCAGCCTCTCGTCGGTTGCCAGCTTTTAGCACTCTCTGTACCTCTTACCCCTGGGTGCCTCGTGCGTTTTTTAGCTGCTGAAGCCCCTTGCACATATTCGGCATCCCAGAGCAGTTCCCGTCTAAGCTCCTCATTCAAAAATACAGCTAACCGTGATGTTGACGTCATCGCATCCTGTCGCCCCCCTCCCACCAGGTGGCGAACTACGGAGTGGGGGGGCAGTATGAGCCGCACTTCGATTTCGGACGGGTGAGTGAAGCCGTCCTCGGGTCTCTCGCCGCTAAACGTGACACGTAGGCGCTTGATCGCCGCTGGCGTGGTCACACTTTGTGTGGACGTCACTGAGCCAGTCCTGGCGGTCGGGGGGGAAGGTTGTCATGGAAACAAGCACCAGACAAGTAGTTGGACGGCTCTGACGGTTCTCTGTTACCTGACCCCCCACAGAAAGATGAACCAGATGCCTTCAAAGAGTTGGGCACCGGGAACCGGATCGCGACCTGGCTCTTTTATGTGAGTGGGTCTAAACCCCATCCTGTCTCCACCCTTCTACCCTTATTTACACTTCCCTGCTCCTCTTTTACATCACTCCTGTTTCTGCATGCAGCAGTTTTATCAGACAGGAATCTGTTTACGTCACATTTGTTCGCCATACGCTTCTTTGAGTCACATTTGTTTGGTTCGGCATACGCTTGTTTAAGTCACGTTTGTTTGACATGCAACTGTTTATGAGATATTGAAGGTTTTTTGTAAAGGTCAAAAGTTCAGCCAGCCCCCCTACAAAGGCGTTCAGATGTGAAACTGAGCTCGTTCGTTAGTAGCTGCGTTTGTGCCGCAAAAATCTTACTTGGTCAGGAGCAGACCTCCGCAAAAGTACTGGGAGCACTGGACTCTCGCTGCTTTTCCCAACACCATTGGATTCTGGTCTCTATAATATTTATATAACATCATAGAAACCATGCATCATAATTGTCTCATCTCATCCTATTTGGCACGCGCTGTGTACGATATCCTGTTTACACCTTTTTGCACATCCACACTTCTACGTCAGATTTACTCTTTATAATGCGTTTGGTATTTAAGCTCTGTTTAGTTGTTTTAATCTTGCACAATGAGAATGAAGTACCAGCAGAATCATTTCCCTCTAATCCAGAGGAACCTAACACGGGCACAGATGCCTAAACCAGTGCGGCACCCCGTCACACAGTGCGGTTTTTAGCCATACATTGAATGCATTCCGTGACTTTATTAATCGCAGATGAGTGACGTGGAGGCAGGGGGCGCCACAGTGTTTCCGGAAGTGGGCGCTGCAGTGTGGCCCAAAAAGGTACGGCTCGTCACGCGGAGCAGCGAGCGTCCGGGATATCGCCGCCGTGCGCGCGCGTGAACCGGCTTTGCAGTGAACCCCGCACTGTCCCCCGCAGGGCACCGCCGTCTTCTGGTACAACCTGTTCGCCAGCGGGGAGGGAGACTACAGCACGCGGCACGCCGCCTGCCCCGTCCTGGTGGGCAGTAAGTGGGGTGAGTCCAGCAGCTCCCCGTCGGCTCCTCATTGGCCCGTTTCTAACTTCACGCACGGCCCATTCCCACGATCTCCAGATCAAAAGAAAACAAGTTACAATGAAACACGGTGTCTGTTCTTTCGTGCAATGTCCTTTTAAGGTATATAACATGCTGTAATTGTGCTCTGATGCAGGGCTGTGGTGACAAGAAATAAATTTTGGGAGTAGATTTTGCTGACTGGGGGTCGTGGGGGGGGTCTGTCTTGGGCAAATTAATCGACTGGGGGGCAGAAGCAGATTTTTTAGCGGAGTTTAAACTTGTGATTTTAGTTACTGCCTAAGTAATTACTACAGTATGTGCTATGTGCCATAACAGTTTTAAGGAAGTGAAACGCAAAACTTGATAAAATGTAAATCTTTCAACTTTGCATGTAACTATGAACTATGAACTATGAATAATACAATATGTGGTGTTTGCTCAGTTTTGCCCTGGATTTGATCAAATACTTTTATTACAAAAACAAGTGGCAATATAATAAAACTGATTAACTTCCCCAGAGGCGAAATTGACAGTTGCGAACACGAAGTATAGTTTGAGTCTCATTTTAAATGTGAGAGAATAACGATATTACGAGTTGGTGAGAATGTCCCGCTAAATCAATAGCAATTTGGAGCTGAAGCCGCCCCCCCCTTTTGCCCTGCCCCCTCTTCCTCTACAGTGTCTAACAAGTGGATCCACGAGCGAGGTCAGGAGTTCAGGCGACCATGTGGGCTCGAGGAGGCAGACTGATGTCACAAGCCCTCTTTTCCCCCCAACCGTACAGATATCGAGCTGTGAAGTGCACATTTCTGCCGGCACACCTCTACGCACCACTCACAGGTCTGTAACGCACCTCCGTTCCTAAATTGCGCCGCGGGGGTGGTTTTCACGCCTGCCATCTGTGTTGACGTCTGTCCCTCATCATGTCCGAGCTCCGCAGCGCTGAACTGGGAGCGCCAGCTCGCCTACATTCAGCACTGGACTCTATTGGCATCACTCATGGGGTTTTTCCCAGAATCCCCCGCTTCACTCCAACTCTCTTCTCATCACTCCATGTCTGCTCCCGTGGGTGGGAAGGATTCTCTCTTCCCATCCCCTCCCACCGTAACTTTGTGCAGCATTTGTTTTGGTGACTGTGATGTTACTGGAGCTTGAAGCCAATTGGCTGTAGAGAAGCTGCTAGAAGGTCAGGCTTACTGACAACAATTATGACGCATGGTTGCTATGACTAAGTGCTGTGTCAGGTTATCTTCTGGATCTTTCTGGATTAGCCCCCAAACTGTTAATCCTGTGTATCCCCACCCTTGCACTCCTGGTTAATACTTTCTAACTGTGTCCATTCACTCCGGGACAAATGGTATGCTTGCCACGTGGGGAAAATGCTGACAATTTTAAAGCCACATTTACAGAACACCCCTGCGCGTTCACTTCCTATGGCCCAGGCCAGAAAATAATCCAATGAACACTAAAGGCCGTTTCTCATCGGCCAGCCGGATTTTGAGTTGGGATGCCTTTCGGGGAATGGCTCACCACTTAGTGTGTGAGGGAAGAGCCAAAAGTACGACTGGATGTTTTAATGGATGACTCCTCCACATATCCTGCTTTCACTCCAACTTATGGTACCCTGGGACTTCTACGGAGAAAAGAAGGCGTTTACCTCCTCTGAAAGGTAGTCCTGTAAAAAAGTGTGGGGATGTTTTGTACGAGTGAAACAAATGTTTTCTACAAAAATAAATTTTATGCCACTGATGCTCGGTTGGTCATTTTTCCTGTTTCTTTTTTTTTGGCACATTCAGATAAGATCATCATCACATTGTTTGAGTATCGCTTCATTTGATCTGACAATGAAACCATTGAGATCTTTGAAAAACTCAAGTCGGCTGAGTCGTAACCATCAGTGTGCCGTCAAGATGGCTGACCGCAGGATTTGTTTGGATTAGTGACCTGACAGTTCAGAAGACTGATGGAGAAGACGATTGACCCGATGATCTGCTTGACCAATATATGATACGAGTGAATGTTGGCAGGGCAGTTATGTGAATACTCCCCACGTTGGGGCAGCCGGAAGTGTGGAAGCTCCAAGAAAAGTTTTTACTTTTTATCCAGCTTGATAAGTAATAATGCAGTTCCAGTACTTTGCTTAATAGAGCAACTCTCGGCAGTCATGACTCCATTTCCCAAAGTACACTTAGCACTGAAGTTCAGGTCCTGAATCAACATACCAAACGGGGCAATTTCAGACACAGGCCCAAACCTCGAGAACTGTGTCACCAACCTGTTCCAAGTCTGTTGCTGCTCATTGTAAAATCTGGTGTTTTAGTAATCAGTAATGACCAAGGACCTGTGTGCAGCTCCTTCATCTGGTCACCGTCACCGTCAAGAAACTACTTTTATTTGTCATTTGTGCATGTACATAGGAATCCTTTGGCATTCACATATGCCGTCATGATCTCCTTGAGAGACAGACACACGTATATATGGGTGAGTGGAAGTCTTGGATGCAACATTTTTTTACATGGTTTATAGAGTAGTATATTCTAATTCTAATAAGGGTTGTTCGGATACAGTAAGTGTGCCTGTTTTCCGATCTGAATGTCCTATGGAAACACACTTTAGAGGCCATCACGGTGCACTCAGAATACTTTAAAACATATTTTAATCTAAAAAAATATTAACTTGGTGGATAAATCCAATAAGGCAATGTGTGAAGTCCAGTACAAAAGCAGTCAGTTTAGGAGGGAAATCCTACTGTTGCGTGACTCTTTGGGGTATGAAGAATGACCGCCATGTTCAAGGTCGGGGCAGCGTATAACCCGCGGGGAAAGATCCCTCACGGACCCGGCCGAAACAGCCCAGGATAATGTCCAAGGCCGAGTTGACGGTGGAGCTGACCTCGCTCTCTGTTTTACCCTGCTTGGGGTTCACTTCCACCAAATCCACTGCCGAAAGCAGATCTGAAGAAAAAGGGGAGTTTTAATCAGGCAGAAGATGAACGCTTCAGGATGACCTTAGGTGTGTCCTGCTCACTCCTCACTATATGCAACTCGGCATGAATCTCCTACCTGTTTGACAGAGGTGCTCTGTTATGTAAATGCCCTCTCTGTAAGTCAGTCCTCCCATCACTGGGGTGCCCGTTGCAGGTGCCACAGAGGGATCGAGGGCGTCGATGTCGTAGCTCAGGTGCACAGGTTTCTTCCCCCTGGTTTCACAAACGACAGTCGGCATGGCAATCCCAGGTTTTCCAAATGCCTATTATCTGTAGTATGTCATTTCTGCAGCATGTATGTGTAGAGTTACTCTAGAACAGTCTGTCCTTCAGCTGGCGCCACAGGATAAATCTAGAACGTTATTTGACGGTGTACTTGGCACGGCTCTTTTGGGAATGGAATGACTGTTATCTTGCCTTACGGCAGTTGAACTGCAGGTCGAACGTTTTAATCAAGTATTTCTTTAGGTACACAAACAGAAGCATAATGTTACACAATGCCAGGTTCTGGGAGTAAGTTCTAGGAACACTGAGATATTCGGATCCCAACTGTATGGATTTCATAGATAGCTAACCTTGAAAATATGTGGTCACACGTTTCCTCCATCACCTTTGCTATTCCAAGGTGGTCGACCTCAGTCATAGAGAAAGCTTTGATCCCCACCGATTTCAGAATATAGCTGCAGACAGACAGGAACATGCCACTCGCAGCCATTGAGAATATACTCTATACCAGTGTTTCCCGGCCTGGTCCTCGGGGACCCCCAGACAGTCCACGTTTTCGCTCCCTCCCGGCTCCTCGCCAGACGGTCCTGCTGGGGGCTGGGAGGGAGCAAAAACGTGGACTGTCTGGGGGTCCCCGAGGACCGGATTGAGAAACTCTGCTCTATATAAGCATGGATATGCCAGGGGACAGAGCTATATGAGAAATGCATTGCTGCGCAAGCTATATGAGCTTTTTCAGATATTTCCCAAATTTTTACTAGAAGAAAAATCCCCGTTTTACAACTAGAGTGCATTTCACATGATTTGCCTTTGACGGCTGAATTATCATGGGGCTCCAATAAGACAATACTCATCTTACTCGTGGCCATATTATTGCCTTAGGCACGCTGGATTGCTATAGAGCGAAGGCCCAGCTGATTGTGATGTCGCGTTGATGACCTCACCGCTCCGCAGGATCCACGTCCCTTAAGCCAATGAAGACGACATCCTCAGCCGACAGGCAGGGCGTGATCCATGAGAAGCCGGGCAAGGCTGTCATCTGCTCCAGGGTGCATAAAACTATAATTACAGTCTGGATATGCAACACTTATCCATTTGTCTACAAAAACGAACAACCTGGCAACACTCGATCCTAATGTCTCATGTCGAGCACTAGAACATTGTGTATCCAGAGGTTATTAAGCTGCCAATGGGATTTTTATTGTCCCCAAAGCTGTCTCTCCTACAGCGAGATTAGACATCAGAGAATCAGGCTGCACGATGTCACCTTAGGGCGAAGCTCCTTGATCAGGTAGGACATAGGTTGCCCGTGGATGTTGCCCGTATAACTGCTGAGAGGTGTGTTGATGTCTGCATGGGCGTCCACCCAAACCACCCGCAGGTCCTTCTGCGAGGCTGCGTGTCCGTGGATCGAGCCGATCGCCAAGCTAGGAGAGACCCGCCACACGCACCGAGCTGAATCTGACGACGACTCCGCGATGCCAGCCGGTCGGATCAGGAACGGGCTTACCTGTGATCTCCCCCCAGCATTAGGCTGGTGTGGCCGTCCTTCTTGATGGCGTTAATGGCCTTAGCTAGCTGCTCATTGGCGAGGCCTACGGCCCGAGGCCTGTGCACCTTACCAACAGGATGGTCATCTGCTGGGTCCTCGAACTTCAGATTCCCATAGTCCCTAACAGTGCAGCCTGTATGGACAGCAGCCAGAAGGGAATTAACTTACGCCATGTTCCAAGGTAACAAAGCTGAGGTCCATTATGAACTGTCCTGAAAAATAAACTTGCTGTAATGTTTCTCATAGCATGGATTAATATATAACCAAGAGTCCTGTTTTCCCGTACTCTGCCAATCAATTGAAACGTTGCTGACATGCTTGACAAGCTGCCATTGTCCTGACATATATGTGGGTGGCACAAGGTCACTGGATTCAGCCAATCAGAGTCATGACTCGTGAATAAAACCGGAACTTGTCACCTGATTGGCTCTCAGCTCCCACACCCACTGATCCTTCTGTCGCTGCATATGCCTGACGACAGTACAAGGCCTGTCATGCAACAAGAAAAGCACTCCTAATACACTGGACCGTGTAAAGTGCATGTTGTGGCAACCCTTATATAACGTGGTTACCGTTTCATACGTGTCATTAGGTGAACATAGTTTTCCACTGAGCAGTGCATCAGTTTATTTTAAGTGCATGTACTCTCTGACACTGTTGTTCGTTCACTGTAAAGGAAAAGAACTGACAATCTTACAGCAAGTCATATATTATCGCTTTGTCAGTCATCTACTGAACTGAGCATGTTTACTGGTTGTCTGAACTGTGGCTGTTTCTAAAATAAATTCCCAGCATTAAAGTATTTAAAGACGTGACTCTGCCATACAGCAGCACGTGAGAAACTTCTTTGAAACAAAGACTTTAGACCTGAAGGTTATCCAAAGGTGACGTTTACAAGCAACACCAGCAGTACCAGCAACACTGTAGGTCTAGTGCCAAAAATTCCATGGCAATTGTCACTCCTAATGGCTAGAACATTCCATTGTGCACCTATCTCCTCATTTTCTGTGCTATGTGTCAGTGACTGATAAGGTTTGACACAAGTAGTTTTAAATATTCAGTGAATAAACTGTTAATTCCTTAATTTCTTTAACACAAAACTACTTTTGATGTTTCATCTAGGGGTGAGTAACCGAGCACATCAACAGTTGTGGTTGTTAGTCCTGAGACAGAGTAACTTTATACCATTTCATGAAGAGCACTCTGGGGCTGTGTTTGAGCATTCAGCACAATTAAACCAGTTATGCTCTGCCAACTTACACTAAGGCTGGAAATCGGAGCATAAGGAAAAGAAACATTAATGAAAGGATGCTTGTTAGGAACTAATGTCTTTCAGAGAAGTGCTATTTTGAAAGAGAAAAGACCTCTGTCAGTTGGCTGTTATAATTCATAGTAAAGCTGGAGAAAATGCACCCTGACAGTGACTTTTTGATCCTGTGCCAGTGTAACGCTTGAGGTTTCTCAGAGACGTCCAAAATATCTCCGTACAGCCACTGAGTAAAGACCAGCACACGGCCTCTGGTGTCAGTGGGGTATTTCTGACACAGACTGCACCCATCACATCCAGTGTACGCTGTGAATAAAGCACACTCCACTTCGACTGGGTGCATATAGTAAGTGTTTGTTTAATGAATGATAAAATCTTGCTAATAGTCGAACACAGAAACTGTGATGTAATTTTTGTGTGCGCAATTTTAACAACACCCGTGTAAAAACTGTGCTGTGCCACAACTTATTTGATGTCTCAACAAAATTAGGCCTGATTTATGAAAAGACACACGACTGTTAGGCCATATTAACTAGCATAACATTACTGTGCAATCAAAGTTACCCAACTTTATTCTAAGTAGGATTGCAGCAAGTGTGCCTGAGCTGGTGGAGACCCAGATACCATCCCTCTCCGAGCCGCCCTCCCAAATATCCATTTCTCTTAAATATTCCGTTTTTCAAATAAAAATGTAATGTTCCTTATCGTGTTTACCACAGTACAAACCACTTCGCTGGATACTGAAATGTGGCACGGTGTATTTTGCAAAACATATCAACCTCGACCTTTCAGCAGATGCTTTAATGAGACGCTCCGTTCTGCATTCATTTCCTACACCACCAGGAAGATGTCACAAGTGCATTGTCACAAAATATGACATCTTAACTATTGCATTACTACTGCATTACTACTGCACAGCTCTGGAACGAGTACAACTGGGTCATGGCACAATTTACTAGACGCCGGTGTTCTGTCGAGTTGAGCTACTTTGTCGAGTTAGGCTACCATGACGATAATTGATAGCCCTAACTGTAAACCCCCAAAACCCCTAAAACCCTTACCCTAACCCCAATCCAAAACCCTAAAACCTAACCCTAACCCCCAAACGGTGGAACTGCACATGCGCAAAAAGGCTCGATAGTACGTCTCGATAGGTAGCTCAACTTGTCAGAACACCGGGACGAAATTAATTTACAGACACAAGCATATATATTTGATGACAGCTTCGATTTCGGCAAATATAACAATATATCACTGAAGACTGGCCAATCTTATAACTAAAGTTTTCTGAAAGTCCTGAAAATCCAAGCGGAATAAAGATACTAGGATAGTTAATGTTTAGTATCAACCTTAAAATAACTATCTGTATCCAGGCTGAGGACACGTTTGGTTTCTTAGAATGGTTTACGTTTTAATCAATCAATACCCAAAAGCTGGTTTAAGAATCTAACTGATTAACTCCATTACTACTTAACAGATACAACTGGACTTAATAAAGGAGACGGCGCATGAACGGGTTATTTTCGGCATAAAAAATAATATCGAATTTAGTACAATATTTAGCACAACTTATTTCCATGGTTGAAACAGACAGGGCAGAAAATTAAGATGACAGAACTGTTTATGCAATATTTAGCTGGTTAGCTGGATACAGTAAGCCTTGATCCTAACGGAACACTATTAAAACAACATAAAGAAAATATTGACACGATTATAAAAAAAGAAAAAAGATCAACAAAGTTATAGCTATAAATAACCCGGGGTCTGGTCTTTACCTTGCGCTTTAAGCTTCTCCACCAGTCCCGCATTTCGAATGAGATCAGGTCCTTTTTCCACACCATCCTTTCGCTGCCGTGAGATATATTTCAATATTTTACGTAAAAACACAAAATAACGTGCTGGCATTTGCTCTGTAAAACGAGTATCGAGTTCGGTGAAATACTTAAAGGACATTATTAGCCTGTTATTAATTGGGATTAAAATGTCAGCATGGACTCACCTGCCCTTTGGAAAACGGCGCTCCGATAATGCCGACTGAGTGATGAGGACGCTTATGGATATGGAAGGCGGAGCGAACTGCGCCGGGCACCCGGGCTGTGAGCATTTCGGCGCTGGACTGTGCGCAGGATGGCCAGTCCGCGGTAATAAGGGGCTGACATCGCCCGCAAGTGACGACACGGCGCGGCTCCGGTTTAGGGCAAGACAGGACGGAACAGGACAGGATAGGAGAGAGGAGGAGAGTAAAGGGCATTACAGGACAGCTCGGTGCAGCACTGGGCTGGGACATAAAGTGATGCCCCGTCATACACCAGCTCGGACAGTCTCAACCCTGAACGAATCACTAACATAATTCATAATGTCATTTCATGCTTTACGTACGAATTGTTATTAATTTTTGAATGTTCGAAGGTATCCGTATAATGTGCAATGGGACAATACATGAATGGCCGGGTTAATAACTTTATAACTAGACAAGACAGGCACATCTAGTGAAGTGTGCATTGATCAGTGGACTACAAGGAACAATGCTCACCCCTTGGAGTTTCAGATTATTTTGTCTGTATTTGTTAATTATTATATTGCATCCAATTAAAGTGCAATGGGGCAACACACTAAGGGGTTTATAGCTCTGAAACCAAATGAGACAGCCATGTCCTATGAAGTGTGCATGTTCTCCATTTTATACATATTGATAGTTGTCAGGGGTCAGGTTTTTTTTCAATGAACTTGTTTTGAACAGGGTGATGTATTCACAGGAATGTTCCTGAAAAGGTCAACCCTGCCTTTACCCGATAATGGGTCCAGTTTAACAGAAGTTACTGGTGTCTACAGATATCTGAGGCCTCCCTGAACGGTCTGGAAACTTGTGTTTTTGGCTATAAAAGGTGTACGCACTTGGTGTTCGGGGAGCAGAGCAGGAGACGCAGAGAAACATGCATACTTCATAGGACATGGCTATCTCATTTGGTTTCAGAGCTGGTAACCCCTTAGTGCATTACCCCAAAGGCATGTAATATGGATGCAATGTATTAATTAATAACCGTCAGAGAGAAAGTGATCCTGAAAATCCAAGGGCTGTGCATTGTACCCCAGATTTCCCTGATCCATGCACACTTCATAGGACATGTCTGTCTCTTTTCGTTTCGTGCCTGTTTTGTCTAGTTTTAAAGTTATTAACCCATTCATGTATTATCCCATTGCACATTATACGGATACATTCAAAAATTAATTAAAATTCGTACGTAAAGCAATCGGAGAAAGAAAATGGGGTGTGCAACGGTCGCCAAGAGCCCAAAATGCAAAACCACCATGTCATTACAGCTGAAAGGACCTATTATATTAGCTATTAACACGATTTTGCACAAATCATCGGTGTGCATCGTTGTCTGTATACTACACATCACAATTTTGTCATTAAAAACGCCCCACCTTACTTCCGTTAAATGTCATTAAAGCCAGAAAACTGAATATCGAGTATGAGGATAACTTAACCGCGGTTTAAAACACTTCACTGGCCACTGCGCGGTATATTAAGGCTAAACACAAACACTATGGTTTTTGTTTTGCCGATGCTTAAGGAGGCGCTCTGGTGTCCTGTAGCTGGCTGCGCGCGTTTGTAGTGCTTTACTACATCAAAGAATAATATTCAGTGTTGGGCATTTCAGGTCCAGAAGCTACAAATCCAGACCATGGTTTTGTTTCTACCAACCAGCTGAGTATGAA
>JAODUD010000041.1:11564326-11574843 GCA_026784285.1 Stomatorhinus walkeri | reverse complement strand
TACTCAACTGGTTGGGAGAAACAAAACCATGGTCTGGATTTGTAGCTTCTGGACCTGAAATGCCCAACACTGATAATATTCTTAGTACAATGTGACGAAATCATGCTGTTTTGGTTGCTATTACTATCTGGATAACTGGACACCATCATAGACATACTTACCTGGCCAGAGCGCTACCTAATATTTCATATTCTATGGTAGGCGGCGATGAAGACCGGATTATATTACGTCACGCTTTAGTTCAAAACGGGATGGGGTGCAGCTCCAAGTTAAAAAATTTAAGCAAGGTTAATTGAGGCATTAATGTGCGAAGGCACATGAAGCCCAGGAAAGCCTGACTTTGGATTTTTATTTTGGTGATATTTCCTAAACAATAGTGTTCTCAGCAGCAGGCTGGAAGTAGAGCGTTACCGTCGTCGTGTTTTGCCGATATCCATTTTACAAGTGTAAATATTGCAGTTTGTAATAAGCAGGGGTGCACTTAATGGGTTTTGTAGATAAGGTCTCACCTTATGGGGAAAACTTCTTGATTAATTCGGAAACTGCACTGCACTCCCCCCCCCCCCCCCTTTTTGTTATACATTACTGTGCATGTTTACCTACATAAAGCACATTGAATTGACTGTATGAAACGTATATAAATAAACTTTCCTCAACATACCTGCAAACCCTAAACACATACCCTAAAAAATGCATGCATATAACATACGTTTTAAGGGTAGCAGTGTGCATACAGACATAATGCTCTCAGTTACTAGCTTGAGTTGTATATCGGCTATACAAAAGAATAACGGACAAAACATTTTCTGTAAAAGTTCCTTTACTATTTTAAAGTAAAAAAAAAAAAAAAAAGTTACACTTCATACGTACGCACAATCATTGGTATATGACTGGCAAACCTGCACAGATCAGATTATTTTGGTTCTGTGCATCTGCACTGATCGCAAACCGTGATCGCTTGACTTCACAGAGGCCTGACACCCGTTTCACGGATAAACGTCTGAAACGGCAGCAACTACGGCTCTGGTGTCACCATCTTCCACCCTGGGATGGCTGGAGGGGACAGCGTTCAGAAGTAGCTTTGCAGAGGCTCGCCCAGGATGACCTCCATCTCGCGGATGACCTTCTGCACCTGATGTTCCACCTCCACGCACTCGTCTGTAACACAAGAACGTGGCGGTTGGCACTGGGGGGGGCGGGGGGGAGACAGGCAGGACCTCCCAGCAAGACTAACTGCCATTAGACTTCAGTAGCTGTACTCTTCAGAAGATGACACCATGTGGGCAGAGGTGGAAAGTTCAGGTCCAGAAAGTTGAAATCCAGACCAAGGTTGTTTCAACCAACCAACCGAGTACTCTGTGACTCTTCTCAACAGGTTGGTTGAAACAAAACCTTGGTCTGGATTTCTACTTTCTGGACCTGAACTTTCCACCTCTTCATGTGTGTTCTGCAGAAAGGCCAAAATACACATTTAAGCTTATTATACACAGCCGGGCTAAAGCCAAGTCAGGACTTACAAATGATGAGAAGCGTGTCCCTCTGGGATTTACACACGACGCCTGGCATGGAATGTTTCAGAGTAATATCTGACAATAATACCCATTTCTGGAGAACATGAGCACCAGTGACGCACCTTCCATCAGCTCGGCCAGGAACGGGATGGTCTCGGGTAGCAGGACCATGTAGTTCTCACGGAGTTTGCCGGCAAGCTCCAGCAGTACGAGCAAAGCGGAGTTCCTGACCTGGGGCCAAGTGGTGGCGGGGGGGCGGGGTGTGAACATGGAAAGCACCTTTAGGTCATAAGCCTCAGGATCCACATTGTTCTATGAGTAGAGGGTGATGACCCAAATTATGATTTAACAACAAGAACAGTATGGCATAAGAACTTTCAATATTTTTCCCCCAATCACACCCCATGACCCAATGAAAATCCAGCATGACTGACAGTTCTGAAGTAGTGCTTCAGATCATCGAATGCACATCAAGCAGCTGATGATGGAGCTTCAAGCTTGCAGGACATTGAAGACATAGGACAGGTTTTCTTTAAAAGTAGTTTTTTTTAAAGCATTCTCTATGGTCTCTTGGTCATTCAGGAATAACACACCCCGAAAACACCTGGGACCTGAATGTGTAGCGATTTGGCTGTGAGCTGACATGAAGGCAGCACCTGGGACCTGAATGTGTAGTGATTTGGCTGTGAGTTGACAGACGAAGGCAGAGGACCGCGATCGGGTCTGATCACTCAGCTGCACGGCTCGCAGACAGAGGCGTGGCAGCATGTGGCCGCAAGGCGAGAAGCAGAAGTGTCACGTTTTCAAATGGACATCAATACCTGCTCTCATTCTGATCCTTTTAAGAGCGGCGCTTGAAGCATTGATTGTAAAAGGAAACTGCCTTCTGTGTTCTTAAATATCCATCACACATCAGCATCACAGCACTAACACTGACAAGTGATTCACCAGATATCTTTCCAGTACAGATTGAGTTTGTTTAAATACCACAGCATGGCCACATTTAAGTACAGTACTAAAGGTGATGAATGGCAGAATACTGGTGTTATGATGCTTCACCGATTCTTATAGAAATGATGTATATATAGACAATATAGACATATAGACAATGATTCTCTGTGCTTTTTGTGTTCAAATTCAAACTGACAAAGAATACTTTCTCCCCTACAGTCTCATGGCTGGTTTGGTAATGATCGGATTACTGACCTATTTCTGCATCTCTCTCACCAGTGTTGTGCAGCAATATCATTCTTTCAAAACAGGTAATACCCATTACAGAAAGGTCTCACGGGGAACGAAGCGACGTCAATTCTTAATGCCGCAAAGTGGGCGTAAAAATTCCCGCAGCTGCCATGTCGACACAGCTGAGTGGCACCAGCTGTGCCCGTCTCGCCACGCCAGGCCCCGTAAAGAGCCAAACGCTGATCCCCCTCCATACCTTGGCCGAGCTATGTCGCGTCTTCAGAAGGATCTGGTAGTTCAGCGTCTTCCACTGGGCGTCATCTCCCACGGCTACAGAGAACTGGGCCACGCAGGGCAGCAGGTGCTGCGTGACCCGTCTCTGGTAGCTCTCTTCTCCTCCCAGCGTGTTCTCCAGCTGTAGACGGAAGGTCGGTCAGCTCTCGGGGCACAATGCGGTTCCATAGGGTGGATGCGGCCTGGGTTTACCCTCCTCTGTACTTTTAAGATGTTCTCAAGGTGTTCTCAAGGTAGGAAAGGTTACACCCAGTGTTGGGCATTTCAGGTCCAGGAACTTCAAATCCAGACCAAAATTTTGTTTCTACCAAAAAGTTGAGTGCTCTGTGACTCCTTATGCACAACGGGTTGGTAAAAACAAAATCTTGAAATGCCTAACACTGGTTACACCCAAGATCATCATACCCTCAATGAGCTCTTGAGGTTACTTAACACACAAAAAAAAAACTGACCCTGGATCAGTGCTGCAAGATTCTAGGAATTTTTTTTTTTAACTCAATTGAGATCACCGTTTTCTCTCAGTTTTTGAACAAAAAATGTATTATTGTTTTTATTAAATGCATCAATTATTATTAAACATCATGTATTGTCTTTATGAAGATGAAAGATGGAGATGTGCGATATATCGCTTAACGACGAAATCAGCCAGTCGATATTCAAGCGAATCAAGGAAGTGGAGTCGGTCCAATGTGTCAATCATGGCCAATAATTAAACTTAACCACTATTCAAAGTTAGCAGCACTAGAGCTAAAGAAACAACCACTGAAATGACGGAGATGACGGCATTGGACGATTTTCCATGGTGGAGGATGAGGGATTTCATTGACACATTCAAGAAGCTTCAAAGTACCTCCCGTCTATAATTCATTATTAAATGTGGTGGAGGTTGATCCATCTTCCACGTAATAATAAAAAAAAGATGTAACGTCACTCTGCTAATCTGCGCTGAAAAGTCTCGCCACTGCTGATCCATGGCAGACGTGGTGTTATGCAAGGATGACACCATACAGGGGTATAAATAAGATTGCGATTCAGAAAGTGTTAATTGTGTCTCTCTACACTGGATCAGCATACTCTCGATTCTGGAGGGATGAGTGGACCAGGCCCGGTTACTGCGCGGCCCGCATACCCCCACCCCCGCTGCGGTTCCTGTTAAAGCGCACCTGGTCGACCAGTGGCGTCATGAGCGCGTCGGCCCGCTCCTTGGTGACGAAGCGCTGCGTGTCATACAGGAAGATCTTGTGCAGGCAGTCCAGCACCCATTGCAGGAGCAAGCAGCTCTTCTCCACGCCGTCGTCGGAGTCGAAAAAGGCCTCGTCTGCAGAAGGAAGGGACCAGTGGAAGGAAAGGTTAGGGTGCGGATGGGGGCTTCCAGAAACTTCCAGATGGGGGCTTCCAGAAACTTCATCCAGACAGAATAACCATCTACAGCCTGTACATCCCAAAACAAATCATTTCAGCCATTTTCAGGAGACATTCAAGCTCAGGTAATGCTGCAGCGCTCTATCAAGCACTTGCCTGTCTTAGCGACGTTGGTCTGGTTGAGGAAGTCGGAAAATGGCTTGACCAGGTGCCCAGCGAAGAGGACGAAGAGCCCCTTCAGCCGGTCAGCGATGCAGTCGGCCAGACGGCAGAAGGTCAACAACCTATCCCGGGACGCTCCCTCCATCCTGCACCAGTCGAACAGCTACGCGCGGCACAAGAGAGCAGTCAGTGTCCGCAATGCATTCTGGGAAAACCCGCTGGTCACGAAACGGTTCAAAGCGGGTTTCACGGCGCAGCTCGCCTACTGATCCGTGAGAAATGAAGAGACAGAGCAAATTAATTCTGCACAGAAATATCGAAAAATTGTGAGAGGCACCTTGAAGAACAGGGGTCTGAAGGT
Organism: Stomatorhinus walkeri; assembly: GCA_026784285.1. Lineage (NCBI taxonomy): Eukaryota > Metazoa > Chordata > Actinopteri > Osteoglossiformes > Mormyridae > Stomatorhinus > Stomatorhinus walkeri. Next base: position 11,569,971 of record JAODUD010000041.1, on the reverse strand, counting down.
GACTTCAGAGAGCTTCAGGACCATGACCTGAAAGCAGCTGATCAGACAGCCCTCTGTCTCATTCGCCTTCTCCAGGTCGCCCTATGACAGCAGAAAGTGTTGTTTAAAAGCACAGAAAATTTCCAATGTAGTCACACACAGGACCAAAAAGAAAAAACAGCCGTTTCCAAGAAATGGTTAATAATCACTGTTCCTCTCCCCCCAGAAAAACATGAAAGAAATCATGTAATATGAGTCAGAGTGGGATGGTGTGGAATCTTCCAGAACAGACAGGAAGCTGAACAGAGGGCAGGGCCGTCTCATTGTGAAGCACAAAGCCATTCTGTTTCCTGCAAAGATAAGCCCCCCCCACTCAAAAGCCAACCATGACCCAGAATGCACTGCGTGTCAAAAGAGCCTTAGTTCAGGAGCCATCAGAAGCCTTGGGTTTCCTCAACAATTAAACTAAGCTGTTGATTTCAGAATTCTCTGCTCGGGCTAAATAACATACATCCACCTTGGCTGAATTCTTCCCCCACATAATCTCAAAAAAATAAAATTTGCAGTATTCCAGAATTCCCCAATTCCGGCCCTGGAGGGTCAGAATCCAACACAGTTTGCTGATTTCCCTGCTCAAACAGACCTAACTAAACCTGGTAATTAAATGATTAAGGTGTGTTTGAGCAAGGAAGTCCGCAAACTGTGCTGAATTCTGGCGCTCCAGGACCGGAACTGGGGAACCCTGATGTAGATTTAGCCTGACTGCAGTAAATGACTTTCACTTTACAGTGGTAATTCTTTACACAGGAGAATATCTGATTTAACAGTCTTCATGTATCATAATCTTGCGAGGGGGGGGGGGGGGTTTCCTATCGGTTATCTGGACATGAGCCCCCCACCTGGCAATGCTGGGCTCGGAAGTCCAGGGCGCTGAGGAAGAAGGTGGTCAGCTCGCTCTGGTGGGCGGTCAGGTGCTCCTTCTCCATGTGTGAGATGTGCTCCTTCAGGATGTCCACCAGGGGCGCCAGCCGACTCTGTTCCAGAAGGCAGAGCCGCACCGTGACCACGACGGAATTCCTAATGTGCCGAGCGCTGCACAGAAAGTGACTCTGCTACACAGGAAGCAGCAATGATTTGATACCTTTCCTACTCAAAGGGCCTCATTACCAACATAGGGTTAATGACCACGTTGGAGGTGTGTTATAGAATATGGGGCTTCCTTAAATGCAGGTCAGAGGTACATAGAACTGTGATCTTAAAATATTATTCATATCGTTGAGTTTTTATGTTTGCTGTTTAATAAGACTAATGAAGGCAGCCTGAAATATAAAAAATCTCCTTTATTATAAAATTCAACCTTAACGGTGAAATCTGGCTTATCACCTTGGTCAGCTACTGCATTCACCGCCATTCAAACCACGTTTGTGTGGGGGCCGCTGTTGTTAGCTACCACACTAAATATTATATAAATGTTCAATATTAATGAGGAACTGAAGCAGCATGTTCTGCTAACCAGCTAACTAGCTACAATCTTCTGACTCTACTAGCTATGTGTTTAGTTTTTGAACCTTGGCTTGATGGAAGACACCTACCTGCTGGGAGTCAACTGCCCGGGAGTAGCACTTGGCGAGGGCAGGCAGGAGGACCCTCGGGGGCACCTTAGTGGCGAGCGTGGTCCTCAGTGAGCCCAGGCGCACCCCAAGCTGCGGGGACACCGTCCCCCGCTCTGTCACTCGCACGAGGCGGGCCACCTGTGGGCGAAGCGGAGGCCGTCGATTGGCTGGTCAGAATCAGGGGCGCTGATCTGGTTAAAACAGCCACGCTCATGCTTTTTCCCTTAAAACCAAAAACCAGCTACTTCACTAGCTTCATTACAAGCAGGTCTGAGGCCCACCAGGCACCAGCATACGTCCAGCTCAGAACTGCGTTTTCACATGCCTGGTGAATAATGCTACGCTAGCATTAGCGCAGGCTTGAGTAGGAGAACTCGCCTGCAGCAGTGTGTCCTGCAGGTAGGGGCTCAGGAAGTGGGGCAGCGTCTCCGTCACACGGTGGAGCGCCGTCACGGCGCTCAGGAGGTACACCTCGCTGGTGAGCAGCTCCTTCCTCTCCTTCAGGGTCTGCAGGATGGCTGGCATCAGTCTGCAGAAGGGGAGATTGACAGTGGCATTTCATTTTTTGGTTTTCCCCAACAGCAGGACGAACATCAACCTGCAAAAGCCGCAATTGCTAACACTTTATTGGGCTGCTTGTCTCCGAGTTTCCCCACAGGATATGGGTAGGGTCTGGGGAGTGTTTCTCAACCCAGTCCTTGGGGACCCCCTGACAATCAACATTTTTGCACCCTGTCAGCACACCTGAACCAAGCGATCGAGAACAAACCAAACAATCGAGAACACTGACCACCTGGTGCAGGTGTGTTGAGAGCTGGGAGGGACCAAAAATATGGATTGTCTGGCGGTCCCAGAAGAGCTATGAAACACTGCGTCGAGGCAGTGAAGATTTGCAGCCAAATATTGCAGGTTTGTGTCCTTGGAGAACAGTGCAACGACCCCAAAGCCTTCACTGAAATGACTGAGTCCTGTCTAAAGACAACCCAAGAACAGATCTGTTCAAACAAGTCAGCACCATCTAGAGATGCATGTGGTGAGATACCTTGGTAGGTGAGGAACTGCCAGGGCCTTCAGTGCACTGGTAACCTCAGCCACGCAGAGCAAGGCGCTGCCGATGACGTTCCGATCCTCAGTAGGAGAGGCGACCAACTCCACCGCAAAGGACAGCACTGGTACAAAGGCGTCCTGGTGGGCAGAGCCAAAACTGCGACACAGCAGCTTAAGGCTGTAGAGCGCGGTCTGCCTGTTGATGGCCTGCTCGTCCTCCTCCGTCTCTTCCTTATGCCGGCCTCGGCCAGCAATGGCCAACAGGTCATCGGTTAGCCCCAGGAGAACTTGGACCTACAGGGCAGGTGTAACAGAGTCGGTAACTAAACTGCATAGTGTTCGCCATCACTAGGCATTTGAGAAACTCGGCGACGGCGTTCTGATCTCTCACCTGCTCATCTTTCCATGGAGTCTTCTGCAGCAACTTGTTGTTCAGAAGATCCATGGCCTTTCGTCGCACTGAGGGCAGCTTATTTCCCATCAGCCCCCTCATCACTGGGATGAAGGTGTCAGTGGGCAGCAAGGCATTCACCTGGGCACACAGGGACACAGTGGCATTGAAAACGGACACACCACCATTGGGTCCAAACCCAGGCTTACAAGACCTCTACTCAAAATAAGGTAGAGTGGAGTAGACAGTTCAGATCCTGATCCAGTTTGAGTGCATGGGTGGCAGATCTGAGTGGACCTGCTCATTACCTTGTCCAAAACGTCGTAGGACTTGTTGAGCAGCGCCCTCCAAAACTTGGCGGTGGGTTTATCAGAGTTGGCCTCCACGCACTGAGCGACGCTGTTGATGTAGCTCAGGATCTCCTCCAGGAGGCTAAAAAACGCCAGGAGGACCCAGGGTAAGAGGGCGACCACTTCGGCGTCACGAGAAAAGCCTCGTTTTCAGATGGTAGCCAATCTAGACACGTGCCAACTGCTCATTAAAGCCAAAACCCTCCACTTCGAAATCTGAGCCCTGAGGTGGCACAGCTGATCAAAACGAAGAGCCGGGCCAGCTAGTAGTTCAGATTAAACAAAAGGACTAGTTAAGCCACCTTGCTTGACCAAGTAAACCAAACCCAACCCTACCTTTGCTGAAGATGCTGGGTTCCGTGTGTTGTGTTGCTACAGTCGACCACCTGTGATACAAAAAGCACACGGCTACGGCATCATAGCCCAGGCTAAAGTGACAGCACAGGACCGCGCCTCCCTCCCCAGGGAGCTACCTTGCTCACGAAGCTGTGTGACGCCAGCAGCTGGGCCATGAAAGACACAGAGAGGAACTTGTAGTGACGCAGCTCTTTGCCGCTGTGCGTGTCTGTGTTGAAGAGCAGGGTCTCCACGCTGTCCTTCTTCTGCCCTCTGCGCGGGGTCTTCGTCTTCCTTTGATCTGTAGGCATGGCAACGTAGTGCAACTACATTACCGATTCGGCAGCTACTGAATGGTCATTTGAGGCCACTCTTACGTCTTGACTGTTTTTTAATTAATGGAAAAACCACATCCCTTAGTTCGAAAATTTCCCCATATTTAAATCATTACGATGATGGTATAGATCACACACTCATGGATAAGAATCAGATACGGAGGTCCTATACGGAGGTCCTATATAGCCATATTGGTCGAGGGGCTTTTCGTACCCTCATCCTTGTCCTGGGGTAGCAGACTCAGGTACTGGAGAATCTTGATGAGCGAAGTGAGCTGATCCTGTGCGTCAAACTCACAGCTCACAGATATCCAGAATTCCACGTCCCTCTCCACGACAGTCTCCTAGAGCGATGACAGGACGCGGCCCCGTTGGGCTGAATACCATCTGTCACCTTCTTTTACAGATCTGCTCACTAAACACAGCTCATTAAATTACTGCCATAAAAGCGACCTAGACTTGATTTGAGCTACACACACTAACGAATCCCAAGGCTCCGCCACGACGGATCTCGGAAACGAGACCCACCTTGTCGACGTTCGCCTCGGCCGGAGGGGCCCGCGAGACGTGCTGCTCGAACAGCAGCATCAGCAGCAGCCAGAGGAAGCGGCCGGGGCCCAGCGTGGTCACCAGCCGGGCCAGGACGGGCTGCCGGCGGTGCTCGGGCACGTGGGGGAGGGCGTCCACGAAGACGTGCATCACGCGCACCGCCACCAGCTCCACCTGAGCCGCCGGCGCCGAAGCCCCGCCCTCCTGAGCCTGCGGGGGGGGGGAGAAGCAGGGGTCCACGGTTGCCGTGCGGCTCTTACGACCCGTCTGCATTTATCACCCTCCGCCCGATTGTCGCTGAATTTGAATTTTCCCTCTTTTGCTGGTCCGATTCTCCTGACTTCAACAATACAAGCGCTGGCAATATTAGAGGACGATGGCAGAACATCAACGTAAAAACACAACAAAGGTAAGGAGCGGGAATCCATAAAAATGAAGAAATTTATACTATGGTGAGTCATATTCTCATGACAGTTTAATTGATTACTCGATCACTCCAAAGCCTCTTGGCAACATCGCGGAATTGAATACCTAATAGTAAAATGCTTGTCAGATTTTAGGACCTTAAATTTTGATTTTAAGATGTTGTGGTTTTTTTTTTTTTTTTTTTTTTTAAGATTCATGGGTTACACACCTTTATGAGGGCAGGGATGACCGTCTGGACCGTCTTGTTGATGACCTGGAAACTATAAGCATCATCCAGCCGCATGAGGTTCGCGCCCATGAAGGTGAAGATGGACATGATGTTGTGAAGGACCTTCTCCTGCATTGGAAGAAGAGAGGGAGACCATTATTAAAACGTGAATTAGCAAACCATCCCGACGGACCACGCGGTCTAGGCCGAGGAGATATCTACCGGGAAGATCTCGGCCACAGCGCCGAGCAGCAGCAGGGCTTGGTGGTGGGTCTGAGGCACGTTGGAGCTCCTCACACACTGGACCACTAGCTCCACACTGAACTTCTCCTCCTCCAGCAGTTCTGCACAATGGGGGGGGGGGGGGGGGGGGTAGGCACAAGATGAGTAACCCAGTAAAGCCAGGCTGGC
>JAODUD010000041.1:11457189-11474129 GCA_026784285.1 Stomatorhinus walkeri | reverse complement strand
TCCCTTTGAAATGAATGAGCGGTCCCCATAAGGATATGTTTACCCTACATGTGCGCACGTGTGTGTGTGTGTGTGTGTGAGTGAGAGAGAGAGTAAATTGATGAAGGAAAATGCTGGTTACAGTGAGTAGAAAGTCTAAAGTATAAGGAAATCCATCAAAGCTAATGAGGCAAAACATGAGCTTTGCCTAAAGTATCATATCAACTCTGCGTGTGTGTGTGCATGTGTGTGTGTGTGTGTGTGTGTCTGGCCAGCTGTGACTAGGCCTGCAGGGACTCTTCTGGAGAAGGCCTCTCTGGCATGCTTATCGTACAGAAGTGGCTCAGCGCTGCAGGGTTTCCACAGAGGGATGCTGTGTTTTAAGCTTAACCCTGCCTACACCCTCATGGTGTGGGGACACCTTTGACCGCGCGGTGCACAGACCGCCGCACAGCAGACTAACACCATCCGGCATAAAAGGGCACAGGATTCCGGTGGCAAACTTGAAGTAGTTGATTCCTGTTACAGGATGAAACCCTCCTAACTCTCTTCAGCATAGTTTACCTGCAGTGTCCTTTTTATCCCCAAAAATAACCTCAGGGCATCCTTAAAGCAGTGATGTTATTGGATTCAAACTTATTGTGAATCCACAAGACGGTCCGGGTACCACTACACTGGGCACCGTACCCTTTCTCAATATCAGAAAAGAGATTGTTCAGGCTCTGCCTATTAGGTCGCGTGAAAGTCCAGAATCCTCAGCCCCGTCACACAGATCAAATCATAAATGAGAGCAGAAGTGTCTTTGTGACACGGGAGTGTCTGTCTGCACCCTGGTGATGATAGTCGCACGGCATCTATTCGCCTCTTTACAGACAGCATCTGCCTGTTATATACACCTGGCTGCCATATGTTGGCTGCTGACATATGGATGCAAATAACATCTGTCTTTTGAAAAGAGAGGGAAGCCCAAAGGGGACTGGAAAGAGTGCCCATCCATCCATCCATCCATCCATCCCTCCACCCATCCATCCACTTTCTGTAACCGCTAGTCCTGTTCAGGGTTGCGGGGGGTCTGGAGCCTATCCCGGAGGCTACAGGCAGGGAACAACCCAGGATGTGGCGCCAACCCATCGCAGGGCACGTTCACACACCATTCACTCACAGTATAATTATTATATTACCCAAATACTAATGTAGTGTTTTTACTTCCCTATATATGCCTTTGCAAAATGTTGAATATTTAGTCTCGTTAAAATATCACCGAGGCAAATTGTATGGAAACGAACTTGGCTAATAAAAGGGATTCTGATATCGATTCTGACATGATTAAAGAATAATGCTCGCAATCTGAAAAAAGTACAGTGAGGAAACGCTCCAAACATGCTACTCCAGTGCCACACCAGTACAATCACTGGGTCTAGTATGGCCACCCCATCGTAGAAGGTGTAGCTCCGCCCCTCCCTCAGCACATCAGCCTTTGAAGCCCCGGCGTGTGAGATTATAATGCACAGCTGCCCGCCGGCTGCCACAGGCCGTTTCTCACCGGCTTCGCAGCACTCAGTCAGCCCAGGTCCCGGTGCCCCTACGCCTCAGCACCGTTTAAAGTGTAACAAACATCAGAAGGTGCTGCGTCACCTTCTAAAGGCATGTCAGAAAGATGCCTGTGGAGGTTTGACATGATACACAGCTGGGGTTAGAGTTCACGGTCGCTATACGCGATGGTTGTAATATCTCGTTGTGTCAGTTAGCGAAATATACTGCCTGGTGTTATAACTGTGGTTTAAGAGTCTGACATAAATTGCCGTGATGATGTTTATCACTAGTGCACCTGAGGTGTACTTGGTATTAAGTGGTATTGAGGTCTGCTTATTTGGGGAGGGGGGGGGGGCAAATGAAGCCAAATTAAATACTGGGGTTTCCCCCCGCTTCCTACACTCTCAGAAAAAAGGGTAAAAATTTGTACCTTTGCTTGTCACTGGTGCTGTACCCTTATAATTGTACTTTTTAAGGTACAGAAATGGACTCTGAGGAACATCTCAATGGTACAAACAGCACTAATGTACTATCAATGGTATAGAAATGTTCCTCAGAGTCTATTTCTGTCCCTACAAAAAGGTCAGTTACCTACAGCAAGGGTACAATTGGCAAACCATTGCAGGTACAGCCCCAGTGACAAATAAAGGTACAATTATTTACCCTTTTTTCTGAGAGGGTACGCCGCTGCACACACCTTGCGGTTTGTTGTGACTTGGCTGATTTTAGCAAGGTCTTGACCTGAACAGATTCAGTACAGCTCAGTGCTCCCTAATGGTTGCTGAATTCGTTGATTATTGAATGGCAGATTTTAGAAATAAAGGCAAATGAGCGTGGTCTGCAAAATGCGGGCCGTGTCTCTTTTTAGATTCAGTAAAAAAAAAGTTACCTGGACTAAACCATGAAGGTCATTAAGTACGAAATTAATGCGGCAGACGTGCCTCGAGCACTTATGTAAATGCCGCCTAAAACATTAATATGTAACTTGGATCGAGGTCTTTTTTTTAATTAGTCAATGACGTACCGTGTATGCAATTTGGGCAGCTACATGCAAACCATAGCAATAAAACCAAAAATGTAGTGATAACAGACCAAGACGGATATGTATGTGGGACGATAACAGTAATTTGGTGTTGCGTTGCGGAGCTGGGGGGGGGTATTTCACTGGGAAATGGAGCGAGCAGGGGAATGAAGATGTGGACCTACTGAGATACCACATACCACAGTCATCAGCTACCTCCGGAATATCTCAGGAAGCTATTTTCTCCCAGCTGTCAGCTATTTTAACGCATTGCTCTTCTGCGAAGGCGAAAATTTTAAAAGTTATATATCTGAGATATACTTTAAAGTAGCATATACAAGTGCACGGTCGATCGTGCGCGTTTGATAGATCTACAGGTTGGATGAAGTCGGCAGTGGCGGTGTTTTCTGCACAGCACCCTCCATCGGCGTGTAAGGGTACTACACCCAACCTAGGCGCCTGACCCTAAGCCTGCGATGCTGTATCACGAAAGCCCGTCCCCGGCACGGGACCCCACCCTCCGCACACCATACGCGCAAATCGGCAATTCAGACCGTATCTACCCAGGCTATATGCAGAAACTCTTGTGCGCATCACGAGTCTGGGGTAGGTTAATGTCAGCGATAAGCACCATAGCCTGTAGATATCAGGACTCAGAAGCGCTGGCGGACAGGCTGCAGGGACGTCGCGATCTTCATCTATAGCCGGGCGGATGGCGTGTTTTCTCTCTCCTTATGCAGCGTGGCCCCTAACGTCTGCTAACATTTTTAATCCCGTCGAGGATTTTCTATTTTAATGTCCGATTCGGCGTTAGAGTCTTTGGAGGATGACGGACAACTTTAAGAGCAGATGCTTCATTAACACCGAGAGGAAACGAAGCTGCTTGTCTTCGGCTGCAATCGACTCTGTACTGTAGGGAAACATTATTGCCACGTTAGTCACTAATTTAGTTTTAAATGCAAAGCCTTTTTATATAAATAACCATCCCCCACTGCGTTAAAACATTTGCATACTTTCAGATTATACGAAACGCCTTTCTGTCACTGTGAGACCCCTGAGCATGTAAAATGGCGTAAAAACATGGTTTAAAAACATGGTTTAAAAAGTTGGAAAAGGAGAAACATAACAGGCGTGCAGTCAGCCTCCACACTGCGGTGTATGTATTCTTTAACATGGCTATGGTCCTGCTGCGGCATTTGGATGAATAATTAACTTTTTTTTCTAATTGCGACACTTGAAATGCAATGTGTGAAGCAAGTTATGTTGCTGTTAGACAGTAGCCCAGTCGCCCTGCTTTCCTGTGATATTCATCACATCACACCAGACATCAATCCCCATACAGCAGAGCTATGGGAGGGGGGGGGTCTGGGGGAGAAAAAAAAATCTTGAGGATCCCACAGTATGTTCTGATATATCCCTGAGGCTGAAACTCCCCTACCCATTTTCCCATCACACACACACACACTTCTGCAAAGGGGCATGTGGATGCGCGGTGTAATATATCAGACAGCCGCTTTGCTAATAGGCTGCGGATGATTCAGCAGGCATCGCCGGATCTCTCCCGGGGGAGTCCTACTCCGAACCGCCTGCTTGCCTCCGCTCCACTGCGGCAATCGCGCCCCTCTCTCGCAGATCGACGCCGGGAGCCTTTTCCGCGGAAGCATGATGGCAGCCGTGGGAAGGGCTGCCCTACGCTTCTCCATGGCTACAGCTGTGGGGAGGAGAAGAGAGAGTCCGGCCCCAGAGGCGGCGGGGAGCGCTCACAGGAGCAGCCCTTTGCTGCCGATTCCTACCGCGCTATAGGAACGCCTTTTGAAGAATGCATTATATTTCTTGAAGTCCTTTCTTTACCTTGCATTCTCTAGTAACACCACCTCGTCGGAAGTACGCTTCCCTCATCGGCGCCCCGCGGAGCTGGCACGCCGTCCGTGTGTCTGTACGGGTCTGCTGCAGAGGCCGCACCCCCCGTAGACTCCCACACACTAGGCTGCTAAAGCCGTTTGATCGCTCCATTAAACAACCCCGAGCCACCTGTTTGACAGTCCAAGGAAATCATTTCCCATATACCGTAATGTGAATATACCCTGCGAATAGATTACATGATTAACTACTATTAGAACAGCGACTTACTCTAACGAGTATTTGTTACCAAATATCCCTTCTTGGTTCTTATTCTTATTATTTTCTTATTCTGTTTATTTAGGGATATCCATCGAGATAACTTTCCCAGTAACAAGTTATCACCCATTTATACAGTAGAAGATTATTTACAATCTTAACGATACGCTATTTATGGTTATTAAGCCTTATTTTCTCGATATACGATGAACCTCATTAGTTTATTGGCAGATAGCTAGAGGATAGAGTTCCAGCTGATGATTAAGGGCAACATCACGAAGAGAAGCTTCACTCTGCCTGCCAACGTTTGCTGCCCCTTTGTTTTTCCATCTCGAAGTGCAGTTTTATTGTTTGCGACCGTTTTTTAAAGTTAAAACTACGCCTATAGGACAAATTATGATGATTATGATTAATGTAGCAGAATGAATGTAAATGTTTTAGCTTGATTTGTGAATTGTGAACGGATAATTAAATGCTTAGGGTAACAGGACACCTCTTAACTAAAGCAATTTGGGATTTCTCCGTAGACATAATAAATGGCTATTTATAATGTAGTCATTCGGTGGGGATTTTACAAACGAGAATGGTTAGCCCATAAAATAGTAGGTATAAACCGAGTAGATACCTAAAACGTTTTAAAAGTAGCTGAAATATCTATAACGTGTTGGTGTATAGACTTACAGGTAATCGTTAGCTTAATCACAATGACAGCGTGGTAGTGCCTCTGGCGTGTCACCCAGGGCACTTCGAGATTGTTGATTAGTTTATCCAGCGATGTTTTAATTTTGTTTTATTGTTATTTGATATATTCAGCGTCGGCGAAGGGCTGATTGCAGCAGATTTCCCAGAAGCGGCTGGTATTTAGGCTTATTTAAAAATCACGTAACTTCGCCATTTCACTAAATGACCGTCAAGTTAGCGGGTCGTCCGGATCAGATATCGAGTAGCTGCGTTTCGGGTTGATTTCGTCGCTGATGGCGTCAAATAACCACTAGCTCATTTGTCGTAATGATCAATACCAACAGCAATAACACGTTATTAAAATGACACACTGCATATTTTTGCTGGGTTTAACTATTATTACTGTATTATTACCATAGCCAAGGGTACAACTTTGGGTTGAGCACTGTGGGGAGGGCGGGTTAAGGTCTCCACACATTTAAAGGGTCCAGGGGGTTGTATTGGTTGGTTTTGATTATTGGGGTGTTACAACCCCCCATGAATTACGCCCATGACCATAGCCTATTTTTAAACTAACTTTGCCCTTAGATTAAGTTTTTTATTAGGTCAAATGACTATAAGAAATCCCAGTAAATCACTAATTTTTTGCTCCCCCAAAAATGTCATAGTTTGCTGCTGCTAAGCTACGAAGCAGGCTGAAGGGATATTTCTCAGTGTATTTAGACAGAATCCATTTATCAAGTTAAAGGTTTGTGCCTTACTGCTTTGTACGCCACACTGTTGCCCATAATGCAAGTATACACCATAATTCAAAGAAAATCTTCTTATATATGTGTTTATTTCCCACATTTTGTGTAGCTGGAAGTGATTGCGCTGCTTATGGATTGATTGTTTTGTAGTGCTTTGGACTCCTGCAACGAAGAACTTTATACCGTTTCAAATTCGTTACTTTAGCACTGTTGATTTTCTTTTCAGTAGGCTGTTTAATAATGATTTATATATCTCGACGTTTCTCTATAGATTTTAACTGCGCGGTGGTGGGGGTTGGGGGCTGTCCATCTAGCTAGATGGGGCGCATGTAGGTTGCATGAGTGAGTATCCCCCAGGCTAAGGGGACCACGGCCTGTCTGAGCAGCGCCGCAGTGGTCAGGATGAGGCTGGGGTGTGGGATTAACTCGGCGGCTTTCCATTAATAACGCCAGTAAAGATTGGCGACGTCACTAAAGGTCAATTTAAAAGCGTGATTGCGCGATCTCTGAGCCACTTGAAATTGCCACAGCTCAGACGCGTCTTTAAGCATCACAGGATCACCCGGAGTCCTCACAGTAACGTGATACGGCTTTTTATTTTGCCCAAATTCTGGTTTGGGATAAATTTTTAATATCTGGCGGCGACATGGTTTGTCTGCGGTCGATTTCTCCAAGAATGCCTTGCAAACCTGCGCTGAAAAGGGATGCAATGTTTTAAACCTCTGTTAATATCCATATTTTACTGCTACGTCGACTTTTCTCAGTTGCAGTCCGGGTACATGTTGGCGACAGCTGTTTATAAATGGTTTGCGCTTTTTTTGTATTCTGGGGAGTGCGTGCTGTCAGTTTGCAGGAATGAGAAAGGCATTTACATATATAACAGAAACTAAATCGATATGTGCTACCGGAGGCTGAGCGAAATTAAATGGGAGCTTACTTGCAGTCTTTTATTGTGGTCAGCAGCTGGTGCCCTGCCGTGCTCCCTCAAAATCCACTTTGTTTTTTTGTGGTTTATGCATCTGAGCAGTTGAAGCCTGAAGTTTCCAAATCTACAACAGCTTTTTACAGCTGAAACACGGCAGGTGCTATTACCCTGCTTTGTGCCACAAGAAGGCCTGCCCTCAGTGCGGAAATGAGTTCTCTAGTCATGCGGATGTTCAGCAGCGGAGGGATGCGTGATGGACTCGCACCGCTGGTTTTTGTGTGAAGTATGTCCACTGTGTTTGTGAGTGTTTTTTAATTTCTTGCCTAGTGCATTTAACGTGTTTTCGGACCTTAAATGGCTAAAATGTCTGGGACTTCGCTTTGTTTCGTTTGACATTTGCTTTCTTCGGTCGGAATACTTTCTGTGTGTATATTTGCATTACTGCGACGCCTCTCTTTGCGTGACCTCTTTTCTGCAAAGCAAATTACAGAGCTATTGCAAGATAATTAACATAACACTGTGTATTTATATTTTTTTTGACGGAGCTACGTGCATGCACATTCAGCCCTACAGTATTCTGACGCTGCAGTACCACCAGCCACCAGAGGGGGCTCTGCGCCCCTCTGCACCCCTATTGCCAGCCCTACCAGTGTGCCCTATGATAAACTAGCATCCTTTCAAGGGCCTCCCCACCTTGGGATCTGACTCCTCGCTTTCTCCGCCCCTCCAAGACATGAGCAGTTCGGCACGATGGTGGTGTGCCGCATGCTAACGCGCAGAATGGAATAAAACTGAGACGGATGGATGAAACGGACTGTATCGTCGATCGTCGCCATTCTTGGGTGTGTGGACGATGGAGAGAGGGGGGTGAATGGGTCAGGGGTATGTTTTCTGTGTTCAACCATCAGCACGGCCAGCCTCTCGGTAGGAGACGAAGACGCCGGCTGCAGACATCTGCATTATTATTTGCGAAGGGTGAGTGTCACAAGTCATGCATTCGCATTTTCCCTGTGCTTTGAATTAGCTGGGGAATTGCAGGTGGACATACAGCCTTTCAGATCTAATGGGGATCAACAGAGAAGCCGTCACAGTAGGATTCACAGCGGGGTGAGCTTGGTCTAAACATAGCTCAAATTGCAGCGGATATCTTTGATTTGAGATTTTTTTTGCAGTCTTGGAACACCACCAGTAATGTAAAACCCAATATTTATTTCTCCTTCTGCAGACGCCATCACGAAAGTGTGGTGCTGACTTACCTGACACAAAGTGAATCAGAAACCAAAGAGTCTCTCTGTCTTTTGCACTCCATCCCGAGCTCGAGCGACGCCCATCGAGCGGCGCTTGGTCTGATGCCATTGGCAGCGCTCTGCTGACGCTGAGCCGGGAACCCCGGTACAATATGCTGATCATAAAGCCGCGAACTTTCATTCGACGCTGCTTGGACGCGCGTAAACCTCTGGTGGGTTTCAGCGTGGCCCCCCCAAAACAGCCCAAGTCCCAATTCTCATCACTCACATCTCCAGTAAGCATCACACAGTGCCATGGCATTAATTATTAATGTGCCAGAGAATTTGATTAAAACCGTCTTGATCTCCCATCGGTGGGTGTCTATAATAATACATACATACATACTTCTGAATAATAGTGTTTTCATTTAATTGAATTATTAACAAATGCAGCCTTGTGTTGATTCACGTGCACACTTGGGACCAGGACTGCATACTGTATTATGAGTTACATATGGGCATCAGACATAACCCGACATAAGACTCTACATAATAACTGGCCAATAGCATCCTTATATTCACATCAGAGGTGCAGAGCCTACAACCAATCAATGCATAGTAAACAAAAAAAAAGAAACACAACCTCACCACAGGGTAAATCAGAAGGAGACTTAGCATGGCTGCTGTGGAATAAAATGTCATTTAAGATTTGCTATATCTGGGAGATATTTGTCTGTCCTCAACAGATGATGTTCCGTATCTGTGTAGCAGTTTGAGCTGTGTGGAATAGGTTTCCGGAACATGTATTGCTTCAATAGGACTTAGGCAAAATCTTAAGATCGGAAACATTCCCTCAGTCCATCCCATAATTCTTGTGTACACCATTCATACTGTGTCATGAGAGAGTGTGCTCTGTTAACAAGCCAGTGGTGGATTCAGGATGGCAGCGGTTCAGTACAAACATTCCTCGGAGACAAAAGGTTTGTGATCCAACTTAATCTGCCTTATACAGTAACGTAAGGAGATGATTCCTGTTGTCTTTTAACACCTCTTGTGCATACAGCTGTAGGTCGCTGTTGTGCGTGTGCCTTTCCTTCCTCATCTGAAGACATTTCCAAGCCATCATGCACTTTTTAAGTTGAGATTTAGTGTCCCCCACGTTCTCATTTCTGAATGAGCAGAAACAACCTTCCAGTTGGTCAGTCCTGCTCCATCAGCATCCACAGCATCACCAATTGGGCCGGAGTCTGTGTCCTTTTCTTCTTGTATCAACTGCATTAAGATGGTGTAAGGTTTGGTCTATTTCAAATCGTTTAGCTGACAGCATGCCAAATAACAGCTCAGTGTGATTACTAAATACAGGCTCAGCTTTTCAGTTCCCTCTACATTTAACAGCAAGACTGATTCTATCATTTTGGTTTAATGCACATATATTTTTTTACTGCCAGCAAGAGGTTCTCTCAGTTGCATTCTTGCACGTAATGATTCAGCGCTATAGTCTGGTAGGATGGTTACATGGTGTGTTGGGTTGTATTCCATCTTGAGAGACGTCTACATCCTGCAAGTGAAAGATATAAGCTCAGCACTGAGAAGGATCAAAGAATGATTCTTGATGCCCCCTTTGGGAAATAGGGAGTGTCTGTAAAGAGTAATGAGTGATTGATTCTCAGAATGATAGCTAAAAATTACAGGCGCTAGTTTCCGAAGGGGTGCCACACTGTGTACATACGATTCTGTACATTTGAAACACTATAGCCATTGACATAGGGCAAATGTAAGACTGCTCGATCGTTAATCACGCACAGTATTAGCGATTTTATTTTACTGGACTCAGTGTGACGGGTCAAAGTCACCATGGAGAAGAAATGGTGCATCTGTGCTGAGGAACGATTTAAGATTTTAGGATGGTACTTATTGTTCCAGTGTTTGGTAACAGCTGTCATTTGAGGCAACTTCTATATTATTATGGTAGGAAGGCACATCAATCGGAAGTCTTGTGGAGAGGGATAAACTAGAGATCTCCGCTAAAGTACTCTTCACAAAGAGAGACAATATTTATAATGGCAAATAATGCATTTTTTATGATATACTGATATACTTCTGCTCTACTGAGGAAATCCCTAACAAAGATGAGTAGGCATTTTAAAAAGAGGCTTTACTGCATATAGAGCAGTGCAGGATTATGGGTAAGGATTTTTCCGGATTGGAAAAATAAAGTCTCCTGGTAACACTCGGGGAAATGTTTGTGTTTGACTACTGCACGGGTCCTCGTATGAGCACAAAGTGCAGGGCATTCAGTCAGGGTTACGGGTTTATTTCGCTAATATCCCTGCGAGTGATGCTCGGTGAGCATCAAAGTGTAACTCTGCTTACTGCGGTCATCGTTACAAAGGGCACGGCGCTGGAGAAGCAGGGCTTACGCCTGGGAGCCGCGGGTAAACAAGTGGAACAGAAAGCATTTCCATAGCACTGTGGATGGCCCCCTCAGGAGCGCACTGGGGGGGGGATGTAAACGGGTGACTCAGAAGCGGGACTCCAAACCATTAATTGCATTGTCAGTTAGCGCCCGCAGGTGCCCTGTGCTGCTAAAGGATTCGGCTGCCAGCCAAAAGGTTTCAGGGCCAAAATGTGGCAGGAGAACGGCTGTGTTGCCATTAGAAAAAGAGGAGGGGGAAAAAATAAACATTTAAGCTGAACGGTGAAAAAAGCCAGCTAAATCGTTCATTATGGGGTGGCGCGGTGGTTAGTCCTGGAGCCTCACACCTCTGAGACCCGAGCTCAAACCTTGGTTCCAGGTCTATGTGTGTGAAGTTTGCATGTTTGCTCCATGTCACCATCCTGGGTCTTTTCGGTCCCCTGCACCCCTCCCCCTTCCACAAACATGCTACGGTGCCTTGCGATGGGTTGACGTCGCGTCCTGGGTTATTCTCTGTGGGTATAGAAGATGGATGGATCTTTATTAAAAAGGAATCCCCACGTGAGACGGGGTAACACCAAGGCCTGAATGTGAGGGTTTAAGAAAAGGGCTGTCACTGTATCTCCAGTACCGCAGATTTCTGCGATTTCCTCCGTCAGATCGTAAGCATTTTTTTTCTGGATTTAAATGTCTATATTTTGGCCGCGCTCGTAGTGGCATCCGCGCCTCTGTGTCTACGGCGCTCGCAGGCAGAGAAATCCGGTCTAGCAGCTCCGTCCCCTGGGAGAGAAAAACATTCTCCGCTCACCGATTACGCCTCTTGGCGTTTAGCTCATCTTTAATGCGCAGATCAGCTCCACGAAAAACAGGAGGCTGACCAGCTCTTTATAAGTTTTTTTCTCGCTCCGTTAAATTAAATTTAAATCAATTATTCGCTATTTTTTTATTTTCCCAGAACAAATGTATAATAAAGATAACAAGACTTATTTATTTGTGACGTTATCTTCGTACGGCGTGCCGTAAATTTCTGCGCCATGTCTCTTAATTTGCACCTGCTCTCTGTATGTGATTCACTCTGCTTTTTAACCCTGGGATCTCAACAGCATCCCTGATCCCCTGCACCAGATCTTCCTTTGCTCGCGCGAGGCATTTCAGCGTAGTCCATCTTGTCCTGCTCACACTGAGGTTGCTGTACTGCGTTAAGATTTGTTGATTTTTTTTTCTTTTAAATCCACCCGGCGAATCCAGGGCAACCTCCTTCAAAGCACCGTGCCTTAGCTCCTGAATGTAAATATAAGGTGACTTTTGAGGATCAATTTGCAAGGTTTGTGCCATGGTTGATAATAAATAGTCAATGGGTGCTTTAAAAGGTGCCTGGTCACGTTTGTGAGGTTCAGCTTTGAATATTGAATTAGGAGTACCTGACAGGTTCTGCCTTAGAAATAAATCTACAAATACCACAGTTTGGATGTACAAAAACTGAAGCATGCCCAGTCTATAACAGTGTGTTATTCTATTGTAGGAATGAATGGTAAAATAAGCAAAGGACTTTATAAACTAAAACAGACACATACGCAAAGTATCACGAAGGTTAAAACAAAGCAGGTAAATGACCAAACAAAAGCAGGGGCAACTGAGAAACAACCATAGCAGATCAGCAGCAAACACAGGGCAACAACAGCTACAAACACCCATAATAAAAATCACATACGCAGACAGCAAAACCAGGAGCAAAACACAGCAATACAGAAACGACACAGGGATCTAAGCTTTGGCACACACAATGAAGAACTGAGGAACAGGGGCAAGGGCTAGAACTTGCACATCCACGGGCATGACGAGGGACAAGTGTGAGTCAACTTATTACACAAGCACAAGAGATGAGGGCAACAAGGAACAAGTGAGGGTAATTAACTGGATGGGAAGGAGTTTAACATTAGGAATACAAGTGAAGCAAAATATTACAACAAAACCAGGAATGACCATACAAAACAAAGACCTACTACAAAATAACCCAGGGGAAAAAAAACTCAAAATATCCAACTGAGTTGAGGCTGGTTTCCTGCCAGTCCTGAACCCACAACTGCAGGCGGAGCAGTCAGTCCTCTGTCATACACTCAGCCCATTTACCCACATGGCAGCCCAGCAAGAGGTGGAACAAACTAGGAACTTAAGAGCTACAAGACTGAGAAGGGAACAGGATGGATAGTGACACCTGCTGGCCAAATGGAGAAAACAAGACAGAACAGGACAAGGGAGGGATCGATCCCGACATAATTTGCTCTTATTTTTCATCTTTGCTGTGGCTTTGGCAAGAGTGCATGAACCACCAAAACTATAACTGGTGTTTACTAATTATTGAAGAATGCTGGTCTTCATTGACAGTCAGATATGTAACCTTTGAAGGTTGTTCAGTGTTGAGTTGAAATACAGACTGTGGTTGTTCAGCAGCATGCTTGTAGCCCTCCTAACAGCTGCCCGTGTGTATTCAGGAAACACAGTTTAGCCTGACTGGGAAGCAGGTTTATCTGGGAGAAGGATCACATTATCAGTAATGGACACACTAGCTGGGGCTCATCTCTTATTCCAGAATCCGCCTTGATATTCTAAAAAAATAACAATAACAATTCTAAATACAGCTAACATTCTAAAAGGTAAAGGCAGAGTTAGAACCTGTTAACGTAAATCTTGTCCAGTGATCCCCATTGCCTGTAACCATGCTTTAATGTCAATGCTGTGTAGGACCTGTGTCTGCGAAGTTCACTGTCCTGTATCAGAAATATCAGCTCTGGTTCTTACTGCCTTGTGGCTTTCAAGTGCCCTCGCAAACACACCTGAGTTACTGCGGCGCCACGTCATCCTCCTCTAACTCTCACGCACAGAGTGGTTTTCTATCAGGGGAGATTCTTGGATATTTTAAGGCCAGGCACCTAAGGAGAGGCGTCAATTCATAATGAGGCGCAATGCTTATCATTAGCGAATGATCCATTTTGAATTGGTGACTGACAGGCGGAGGTGGCACTCTGGGAACCAATCAGCTTTCAGCAGGGCCGAGTGCTCTTTGGTCCCTGATTTCTGTAACAAAGTAGAACCAAAACATATCTTCTCCTTTTTCCTGCTTGGTCTATTTGCTTGTTTATGTCAGTGGACATCCATGTCTATGTGCAGCTACGGAGCCCTACTTGGTTATATTTCATTTTACCCCCTTTCCCTAGCCCGGCCCTGTCAGGAGAGAGTGATGGAACTGAAATGGCTGTTGTTTTGGCAGACATCTTGTGCCGAATTGGATTTATTTTGCTGGACTTGTGCCTGAGACTTGGCTCGCTTCGTTTGTAATCTCAGCGTTAATTTCAGTCCCAGGACAATAACCGCCGAAGGGTCTTTGGGAAAAATTCTGGCATGACTCTATACAAACCTCCATATCGCAACGTGCGAGAATGTGAGAAGTTTCATTAAATAATTGAAGAGATGCCTACCTTTTATGGGCAATGATTTTGTCACCGATATCACTGTTATCACCGTGCAATAGAATGTTTTTTCATCACTCTTCAGTCTCACATGAATTCTGGCGCAGTAGGTTAACGGCGCGAGAAAAAAAGACCATTAAAAACCCAGCGGGACGTACCGGTACCGCCTTCGCCACAGTAGTGGTTCTAAGGCCCTGATACGTGTGAAAGGTTAATCTCCATTCCTGATAGAGATTCCGAGATTCCGATAACTACACCAGTCCTTTTCGTAAACCCGCTTTACTGACTGCTTTGATTGTCAGTTTCTGAAATTCAAATAAACAGTAGAAACTCACAAAAGGTTGAAACAATATGAATAAAAAATGTCACGTGTAAGTCACCATAAAACTTTAAACGTGGATTTCTTAAACCCTCACAATTCTGAATTCTCAAACAAGATAAAATTGAGCTAAAAATATATATTTTTAATATCACATTTAGACCAAAGGTTTTTGTGTGGTATAGTACTCTGGTATAATCTCCATTCTCAGTCTGTTGGTAACAATCTTTTCCCTTACTAATGCACCCGGGCTGAGAGTGGTAAGTTATAATACAGGAAGCATAGCTTCTCGACATTTTCTCCAGTGAGGGAGCTCATTTT
Source organism: Stomatorhinus walkeri (assembly GCA_026784285.1). Classification (NCBI taxonomy): domain Eukaryota; kingdom Metazoa; phylum Chordata; class Actinopteri; order Osteoglossiformes; family Mormyridae; genus Stomatorhinus; species Stomatorhinus walkeri. The sequence continues at coordinate 11,459,374 of JAODUD010000041.1, read as the reverse complement.
CGCATCATAAATGTGTAAACAGATATTAGTGTTTATCAGCTGAATTTTTTCCAGTACATTTGTGAAACCTTAATATTGGTCAGTGTTTTTGACCAGGCAGTATAACAGTCGATGCCTAATGTCGTTAATGATCAGTGAAGCTGTGTGCCTTTGTATGAGGAATCCTTATACTTGGGTGTCTGTTACATTTCTGGTAGGCTAACAATTTCTTAGAGAAACTGTTTCTGGAAAGGTCGACAGGTTTATACTCCTATTAGAGTCCAGTTAGACGAGCTTCTGCTCTTCTCTGATGAGGCCCTCCCTCAGAATATGACTAATTTCCACCACAGTTATCTCTAGCCTGTTTTTATTTTATGTTCAGAAAGCAGACTGCCTCACTGCTGTACCGCAGCCCTTATCCTTGTAAAGCCAAAATAGAGTGAAGCCATTGTTCTTATCTCTGGTTTCAGGTTATTTCAGTTCATCCAATCAGCGCTAAAGATAGCTGCAAATTCTGCGAAACTCTTTTGAGTTTTATTTGGAATATAATAGAAATTGTGGAGAGTCCAATCATGTGCGCATGGTGAGCTTGTGTGACTTAAAATGTGAAGTGGCGCGTTCGACCCTGGTGGATGGTTTTCATCTACCCGAGAACTTCAATGGATGCAGCACAATGTTTTATTGTGCAAATATCACAGCTTGGGCCAGATCACCAGCTGAATGAAGGGAGCATGAATCCAGGCCATTTATCAGGCTGCTGTAAGTTGCTACAACAAGGTTTTTCTCCTCCAGAGAGCCGTGGGGGCCTTTAATTGCGTGCGTCTCCGCTGGCCAAAATCGCCTGCTCATTCCAGGCCTACAGGCTGATCGCGGTGATCCCGAAGATCTCTCATCCGGCACCCAACTTCTCTTACTAAAAAAATCGGGGGCTGATCCCCCCCCTCCCCATGTTTCCTTTGTCAGTCAGTCAGCTGAAAAGGGAGCCTTTAGCCCCCGCTATGAGCTGCTGGCCTGCTCTGACAGTCGGGTCACGCCTCACACTGCCTGATGGGACCTCCAGCTTAGCAGCAAATCACTTTGCGGTGTCCCTGCGTCATGCAGTCTGTTTTTTTTTGTTTTTTTTTTGATCTGAAATGACGGAATGCTTGTATCCGGCGGGTTGTCCGCTGAGAAGAATGCCCAGTTGGCCTGGCTGGATGTTCGTTTGGAAATTGGCTACTTCTGGTTTAGTTGACGTGGGGGGAGTCGGGGTGACGTTGAATTAGACCCTTGCCGTGCCCTTGGCTGGAATGGTGGGAATTTGATGTTTTTTTTTTTCTTCTTTAAAATCATCATGGCCTCTTCTGCGCCCCCTACAGGACGACGAGGTGGTGCTGCAGTGCTCCACCACCATCCACAAGGAGCAGCAGAAGCTATGCCTGGCCGCCGAGGGCTTCGGGAACAGACTCTGCTTCCTCGAGTCCACATCCAACTCCAAGGTAAGACTGAGCCCCACAAAGTTCACACTCCCGGAGGGGTGGGGGTGGGGGGGGGGGATGGCAGGTCTCTTTGTCATGTGACAGCACAGCATGGTTGGGTATGGGCATGATCACACCTCAGAAAAGATGATTCAGAGCCACTTGGGATGCGCCTTCTAGCAGAACAAGGTTGGTCATGGTCATCTTGAGGAGGGAGGAGAAGGATGTGTTAAATGGTTAGTCATGGATGTTCAGTCTAACATAATGATTTAATAATATAGAAGTGGCATAAGGTAGTGCCTAAGGGTTCAAATACTCACAGACCATGGTCATTCACAGTGAATAGTTATTCACAGGACATTACAGGACAGGGTCATTCACAAACCACGGTCATTTACAGGACTTGGTCATTCACAGGACTTGGTCATTCACAGGACATGGTCATTCACACACTATGATCATTCACAGGACATGGTCATTCACAAGACATGGTCATTCACAGGACATGGTCATTCACACACTATGATCATTCACAGGACATGGTCATTCAGAGAACTTGGTTCTTCATATTACATGGCCAGCTGCACAGTGGTCACTCCCTGAGCCCAGTAACTCAGAGGCAGTTGTTCACCCGCGGGGTGCTGACACAGCACACGCCAAGCATGCTGCCCCTGATGTCTGCAGCGGGCCCTTAACCTTAGTCCCTCCCCCACTGAGACGAGTGCTTTTCGCTCTTCTGGCTGGGTGGG
>JAODUD010000041.1:11438099-11449045 GCA_026784285.1 Stomatorhinus walkeri | reverse complement strand
GTTAGCATTAGCATTTTCCCTATAGAAATGAATGAGCGGTCCCCATAAGGATATGTTTACCCTACATGCATGTATGTGCGTGTGCATGTGTGTACGTATGCATGCGTGTGTGAGCGTGTGTGCATGCATTTGTGTGTATGTGCGTGTGTGTGTGTGCATGTGTGTACGTGTGCATGCGTGTGTGTGCGTGTGTACATGAGCTTGCTTCCCCCCCTTTTGAGGGTGTCTCTCAGGCTGAGGGAGAGAGCTGCCATTCATTCATGTAGTCGATCCCTCAAGCAGCACCAAGCCCTCAGCGCTGGAGGTCACACACGCCTGTCCTCTGCACATTCCTGTGACCAGGAAACGTGACTCGTCTCCACAGCAGCCACCGAGATGGGGAGGGGCGGTCGGGGGGGTCTTGCTGCCCCTGGGGTCTGGCAGAGTCGGCCCGAACAGCATTGCAGCTTTGAACAAATGGCAAATGGCAAACTAGCTTCCTACAGCCAGGATAGAGCAGATTCACACAGATCCTGCATCACCAAGCTATAATTCATATCTTACATTGGACAGAGTGCTGCCCAGGGTTTGAGGTCTGTGCTTGTCTCTAGAAGGTTGTGGGTTCAAATCCTATCACCAATGGGTCCATGAACAAGGCCCTTAACCCCAAGTGCTCTAAGGCTTCTGGATAGAGGCTGACCCGGTTCCTCGACCTGACAGCATACTTCTCCACAAACAGAAAGCTTAACATTGGATCAATTTCCTCCAAAAAAAGGAACACGTGTAGTGTTCTGTATCATTTCTTTAATTGGGTTCACTTTCTTTATTGCAGAAATAGAGAAAATAAAAAAAAAACTTTCTAGTACCGCTAGAAAATGATGAGACAAAATAATTGACAGAGGTGACATTCTGAGATATTGTTGTGCTACAGTTGCAGGGTAGGTGATAGGTGAATGGGGGGGCAGAGCCTCCCCAGGAATGCAAATAAGGGACAAAATATAGCGCAATATAGGAATTTTTGACAGAAAGGCAAAAGGCAGAGTACCTCCCCCCTGGATTATCTATAATTAGTTATGAATAATACATTGTGCATGTTTGTCCTGGTGACCTGCAGTTCGGGGTCGTGTGGAGACCTCTGTCCACCTGGAAGTCGGACACCCTCACCGCGTCTTCTCTGTCCTCCTGCAGGACGGTGCACTACGAAGGCGGGGCCGTGTCCATTCACGCGCGCTCCCTCTGGAGGCTGGAGACGCTGCGGGTCGCGTAAGTTGAACCCGTGTCGGCGGGGGAAGGGGGAGGCGGTTAGGTAGCAGGCACCTTGGGCCATGATCCCACACCGGAGTGGCTCGGAGATCTCAGAGGTCACCGTTGTGGTCAGTCATACAACATGGAGGAATTTGTATACGCTGATAATTTACGCTTTTAAAATTAGTTTCCCGTTTCGGAGACTCTCACCTATGTTCATTTGCCTACCAGTGAGGATTTCCATTAAGCCCAGTATATAAGATTTGGGCAAATAGAGAGACTTCAGAGTGTCTCTACTTTGCGTGAAAACATACTGGGCGGCGTTCTGTTTTGGAGCACTTTATATCTGTGCTATTAAAAGTATTCAGCCTGTCAGAGCCGGCAGTGTTTAATCAAACTGACGTTTTGAGTTCAGCGCCAAACAAAAGCGGGACTCACAAACGGCAGCCTCTGCTGAGACGAATAAATCAAGTAAATTGTTGGGGGGTCGGGCGTCAAAATTTGGAGCTGCAACCCTTTCCGCGTTAGCATCCCACGCTGTTGTTATTCACCTATTTGGCTTTGATTCAGCATGTTGATCGATGAAAGTCAGAGCGATTCCACAAATTTGGAACATAATCGGGTTGGTCTGGGTTGGGGGCCCAATATGATATGCTTTCCTGGGGCCCAAAATCTCTAGCAGCCCCCCTGCTTACAGCCAGCTTTTATCTCATTAGAAACAATGAAGTAGGACACTTGCTGCACTTGGGCACCACGACCCATCCCACGTTTGGTACAGTGGACTGGTCCAGGACGTAGACTCAGGTGTCTCCTCCACCACATTCCAGGTGGAGTGGCAGCCATATCCGCTGGGGTCAGCCCTTCCGGCTGAGGCACGTCACCACAGGAAAATACCTCAGTCTGACGGACGACCGGGGCCTGCTGCTTATGGACAAGGAGAAGGCCGACGTCAAGTCCACCGCCTTCTGCTTCCGCTCCTCCAAGGTTTGCCCCACCCCTTCCGATTTTTGGCCCCTGCTGCAGATGCCATAGCTGGTTCCCAGTACTGGTCCCATTCCTACATCTGTTACCCCCCCCCCCCCCACCCTCACCAAACAGCAGTGATTCACCAGTTAAACTACACATTTCTGTGGGATGTACATCAACTTGCATCAACTTAGCGGTTCTGCTCGTAGACGATTCTCAGATCTACGATTTCCCGTAGGAAGAAGCTTCACGAGCTTCTCTTGAAATGTCTCCCCTCATTTTTGTGCCGGAGTGCTGTGCAATCGTCTGGTATGCAAGTACACACTAGCTGTATAAGGTGATACGCATCGTAGTCTCTCGTCGCGACAATGAAAATGCGTACTCATTTTATGTGTGATTTATGCTAACGTCAAACTGCCAATGAAGCACGCATTTGCCATGTAAAAGTTAAAAAGCAAGGTGTTTTCTTGTACTTGCGTAAAAGTTAGAATCTACAACAGCTAATCTTTTCTGTACATGTCTTAACTTATGCTATCTTAAGGCCACTAGAAACAGCTCATGACACTTAAGAAATATAGTACACAAATTAATGAGTACATCGATACCAGGTTCGATCCAACAAGCGTTTCCATTCTCCTCAACACGCCAGCACCCGTGTCCCCGTCATAGGCCGCAGATACAAACCTGTCTGTTCCGGTCAGTGCGAGGGTGGCAGCCAAGCCGACTCACGCCGCCTCCTGTAAATCGAGCCGCCCGTTTCCCAAACCCCCCCCCCCCCCTGCAGGAGAAGCTGGACTTCGGGGCCAGGAAAGAGGTCGACGGCATGGGCGTCCCCGACATCAAGTACGGCGACTCCGTGTGCTACGTTCAGCACGTGGACACCTGCCTGTGGCTGACCTACCACACCGTCGACGCCAAATGCGCCAGAATGGGCGGCGTGCAGCGCAAGGTGGCCGAAGCCCGCTATTGTATAAAGTGCAGATAATGTAATGAAGTACTGCTGCAATGGGGCCGTGTTATAGCCTCATCCAAGGACCCCGTTCGTCATTTCCCCGTGTCATTATGAGACATGTAAATAGTTAAATGTTCTGCAGACGGGCGAAAGAAGCAGCCTGTCAGTTGACATTGTTATCTTTGTGTTTTCTTAATGTATTATTTCCGACAAGATGCCCTTGAGTTAGGTCTAAGGAAGAAACCCATAAGAAACCCATAAAACTCTTGGTTAGTGGTAACATTTTGCTTGGCATGCAGCTGCTGGTGAGGTGTAGGTAGGTGGTGGTTGTGTTTGGTGGAGGGTGGTGGTTAGAAGATGCTCTCTGGGCTCAGAGGTGTCAGAAATGGTGGCGGTTGACTTTTCTAGGCCATCATGCACCATGAGGGCCATATGGACGATGGACTGACCCTGTCGCGCTCACAGCACGAGGAGTCCCGCACTGCACGGGTCATCCGCAGCACCGTCTTCCTCTTCAATCGCTTCATCAGGTACCGATCGCACACTAAGCCCCTCTGGGCCGGCAGTTTTCCAGCATCTCCTCCAACCTCCAGAGACCCAGGAAGTCTCCGTCAGCCACGGTACCTTCTTCATTGCCTCTGTTCTCTCGATATTCCAGGGGACTCGATGCCCTGAGTAAAAAAGGGAAGACCTCCACGCTAGACCTGCCAATTGAGTCGGTCAGCTTGAGCCTGCAGGATCTGATTGGCTACTTCCAGCCGCCCGATGAGCACCTGGAACATGAGGATAAGCAGAACAGATTACGGGCGCTGAAGAACAGACAGAATCTCTTCCAGGAAGAGGTACATGTGCCCCCTTGCTTGGCAAATGTTGGACCAGGATATGTTTTCCACATCTGTTAGGCATGGAAAACTTAATCGTAGCAGAAATATGGAGGAGCGACTTTTGTAATTTTTCAGCAAATATCACCAAAACATTCATTACTGCCATCAGTATTTAGTGCACCAAGCCGTCTCCTTCCATTGTAATAGCCCTTCCTCATCTCCATCGCTCAACGTAATTGACCGTCTTGCCAAACCTCGTTGCGAAAGAAGAACAGCTTCCACAATAGGTGACCTCTTTAGTTTACTTTGGAATCTTTGAATGTAGAACTGAAAGAAGGTCTGCTCTCGAGAGCCCGTGTGCATCACTCTTCGCTTTCCCCAAATAAAGCCGTATCTGATTACATCTAAAATAAGCCAGGTGCTAAAAATGCCTGCATGAGAAAATGGCTGCTGTATTCTGAAAGAATCATGTAACCCTAGACAAGTAACTTTGAAGTCAAATGCTTCTAAAAATAAGTCTCTGTGCCTGTGATCAGAAGGTCACCGGTTCAAATCCCCTTGGGGTTATTTTATTGTCGGGCTGTTGAGCAAGCCCCTTAAAGCCTAGTTGACCCTGTTTTTCCCAATCATACGTTGTTTTGGATGAAGGCATATGCTACAGTATATAACTGGAATATGTACAGTGCCTTCCACAGATATTGGCACCCTTAGTAAATCATTCCAAAAAAATCTAACCTTTCTTAATATAGAAAATAGACTCATAGAAAACATTTCCTGGTCAGGGAACCCCTCTTGTGTGGATTTGGAGGTCCGATTTGGGACACTGTCCTGCTCGAAGATCCAGCTTCTGCTTTCCGCATTCTTAACCTCCTGGTAGGGGCGAGCAGATTTTTGTCTAAAATGTAATATTTGACAGAGTCCATCATACCATGACTATCAAGGCCTTTGGAAGAACGACAGTCCTACATCACAGGTCCACCTCCAGCCATATCGGGGGATCATGTCCATTTCTTCATGATCTTGTCTTATTTTGCACCAAACCACCTCTGAAAATGGTCTTTTCATTCTATGTGACCAGAAAACCCACTTTTGATCAGAATTACACTAACATGTAACAAAAATCAGGCAGTTCTGTTTGTCTCATGTCAGTAGAAGCTTTTTTTCTTGTTTGCTTTCCAAATAATTTGTTGGAATGTTTCGTAGTTTTGAGGGCTTGGTAACCTCAGGATGCAATCGACTGTTGTAATTGTCCTATTGTGATCCTATTGGGCGCAGAAGAATATGCCACTGGTATCATTCTCCTCACTGCGCCAGAATGCTAATCAGGCCTGCATCTTCTTCTCAGCAGATGGCACACAGCTGTATTTGTTTGAAGTTTCTTAATTATCGCTCTCATAGCAAGTGTTTCAATTGTTTTTAATAGCCATTGCCTGGTTCTTGTAGGTCAACAACCCTTGTCACTTGTGGATTCGCTGCGTCATCACTGGAAAGTTGCTAAAACTCCAGTGTGCTTGTGAAAGCTAAAACATGGATGTGAATAAGTTACGATTTTGTTCAGGTGCCTTATACTTGAAATACAGTTATCCTGAACAGTGTAAATATATTTTTTCACAGTCATTGCTGTCCCTGTCAGTATATAATTGAAATTAATATGTGATGAATTTGTTTCTTAAGCTATATATCTCAGTACACATGGGTTAATGATAAATCATACACACATCCACAATTCTTTTAACTGATAGACCGACGTTTTCAGTTCAATCCATATGCATGTCTGACATATTGATGTTTTATTCTAGCTGGGAACTAATGGTTAAGTGAAGTTCTTTCCTTGAGCAAGTCAAGGAATTGAGCTGGCGTAGGTCACCTGACCAGGTCACATGGCCAGGTCACATGCACGGGTATTTGGAGGAACATGTACAAAAAAACACAGCCTATCTCTCTCCTCCTAGGGCATGATTAACTTGGTACTGGAGTGCATCGACCGCCTGCACGTGTACAGCAGTGCCGCTCATTTTGCCGACGTGGCTGGGAGGGAAGCCGGAGTGGCCTGGAAGTCCATCTTGAACTCGTTATACGAGCTTCTGGGTAAGAGCGACTGGCCTGGCATCAGCTGTTAGCGTAGCACCACTGCTACTAAGCCTGGCTTTTACGGGCCGTCTCCCAGGAACAGCACCCTGGCCATCTGCCATGCTGTTGAAGCATCGACAGATGCAGCGGCTTCCATATCTGTTGCCTGGAATTACCCAGAATGCACATCAGCTAGGAGTTGCGTCGACGGCTCTGCTGAAGCTCAAATACATAACCAGGATGCGTGGGGGCTCGTATTCGCCTGCCCCCATGACTAATGCAGCGGAGGCACACGTAAAGTAGGCATCTCCACATGTGTACCTCGGTGTTCTGTCGAAGCCCGTATTGGATATAATCGCAATATTGTTTTTAAATTTTCTGCATGTGAGTCAAACGATCAGCGCTGAGGATCGTATCGCCGTCTTTGGCATGCGGCTGTAAAATGGATGTTTCGTGCCAAATGGATGTTTTTCATGGTTATTGCTCTTAGTGATTTACAAAACCCGTAGCCTCAACAGAACTGCAGACTAGCTTTTCTGATCACCTGTGAAGTAAAGTAAAAATGCTTGTTTACATTATATCTAACAGTGATTCTAGGTGGTGACTTAAGAGGGACCTTTATTAATACAGAGGGGCCAACCAATGTTATATTCTGAGTTTGTGAGTGACAAGGGAAGGGCCACCCTGGGGGCCAATCAGCTATCAGCTAGGTCCCCTGTGGCACTGCCCCTGCAAAGGCCCCCAATTACCAGAGTAGAGATTACACGATGTTTAAATGGCCACGTTTCCTACCTGACCCAGCTGTTGGTGATCCTTATCAGCCCTCAGTGACAGGACCTCACGCCCCCCCACGTTCAGGCGCATCTCAAAGCGGGAGTCGTGTTGCTCACAGAATCTTCCTCTTTTCAGCCGCCTTGATAAGGGGTAACCGGAAGAACTGTGCCCAGTTCTCAGGCTCCCTGGACTGGCTCATCAGTAGGCTGGAGCGCCTGGAGGCCTCATCTGGTACGTTGAAGTACATTACAGGCCGGGGAAAGGTTTGTTGGGTGCTAAATGGCTGTGACAGGTGCCTGACAGAGTCGGCTTTTCTTAGAGTACATATAATTTTTTTTTCTCATTTACAGATTTTAAGGGTTAAAGGAACCTATATACTCGAAATCATACAGCATTTGAGTATCACCAGCAATAATTTAAAAACAGGCTTTACATAAATTCAGTCCACCTCTCTTTGACTTAGAAGGACACGATGCTTCTCGCATCTTGGTTTTCGGGTCATTTTTCTGCTAAAAACAGTGTAGGAATAGTGCTTTCCAGCCAGCACTCGACAGCAGGTGCGTCAGGGTGTGGGTTGGATACTTTTCACAAATACTGAAAAGGAAGCTGGGCACACTCGGACGTCCGTCTCCAGCAGGCATTATGGGATGTCGCCGTTGTCATCGTTTCCCCGCAGTAGCGGAAAGGAGAAGTGGAACAGTTCTCCACGTGCCGGAGGCGTGGGACCTGTGGGACAGAGCCGGAAGCTCGGGCACCTTTCCTATCTACTCACCCACCCCGCATTTCGGCAGGCAGTCGGGGGTGTCGTGTCAGGGACTGGGGGGGTTACCTCTCACATGATAAGCTAGGATTCTCCGTAGTTGGAATGTCGGAAGCGATCCCGTGAGAGGCGAGAGCTGGCTACCCTCTTCCAGTCTCCCGGGAAGTCATGGAACGTGAGGGGGGGGGGGTAACGAGAAGAGGTTAGCGTGCAGCTAAAACAAGGAGCTTCTGAGCCCAACGTAGGGCCATCACCCATCGCCAGGGCTCTCTGTTTGTGCTGCGCTCATTTTGCAGGGATGTGGGGGGGAGCAGATTTCTCCAGTGCACAATGCCCCCCTCCCCCCTTTTTAACCATAGCCTTGCTGGGGGGTACGCTTCCCTTATCTTCGCCTTGTAAAGCTGTTACCTGCCACTACAACCCTGCAGGGATTTAGCGAATGCTTTCCCAGCCCACTCACCCACACCCCCCCCACAGCACGACACGTACCGGAGCTCCCGCTCTGCCGTTCTTATTCGGTGTGCACCTGACGCGATTAGGCCTCGTGGGTGAGGGAGTATCCATTTTGGGCGTTTTAGATGAGGCCCGCAAGATGAGTCACCGCCCTTAAAAAGCCCACCTAAGCTCTTTTCGGCGAAGGTGAGTCACACCGGCTTCCCGTCCCACTCGCTGCCGACGGATGCTGGCGTTTCTGGGGCGCCTGCGCTCCGCGGTTGCGACAGGAATGTCCCGCAGCAATTTCCGGCATTTTCCGCGCTGGTTTCCCATGTGAAGAAGCTGCGGGCCCTAATCTGCTGGAAGCCAGGCGTGTGCGATGCGCTCAAAGCTTTCGAATTAACTTTGTGAGCTAAGCTGAGTTGAAACGGTTCAATGTTCTCCTTTGATGACACCCCCTCCATTTACCGTCCCTTCTTTTCACTGTACAGGGCTTGCCTGAGCAGAAATGAATCCGTTTCCTCTAATTTTAGGCATTTTGGAGGTTCTGCACTGTGTCCTGGTGGAAAGTCCAGAAGCTCTCAACATCATCAAGGAAGGACACATCAAGTCCATCATCTCCCTCCTGGACAAACACGGGAGGAACCACAAGGTCAGCCACGCGTCAGCGCTACGTCCATCACCGTTCGCGTCTTAATTACAGGGCTAATCCAGACGAGTCGAGATGTAATGGAACTGCGTATCACTCTCCCACGAATGTGCCTGTTTTTTAAGAGGTCCAGTTTTTCTGCTCAGTTTATTTTCAAATAGCCTTTCAATACTATTACATCACAGATTGATTTGAAAGTATATTACATATGCTGTAATAACTGAGCTCTATGGAGCAGGATCAGATCTACATTGTAATATTCAATTGAACCGATTAATCCAATAGTTTCTTCCTTTATTGGGGAAAACCAACCACTATGCATAGCTTTATCTGCATATATATTGTGTGTGAGTCAATGTTCAAAGTATCAGCAGGGGCTACATTTGCATGCGTGTCACCTGATGGTTTGCTATTGGTCACCGTGATCATGTGATTATGGTGTGTGTGTGTGTGTGTGTGTGTGTGTGTGGATCATGTTTATACTATGTAGTATGTATGAGCAGCTTTTTGCTTGCATCCTTCCAGATGAAAAGTCTGGCTGAAGTCCAGAGCTCGCTGTACATCTTCGTAAAAAAATTTTTGCACAAGATAAATCAATACACTACCGCCATACCTGGAAAACAGTAGTGAAAAGATAAAGAAAAATGATGCTATAAAATTACTGAGTGACTTCTTGCAGGGTTATGTGGATCTGCAGTTAGTCAGTAGGATTTTGGCAAAAATCACAATCACAATTGCACAGATGCACGATATTGGTCAGTTTTGAGATCATGATTATTTACCACGACTATTCATTGAATTTGGAAATATCATGCATTTGTTAAACGTTTGGATTGTTGAACCGTGCATTTCCTTGAACACTAAATATAGCTAAACTGTGAAACAAATAAAAAGGGGTGGAAATGGGTACGCTGGGTTCATGAAACACAACAAATCGTCATTGCATAATGCATCATCATGCGTCATTGCAAAATTGTGTTAATCTCGATTATTTTGTTAATCATAATCATTGGATGCCAAAATTGGAATTGAAATTAAAATGCAATTAATTGTCCAGTCCCGCTATGAAGGAATGTAGTAGCCATATTGTGTTGTACTTAGATTTTTTTCTTGGGTTAGCATCACATAACGTGCCATATATATATAAATTTCACAAATGGTCGCAATAATTTGCAAGCATGTTGATATTTCTGTTGGGCTGAGTGAAAGATCATCAGCATTAAGAAACAGTTATAGTCAGCATTCAGTTATAGTCAGCATTTTGATGCCATCGTAAGAAGTTACGTAGTTACATATTACGAGCGACGCACGGATTAGTTGCAGAAGCTGCGCGCTGGTATCTTCCGGATGACTGATTAGGTCTGGACTGCACTGTGTGGCGTTTTGCAGGGCAAACAGTCATAAAATCCACACACCACCTGTCACTGCAAGGTCACCTCAAGACGAAGAGGAAGGGAGTTTAGCCTCCATGAAATCCTATATCAAACCAGAGGGAAATAAAATTGATCGGTAAACTCTGATGGCTGTATCGAGCTTACCCCATAACAGCTCTGATCTAGCACAGCTGAAAACACCAGCTAAGCCAATTAATAATCAAATAAATCAAGTATATTAATTGTTCCAAATCAGAGAAAATACAAAATGCCCATTTTGCCAGCATGGGGTAGAGTTTACATGAGAGAGATTAAACCGTACATCTGGAAAATGATGCATAAAAGAGAATGGAGCGTCTGGTGGTCTACGATCAAAGTCACATGACCCTGAAAATGCCCAAGGCTGACGCTGCACCCACTTGCGATGGATGCAGTCACACGGCGCCTTTATGGTCAGGCTGCTTTGTGTGGGAAGCTAAGAATATTGTTGTTCTCCAGGCGTCTGATGGGGCTGGTTACTCTTTTGGGTGGCCGGGACCAACTCTCTGACCCATTGGTCTCCTGACCCTTTGACCTTTGAGGTTTGACATCCACATTCCTGGGCCTGCATCTCCAGCTCCTCTGGGTTAGCACATGCCTCTGCAGTTGTTGGTCCAAGTCAGTCTCACCTTCTCAAGCTCTGTGCTTCTCTGTCCTTCGATCCAGATGTCAACATGATGTTCGTGCCTGGGACACCTCTAGATCATTTTATTACCACCCCCTGCGTAGTGTAGGAGGGCTGCTGTGAGTGACTGGCTCTCGCCTGACAGCCTCTGGCTTTTTCCAGTCGCTCCGGCTCAGCAGGATTTCGATCGTAGATCCACATCTTTCTGGCGTCGTCCTTCCTGGGAGCACCTGGCTCTGATTGTGTTGGGGAGGG
>JAODUD010000041.1:11414687-11430057 GCA_026784285.1 Stomatorhinus walkeri | reverse complement strand
CAGGGAGATGAGAGGGAGCAAAAATGTGGACTGACTGGCAGGGAGATGAGAGGGAGCAAAAATGTGGACTGACTGGCAGGGAGATGAGAGGGAGCAAAAATGTGGACTGACTGGCCGGGAACTCGGAGGGAGGAAAAATGTGGACTGTCTGTGGGTCCCTGAAAACTGGTTGGGAAACTGTAAGATACCCACAAAGACATTTTTTTTTTTTTACAATTTCCCCGATAATCATATATTTGACTATAGGTCAGAAGGAGGAATGTTTATGAGACACATCTATGAGCTGTTGTCCTTGTGCTCTAGATTCGAGACGATAACAAAAGACAGCACCCGTGCCTGGTGGAGTTCTGCAAGCTTCCGGAACAGGAGCGCAGCTACAACTTACAGATGTCTCTGGAGACACTGAAGTAAGTGTAATTGCCGGTAGTTCATTACTTATTGGACAAAGAACATCTCCTGCAAATGGCTGGAAAGCCTGTGAAGCTATTTAAAAAAATAATAATAATAGAAGAATCTTATAAGAATTCATAAAATTAAGGGTTTTAGGTGATCACAACATTTGCTGATATCATTTTGTCTCTGGATCCGTGTAGTTAGACTGTAAAGGTCTTCGCTGTGCTGAACACAGTGACAGGGCTATTCGGTTATGTGTAGCACAATTAAAAGGATTAAATGAGGAAGGATCCATTATCTCTATATGAAGTTTCTTTGAGTGAAAAAAAAATCCATGATTAATTTGTATGAGCCATGATGGTATTTCTTGAAACCCCAGACACTGATAGTCTGAATGTCATTATATGCAAATGTTTTTGTAACAGTATTTTGAGCCTCAGTGCGAGGTGGAATTCCAGACCATAAGGGATAGCTGGTAATTTCTAATTAATTTCAGAATTTCAGAGGCAGCCTTGTCAAAACAGAGCATTTAGGTCAGAGTGGCAGGACTCGGGTCATATCCTGAATTCTTGATCTGAACTTCGGACTGGAAGGGTCATTAAATCATATTCTGAAGTACTGTGTGACGGCTGAGTCCTGAGCATGTGATCTCCACAAATATGTTTGCATATACAGTAAAACCTCGGATTGCGAGCATGATTCGTTCCGGAAACGTGCTCGTAATCCAAAGCACTCGTATATCAAAGTGAATTTTCCTATTAGAAATAACGGAAACTCAGATAATTCGTTCCACAACACAAAAATTCATGTAAAAATGATTGATACAAAATATAAAGTAAAAATGCATAAAGCAAATTAACCTGCACTTTACCTTTGAAAAGAATCGTGTATGGTGTGAGGGTGACGAGAGAAGAGGAGGGTTATTTTGCTGGACGACTTTCACTATAACTAACGGAATCACTGCTATCTGTTGGCTCACTGGAATCTTTTTCTTTCTGTGACTTTAACAGGGAACCTGTCCAATGACAGCTCCTTCTGTCTCTTTTTCGATTTTGTGGAAATGTGGACATTGCATTGTTGTTAAACAGATTCATCACTCGCACTGCTACACCCTTATTCGGGTGGTGCTTTTACTTTACCAAGCTTCGGAAAAGATTACCCACAATCCCGCGGCGAGAGCCAGAGAAGAACCATCAGTTCAGTTGTGATCACGTGACGCTTGACAGACAGAGCGTATACATAATACTTGTATTGCAAGATTTCACTCGTTTATGAAGTTAAAATTTTTTTATTTGTCTTGGTATAATAATGCCAAAACATAACTAGCTAACAAGTATTCGGACTTGTTCTATACCTGCATCGTAATGCATGTTCTTATCTCTGGATTCTCATTGGTGTAACAGGCTGTCATTTCCAAGGCCTGGAGACAGTGAGCCTTTTCACTTTCTGATTATACACTTACTGAGCACCTGTATTGACTGCCTTGATTCCTTCCTTTGTGTGGTGCTTGTTTCACACGTATTTCTGCTACTTTGTACCAATATGCTGTACATCACCCTTGATGAAGGTCAAAAGCAGGTAAAATTATCAGCAGTAATTGTCAGTAATAATACCCCTGCAGGCTGAGCAGTAGGCATCCTGGCAGCAGTCATCTTTGGTTTAGCTCCTTTGTTTTCTTCCTCTGAAGAACGCTGCTTGCCCTTGGATGCCATGTGGGAGTGGCTGACGAGCGCGCAGAAGACAAAGTGAAGAGCCTGAAGCTTTCTACCAAGTAAAACCAAGTCGCTCATGGTCTAAGGCAGTGTTTCCCAGTCCGGTCCTCAGGGACCCACAGACAGTCCACGTTTTTTTGCCGGGAGCTGGGAGGGAGCAAAAATGTGGACTGTCTGGCAGGGAGATTGGAGGGAGCAAAAACGTGGACCGACTGTGGTTCCCCAAGGAGTGGATTGAGAAATGCTGGTCTAAGGCTTAAATTTGATGGGGATCTTTTTAAAGTTTTTGAATTCTGGCACAGTTGCATAATTCGTAATGCATAATTTTGGCACTGGCAGGAAAGAGGGCGAATTCATGAGGAATTAAGTGGGAATACTGTTTTGGGTCACCTCAGACTTAACTCCTGTACAGATTTATGTAGCTGTGGTTTTAGCAGTGAAGTGCACTTGTCTCTTGCCATGATCACTTTCTCCTTGATACGACCCGACGGGTCATGATGCAAGGTGTGATCCCGGACCTCTCTCTGTGCAGCTATGAGCTGTCGAGTGGGTACAAGCCTGCTCCCATGGATCTGAGCCACATCAAGCTGTCGTCCTCCCAGGAAGCCATGGTGGACAAGCTGGCAGAGAACGCGCACAACGTCTGGGCCCGGGACAGAATCCGGCAAGGCTGGACCTATGGCATCCAGCAGGTGTGATCTGACAGCTTGGGTCTTTTTGGGATGGAATGGTGGTGGGGGAAGGCAGAAATGAATGAATTGGGGCATCTAGCATGGGTGGCTGCAGGGGGAAATATATGGGAACCAAGGTTGGTTGGATTGGTGCCCTGTCAAGAACATTGGGTTGGGTCATTCATTTTGCCCAGTTCCCTGGTGCCCTTATTGGAGACTGAAGAAACCTGAAACTTATTAAAGCTCTGATTCCTGCATGGTGTATGGGTAGGGAGCTACAGAATTCTTCTTGTCTGGGTTATTCTTGCTGAGTGATGAAGAACTCGCTGTATATGCGGCAGAGTCTCACAAGGCGTGAAAAGTTGTCGGAAGTTCTCAGTCGGCTCACAGTTTTAGCTTATTTTAACTTGGGGGGGGGGGGATTAACGGATGAAGAGCGGGTTACGCGACCGTGAGTCTGGAGAGTCCCAGAGCACGCTTCTCGGTTTATGACCATCTGTCCCGTTCTCGCCTGCCTCGTGTGTCTCCTACCAGGATGTGAAGAACAGAAGAAATCCTCGCCTCGTTCCGTATGCCCTGCTGGATGAACGGACCAAGAAGTCCAACAAAGACAGTCTGAGGGAGGCGGTCCGCACCCTGCTGGGATATGGGTACAACCTGGAGGCCCCCGACCAAGATCACGGTAAATTCTGGCACATGCCTCTCGTCGTTATGTGAAGACTCCTTAAATTTATCGCATTTATTGACCACGTCAGTAAAACTTTGTCCAATCTGTTGTAATGCGATCCTTTTTTGTACTTATCTATTCCTAGCGTTTTAAAAGTCTGATATATGATGAAATGGCATATTTTTTTTTGTAGCTTGATAGCATGTATGGCTTCATTGCAGCGGGATGCAGGGGAGGTTCTAGGAGGATTTTTTAAGGAGGTGACATAAGAGGGCCCATTATTCATACTGAAGGGCCAACCTTATCAATAGCCAATGATATGCTTTGAATTGATGACTGACAGGGGAGGAGAACTCCGGGGGCCAATCAGCTGGGACCAGTGCTCCTGTGACCCCGCCCATGTATATGTCCCAGGCAGGATGCATCTGTACACAGCTGCATAGGTATAAGACTGAGGATCACATTGATCTGATATCAACACAGACTCCATGCAACGGAAAAATGGTCCCCTGGATTGTTCTGGGAAATGTTCCTTGTAATTTTGGGTTCAGCAGTGGGAAAAACCTTTCCTGCTGGGAAACGTTTCTCAGTTTGGATGTTGAAACTGGATCCCCATCGAGTTTCCTGGTCCCTGCCACTGTTTTCTTGTTGTGGTGCATGGCGTGACATTGTACCATACAGCATGCAGAATGAAATTAATTCTGGTTAATTTATTTTTGGTCTTCTCGCCCCTCCACGAGTCATCATATAAAGCATATCTTCATCAAGGGGGCCACCCAGATGTGGCTTTGTTCTCTGGGGG
The DNA here is from genome assembly GCA_026784285.1 of Stomatorhinus walkeri. Lineage (NCBI taxonomy): Eukaryota > Metazoa > Chordata > Actinopteri > Osteoglossiformes > Mormyridae > Stomatorhinus > Stomatorhinus walkeri. The sequence goes on along the minus strand of JAODUD010000041.1, from coordinate 11,425,812 downwards.
GGCCCACTCAAGATGTTTGCCCCCTTTAGTGTAGTACCAGTTTGTGGCAAACAGGGGGCCACACACAACTGAGTGGTTTTAATGGAAGCAAACGCCGTTGCTGGGGCCACCTCGCGCAGTCATCCAATCAGACTCATGACCGGCGTCACGTGTTTTTTGCGCTGTTCTCCTTTCTGCATTCTAGCCGCCAGGTCAGACGTCAGCAACATGACGGCAGAACGGTTCCGGATCTTCCGCGCCGAGAAGACCTACAGCGTGAATGCCGGGAAGTGGTACTTCGAGTTCGAGGTGGTGACGGCAGGGGAGATGAGGGTGGGCTGGGCCCAGCCCGACTGCCTACCGGACTGGGAGCTGGGCTCCGACGACCAGGCCTTCGTCTTTGACGGCTTCAAAGTGAGTGAGGGACCTTTGTATGACTCAGTTGCTGAGCCAGGAATCAAATGACGGGTTTTGCCGAGGTGCGTCACTGCGGGTGAGGGTGAACGCCATTCTCAACCTCGCCGAATATATGCTGCTCCTTGTCATCAAGCCGGTTATTAGCAGGTCCAAGAAGGCACCGCAGAAGCGAGTTGGGGAACACTCAAATCCGCACAAAGGCTGTCAGATCCTGCAGTGAGCAGCCATTTACACGCTCAATGATTCATACTGCAATTGCTGTCAGAGCTTTGAGTGGAGATGAATGTTTATTTTTTTAGGGCAGAGAATGTATCAGAATAGAACTATGTAAGGCTTGGAAAAATGGTGATTACTGTATAGAAAATTAAAACGTTTCATGGCTCTTTCTGTGTGACGGAGGTGCTCCCGGTCTTGTAGAAAATAGGAGTAGCATTCAGGGCTGAGATGTTCGGCTCCGCATCGCAGGCTCAGCGGTGGCACCAAGGCAATGAGCACTTTGGCCGCTCCTGGCAGCCCGGCGACGTGGTGGGCTGCATGGTCGACATGAACGAGCACACCATGATGTTCACGCTCAACGGGGAGGTGCTCCTTGATGACTCCGGGTCAGAGCTGGCGTTCAAGGACTTCGAAGTTTGCGAAGGTTGGTGTTTTGCTCTAAAGAAGAAAAGGTTGGCCAATAAGTAACTCCAGCAAACTTGTTTCCTTTCCCTGCCGTTCAAGCTTGTTAAACATTTTCAACATGTGGCACTTGTGTGGATGACTTGCAATTTTTATTATTCTAATAAGAAAGACAGTCTTTCAATGGAAAAATGGGGGCAGGGTAAATTCAGGTAACGCATTCTGAAAAATTATTATGTCCAAAGGACGAGTATGAATGTCATGCCGTGTGAAAGCTACACTGATTAAACATTTTAATTGAAAAGGTATCATTCCTTTTTATTGTATATGTGACCAGAGAGGCTAATGATTGTACTGTTTGTTTGAACAAATGAATCAGTGAATGCATTTCGTTAATGGCTGTAGGACACCGAGTGCATGAGACTGAGTGTGCTGAAAGCATGGGGGGGGGTCACTACTTCCCTGTCAAGGACAGAAATTGTTTTGAGCTGGTCATGTGGTATGTTCAGAGCCACTGAACGCTCCTGATGGTATATTACAGAAGTGAACAATAACAGCAGAGTACAAATTTATTTTTATAATAGACGTAATGACTCTACAGTTGACTTTGAGTTATGGGTAGTATCTGTAACAGCCGTGTTCTGACTGTAGATCATCTTGACATGAGTGCCACCTACTGACTGCACTACTGACTGCCATTTAGTATAAAAGCAACTAAAATCTGTCATTTTGTGCAAAATTATTTCACTAATAACATTGAAATTTGGGTTGCTTTTTCGTTACAGTATAAAACAGATTGCGCCGGTATGTGAGCATATCGCGCCCCTTTGCCCACAGGCTTCATCCCCGTGTGCAGCCTGGGCGTGTGTCAGCTGGGGCGGATGAACTTCGGGAAGGATGTCAGCACGCTGAAGTACTTCACTATCTGTGGCCTGCAGGAGGGATTTGAACCTTTTGCCGTCAACATGAACAGGGATCTGACTATGTGGCTGAGCAAGAGGCTGCCCCAGTTCATTCCGGTACCACAAAATCATGAGCATATCGAGGTGAGGCGATGGACTCATAAACTTTTCCCCCAATGCAATACTGGTCATTTATTACCAGAAAAATAGCTGAAATTCCTTCAGGAACATGCCTGCATGGACATCAGCTAGAGGTGTAAGTCCTGTAATTTTACATTCTATATTTTGTTGTGAAAAGGTTGCCCGGATCGATGGAACCATCGATGGTTCTCCCTGTCTGAAGGTCACGCAGAGGTCCTTCGGGTCGCAGAACAGCAACACCGACATCGTGTTCTATCGCTTGAGCATGCCAGTCGAGTGTGCCGAGGGATTCTCGAAGTCGCCGGGGGCCACGCTGCCTTCCAACGGTAGCTTCTTCTCGCCCAAGAAGGACCTGGATGACTTTGAGACTGTCTCAGACTTTGAGGTCCTTATGAAAACTGCTCATGGCCACTTGGGCCCCAATGGGTCAGAGAGAGATAAAGATGAGTTCAACAACCACAAGGATTACAACCAAGAGAAGCCGTCTAAGCTCAAGCAGAGGTAGGTATCATAGCATACATAAAAGTACTTCCTATCAATAGATCTGTGAACTAACTTTAGGTATTATAACCTTTTCACTGTACAGAAAGTTTTCCATTATAACAAATACAGTTCTACTTGATTCTTCTTGCTTTACCCATTGAGATACTAGGTCATCTTTATTACAGATTCATGCTTAAGAGAACCAAGCCGGATTTCAGCACCAGCCACTCATCTGCCCGTCTTTCAGAGGAGGTGCTAGCTGACGAGAGGGACGACTATGAGTACCTCATGCAGACATCTACGGTGAGGGCATCTGTCAATATGATCCATTGCATTTCGGACTGAATGGCGGCCCGACATGACGCTCATTGACTTATGATCAGTTCTTTGAAATACGATCATTAAGTATGCGTTTTCTGTTCTATTCCTGTGCTACATTTGAAATAATTCATAAAGTAGATAATGGTGAATAGTTTTAGTATGTTTATAGTATTTAATACTAAGTACAATGGCCACAGTTTAAGCAAACCTTGCCTCTACATAATCATTTTGATTTTGTGATATTTAGGTCATTTAAACTTACTGTTCAGAGCCAGTAGTGTTTTTACTGTCACGGGTCTCTTTAGCATGTTGAATAGTGTAACATGAGATTTTGAATGGCAGTTGAACTGAGTGAATGTTTTACTGTGGTGATGTCATGCACCAAATTATCCTACTGACAGTTCATAGCTATTAGTAGAGAACGTCTCCTTGCAATTCTGTTGATGGCTTCTCGTCTGTAACTCTCCTCAGTACTACTATTCTGTGAGGATCTTTCCCGGCCAGGAACCCTCAAGTGTGTGGGTCGGCTGGGTGACCTCCGACTTCCACCAGTACGACACGGCCTTCGACCTGGAGAAGGTCCGCACCGTGACTGTCACCCTTGGGGACGAGAAGGGCAAGGTCCATGAGAGGTCAGTCACACCTAAAATCTCACGGCTGCCTTGTGAAATCACCCACTTTCCATCTCAGGCACAGACTATTCCCTGAGAAGCTGACTGGGAAGAGCTAAGTTTTGAGTGACCCATGGACATACTCAACCTATCTGTCTGCATTTCTCTCTAAATACTAGCATCAAGCGTAGCAACTGTTATATGGTGTGGGCAGGAGAGAGCACCAGTCCAGGGCAGGGTCGCAACAACAATGGCCTGGAGATTGGCTGTCTTGTGGACACTGCCAATGGACTCCTGACCTTCACCTCCAATGGAAAAGATCTCAGCACCTACTACCAGGTAACTAGACGAGGCTACCTGGGTTCAAGTTCCAGGAAAGGCCCTGTCGGAGTCATAACTTTTCATTCGTTGTACGTCGATAAACTTTGTACAAATTAGTAAACAAAATTTTTGAGATATGTCAGATCAAGAAGTTCAGTAGACTCAAAAAACCCAGATAGACAAGTTTACAGAATTGTTGTCTTCACAATAATAGCTCTATTTTGTTTGGAATTAGAAAACCATTGCTGTCCATGTTACAATATATGTTTTGCTTAACTGTGTGCCACATTATCCTGTATTTTTAACTCATCGCCCCGGCTTCTGGGTCTTGGCAGGTGGAGCCCAGCACCAAGCTGTTCCCCGCGGTATTCGCTCAAGCCACGAGCCCCAACGTGTTTCAGTTTGAACTGGGCCGCATCAAGGTAAGTGGGCAGCCGTGATGAGGCGGTAGACGCAAATAGGGCAGCGAATGGCATGTGAAGACGCACTGCTTCCCGAGGGGCCCTGGCGGGGGCCACACCTGCTGCAATGAAACACGGTGTAGTGACTCCGTCCTCGTAACTTAAGGATGGAACACTTGCAGTATGGCGTTTCATTACTCTACTGTCATGCTGGATTCGTGTTAGCCACCTCTTTGTGTGAACTATTAAACTACAAAGCTTTGAGTAAGGCGTTTGTGAAACATCGATGTCAGATTGTATTTGGAAGTGTCTTTGAAATGTTATGTATATATGCAGCCGTGGAAAAAATTAAGAGACCACAGCATAATTTTTCTCAATTTATGGGTGTGCGTTTATGAATAATGTTTTTGCAAACTCCAGCCTGGTTCTTTCCTGTTTCTCATTAATGAAGGGCTTCTTCCTTGCTTTATGGGACTTTATAGTCCTGCTTCAAGGAGCCTGATACAAACTGTCCTAGCAGTGCACTTCACACCTAGACTTAATCTTTCTCATTCCTTTTGAAGGTCACTTGATGTCATCCCACGATTTATGAAAAACTAATTAACGGTCATCTCTGGCATTAAAAAGTAGCTGATTTCTGGTCATTTCCAGTATCTCTTGTTCTTATGTATTGCTGGCTTAGATATTTTGAACCTGTAAACAACACTGCTGCTCAGTGTAGACTTCTGCCAGTGTAGCCTCTGCCAGCTGAACCACGATTAAACCAGGATTTAAAAATGCAGATTTGTTTAAAAATATGGAGGGTGTGTGTGTGTTGATTATGTTTATATTGCAATTTGGAGACCAAATGTCCCCCACAATGTGATAGAAACCTGTTATTTTGACATTGTGGGGACCATTTTCATGTCCCCACAGAGACATAAAAAATGCCAAAAGTCTCATATTTTGTTTGGTTACTTATGGTTAAGGTTAGGGCTGGGTAGGAGTTAAGGCAATCATGTTGTGATTATTATTTTCCTCATAGAAATGAATGGTGAGTCCCCGCAAAGATATAATTACAATCCTGTGTGTGTGTATGTATATCCCATATGATGAATGTTATGGGAAGGTAAATCCAACATTTGTAAAATCTGACTCGCGTAAAGGTTTGTGGAATGTATTGCTTACATCAGGCATGTAGCCACATAGCAAAATTTCAGAGGAGGTTTCAACTCTCCACCATCCTGAAAATGTGCCCCCGGGTCGATGAAAGCTGCCTAGTGTAACCTCCCCCCTGAAATGACAAACTTAGCTCTTCCTTCCCCAGCCCATAGATCAGTAATATTCACATTATTTTAATAATGGCCTATTGAACCTGACTGCAGGATTAATATTTCATAGGTCAGGTCAGATTCCCATAGAGTACATTCTGTGGTTTATTAGTCAGATCCACACTAGTGCAATGACGTCAACCGCACTGTTGCGAAGAGCCAATGATGGATCTCCCACCGATCGTGCCGAACTCGTTATTTTCCTGCCAGAACGTGATGCCTCTCTCAGCGGGCCTCTTCAAGAGCGAGAGGAAAAACGCCACCCCGCAGTGCCCGCCCCGGCTGCACGTGCAGTTCCTCACGCCGGTCCTGTGGAGCCGCGTGCCCAACCACTTCCTGAAAGTGGAGGCGTCCCGAGTCAACGACCGCCACGGGTGGCTGGTGCAGTGCTCCGAACCTCTGCAGTTCATGTCCCTGCACATCCCGGAGGAGAACAGGTCAGGTCCTTAGCATGAGAGGGCCAGGGTGTGGGAATGCTATCTTCAGACAAATGTTTGGCACCAGCTAATGTTTTAGGTTTCTGAGGCTGTCCAGGAACTGGGATCAAAACTATGGTGGAAATAATATAATTACAATGAAAAATAGCCACAGTTCCCAGTGAAATCCCGTGATGAAGCGGTGGCATTCCGGGAATCTTTGTTCTCCAGGTCTGTGGACATTCTGGAGCTGACAGAGCAGAAGGACCTGCTGAAGTTCCACTTCCACACTCTACGGCTCTACTCGGCCGTGTGTGCGCTCGGGAACAACCGCGTGGCACACGCCCTCTGCAGCCACGTGGACGAGGCCCAGCTGCTCTACGCCATCGAGAACAAGTACATGCCGGGCCTGTTGCGGACAGGCTACTACGACCTCCTCATCGACATCCACCTCAGCACCTACGCCACTGCGCGCCTGATGATGAACAACGAGTACATCGTGCCCATGACGGACGAGACCAAGAGCATCACGCTCTTTCCAGACGAGAAGAAGAAGCACGGCCTGCCGGGAATCGGCCTCAGCACCTCCCTCCGTCCGCGTATGTACTTCTTCTCACCCAGCTTTGTCCGCGGCGGCGGGGACTTCTTCCAGTACAGCCCCGAGTTCCCCCTGGAAATCCTCAAGACCAAGACCATCGAGATGCTGACAGAAGCCGTCCAGGAAGGCAGCCTCCACGCCCGCGACCCCATCGGCGGGAGCACCGAGTTCCTCTTCGTGCCCCTCATCAAGCTCTTCTACACCTTGCTCATCATGGGTGTCTTCCACAACGGGGACCTGAAGAACATCCTGCAGCTCATCGAGCCCAGCGTCTTCTCCGAGGACTCCGGCCACGAGGGGGGCGACACCCCCGACTGTGAGAGCTTCAAGGGCGAGCTCAGGATAGAGGGCACCGGCGGGGAGGAGACTGGAAGGACAGGAAAGGTCCCTAAGGAAGGACTGCTCCAGATGAAACTTCCAGAGCCCGTTAAGCTTCAGGTGACTCGCCGCTGTCTCATTTTCCCTTTTAATCACCCTGCAACCCGCTTAACAAAATCTGCTGAGAATGTTTATAAGCGTAAATACCATTTACACCATGTGCTGCCAAGCTTAAAAAGGGTCCATCTATATTTTGTAGCAGGTAGTAATTTATATAAATTATTTTAAATAGATCTTACAGTAAGAAATAAGTGTTGGTTTTTTCATTTTTGATAGCGTAGTGGCTCATACTCGGGTCGAGTTCTCGTGCTATTGCTGTTTCTATGGAGTTTCCTCCAGATACTGGAATAGTGTTGTTCCACAGTCCAAAGACATGCACTTAGATGAGCTGGTGCCTCTATATCAGGGCTCCAGTCCTGGAGAGCCATTTGTCTCTGATTTGTCTCCCTGTTCCACCACAACTGATTCAACTCAAGACCCGTGTGGTAATTAGCAGAGAAGTTGAATTAGGCGTGTTAAATGAGCAGGACTCCAGCCCTCCAGCCCTACAGGGCTGAACTTGGGGACCCCTGCTCTAAATTGTCCATAGTTTGAATCTATGAGCGTTTGTGTGTCGATTGGCATCCTATCCTGGGTGTTCCCCAGTTTACAGTGCTAGTGTCCTGGATTAAGCTACTACACTGATATAGTACCCTGTACTGGGGTTAAGAGGTTTAAACATTGATTGACAGCTGCAGCTCTTGTTTTTATGTTCTCTTGTATTGTCATGGAAATAAGACAATGTAGCTACTGTCTTAATTCACACGCACCTTGCTCTGTATTTGATTGGGACTGAAAACCATTTATTTAAGGAATCAAAATAATCACTCGCACTTGTGCATTGTTCCCATTTGACATTTAAGTCTGACAAGGTATTTTACTCCTCAGCATCTTCGGATTGATAGTTTAATTATAGTTAATGACGATGGATTCGTGTTTAACGGCACCCTGACATCTCGCGACCTTGGTGCTGGGAGACATTTTCCTGACAGTTGTATTTAATGCTTGGCCAATTAGCCTGGCGTGACCTCGACTCCCCCAGGGCACTCGCAGGTGGTTGCCGTGCCGACGGCCCGCGCCTGCCTGGAGTCGCTGCCTCAAGCTCTCCTCCTGTCCTCGGTGCAGATGTGTCACCTGCTGCAGTACCTGTGCGACTGCCAGGTGAGGCACCGGATCGAGGCAGTGGTGGCCTTCTCCGACGACTTCGTCGCCAACCTGCAGGACAACCAGCGCTTCCGGTACAACGAGGTGATGCAGGCCCTCAACATGTCTGCCGCCCTGACAGCAAAGAAGACCAAGGAGTTTCGCTCGCCTCCGCAGGAGCAGGTCAGAAAGGCATCCCCTTATCTCTCTTGGAGCTGTCTCCTTCTGACAGCTCACCCGTGTCCCCTTCTACCACTCGCTGTCAGATCAACATGCTGCTGAATTTTAAAGACGAGAAGCAGGACTGCCCCTGTCCTGAGGACATCAGGGAGCAGCTGATGGACTTCCATGAAGACCTGATGACGCACTGTGGTAAGCCAAGGTTTCGGCTGACTCTTCCTACGAGCCGCATCCTCTGCGATGTTGCCATTGCGATGTGAGGCACTCTGTCCGTCGTGCACAGGCATCGAAATCGACGACGACAAGGCGAATGAAGCCGACGGGGACTTCACCATCAGAGGTCGGCTAATGTCCCTCGTGGAGAAGGTGGCTTACTTGAAGAGGAAAATGGGCGAGATACCGAACAAAAAAACATCCAAGAAGCCCAGTAAGCGATCTTCAGGCCACAGCTGTTCGCTACCCCCTCCCTCCCTCCCGCCTTCCAGATCCTGGCTTCAAAGTTCTCGTCCTACAAACCCCGTTTGAACTCTGGGACACTGATACCCCTATCTTCCCCCAGGCACGCTGCAGCAACTCATCTCGGAGACCATGGTGCGCTGGGCCCAGGAGTCGGTGATCGAGGACCCGGACTTGGTGAGGGCCATGTTCGTGCTCCTCCACCGACAGTACGACGGTATCGGGGGCCAGGTGCGCGCCCTGCCCAAGACCTACACCATTAACTCGGTGTCCGTGGAGGACACCATCAACCTGCTGGCTTCTTTGGGGCAGATCCGCTCCTTGCTGAGCGTGCGCATGGGCAAGGAGGAAGAGAAGCTCATGATCCGAGGGCTGGGGTAAGATGGCTCATCCTCCTGCCAACATGTGCACTCCCCCGTCGTTCTCTCATGCCCTCATTGAACAACGGTATGAAAATATTTACCTCCAATGCATCAGGGTTGCCAGCTCTCAGTCATCTGGCGTGACACTCACATTTTCAGACTCTCACACTCATGCAAGAACTCTTACGGCAAATCTATAATATTCCATTATAAACCCAAACTTAGCTACATCGAAAGGATTTGCGTAGTCTGCACACCCTACAGACTATTTACAAGGTAATATAAGTGTTACAGACATATAAGTCCGTGTGCAGACTTGAATTGAAAATCTCACACCAGCCAGCTGACCAAATATGGCAACCCTGAGTGGATTATTGTGCACTCATGCTACCTTTAGCATTGCAACCAGAAGGGGCCACATCACTTGGCAGAACTTTTGTATGAATCAACATTGTTATCTACCCATCACACACAATGTACGCTATAATTTTAATGCACTTCTCTGTAATTAGGTTATCTAAATAGGGTATATGCAGGGCAGCAGGTAACTCAGTGGTTAAGGACATAGACTCATAACACAAAGGTTGTGTTCTCCAGTCCCAGAAGATGCCTTGCTGTTGCGCCCTTGAGCAAAAAATACTTAGCCTGAAATGGTTCAGTAAAATCTGTGAAAATCTTGTGTCCATTAAATAAAAGCATCATAAAAGCATATAAATCAGCACTCCGCTGCGGAGGTACGATTACAGAATACACGAGACTCAAAATCGGCGCCTGCATGTGTGAAGACTTGACTCCCTGTTGTTGTCCGCAGTGACATTATGAACAATAAAGTTTTCTACCAGCACCCGAATTTGATGAGGGCACTCGGGATGCATGAAACCGTCATGGAGGTGATGGTCAATGTGCTGGGAGGAGGCGAGTCAAAGGTAACCAAGTCTTTGAAGTTCTTTCTCCTTATCTGGTTTGTCTGGTAGCTTATTAAATTGTTTGTAGGATGACGGTGTATGTAAATCTAGTCTAACGGTATCTTGATGTGTATTTGCATAGTTTGATGTAACGTATTCGAATTTTTGAGTGGCGACTGCTCCTTATTTTTGATATATGAATGGACACTAATGTAACGTGACCAGTAATCTACTGTTGACTCTTTTATTACTTTTGTTAAGGAAATCACATTTCCTAAGATGGTGGCCAACTGCTGTCGTTTTCTTTGCTACTTCTGTCGCATCAGTAGACAAAACCAAAAAGCCATGTTCGATCACCTCAGTTACTTGCTGGAAAACAGCAGCGTCGGACTCGGTAAGGGCGCCGGCGGCTCTCTGTGGAATCGCGCGGCTAACTGGGGGGCGGCGCGTGCTCCCGTACTCTTTCTTTACGGTTCACGGACTTTCTTTTAGCGGTTAGAAAGTCGTCACGAGTTTGCTGGAGCTGTTGTGCATAACCTGATAACCCATTTTTTATTAAAAAAAAAAAAAAAAAGGATCGCTAGTTCCGCCGGGATTAGCTTAGCATACTGCCGGCTTGCTGGGCCCGTCCTGATTACGGCCGTTTGCCGCGGCTTGTTCCCCTTCAGCTTCACCCTCCATGCGAGGCTCCACTCCTCTGGATGTGGCAGCCGCCTCTGTGATGGATAACAACGAGCTGGCCCTGGCCCTCAGGGAGCCAGACCTGGAAAAAGTAAGAGTCGTTCTTTTTATCTCTCTTTTTTTGCCTCTGGAATTGAAAAAAAAAAATTAAAGCTTTTTATTCAGGGCAGGGAAGAGAGAAGGTACACCTAGGTGTCACGATTAGACTGAAACAGCTTACTAGCTAAGAAGACCGAGACAAGGGTTATGAGGACACGTTAGTGTAAAGACAACATTAATGGGGTTATCTTTCTGTAATGAGGTTATTTGTCTTTTATATATTTGTGTTATTTTTCTTTAATTAGCGAGTCTGCTCTTTCTTACTTAACACTAGAAAGACTGACTGGGTCAATTGACCCAAATCAAACAAATTCACTGCTATTTCTCATTGAAGTTCTTGCTACAAAAATCTGAAAAAATCTGA
>JAODUD010000041.1:11403442-11413552 GCA_026784285.1 Stomatorhinus walkeri | reverse complement strand
TCCTGCGATTGGGCTGCCTGTGATAGTTTTCCTGTGATTGGTCTGCCTGTGGTAGATTTCCTGCGATTGGTCTGCCTGTGATAGTTTTCCTGCGATTGGGCTGCCTGTGATAGTTTTCCTGTGATTGGTCTGCCTGTGGTAGATTTCCTGCGATTGGTCTGCCTCCAACAGGTTTCCTGCGATTGGTCCACTGTCTTCCGGTGACTCCTGCCTTTCCTCCCTGGGTGTAGGTGGTGCAGTACCTGGCAGGGTGTGGGCTCCAGAGCTGCATGATGCTGGTGTCTAAGGGATACCCAGACATTGGCTGGAACCCTGTGGAAGGAGAGCGCTACTTAGACTTCCTCAGATTCGCCGTGTTCTGCAATGGTATGCTCCCCGCTCCCTTCTCTTCTCTGATTTACTAAGCATTTTGGTATATTATGGAAAAGTATAGAATTTGATTTGTGTTTTTCTTGTCTGGATATGGAAAAGGGAAAGAGGGTTTGAAATGACTTTGGTGTCTCCAAACTAATGCAAGAAAGTTGCCTTCTCCCGCCAAAGTCCCAAGGCACAGACACAGCTGTTAGACTGCCTGGAACACTGATGAGAGGGATTTGTACCCTCTATAACAGTGTTTGCCAATCCGGTCCTTGGGAACCCACAGACCATGTTTTTGCTCCCTCCCAGCACCCAGGGAACAAAAAATTTGGACTGTTTGGCAGGAAGCTGGGTGGGAGCAAAAACATGGACCGTTTGTGGGTCTCCAAGGACCGGGTTGGGAAACACTGCTCTATAAATTTTGGTCATGGCTATAATTGGGTTACAGGACCTATGTGTTAGATGACGTTTGCTTGCAGAGGCTGAGAGATGAGTTTGATGGCTCTCTTGGGGGCTCTGCAGGTGAAAGTGTGGAGGAGAACGCCAACGTGGTGGTGAGGCTGCTGATCCGGAGGCCGGAGTGCTTTGGCCCCGCCCTGCGCGGAGAGGGTGGCAACGGCCTCCTGGCTGCCATGGAGGAGGCCATTAAGATCTCAGAGGACCCAACCCGGGATGGCCCCTCACCCACCTCTGAGTCCAGCAGAATCCTGTAGGTGGATCTCTGATGAAGGTTTCATCGTGGCCTTTCGGTGTGGTTCTAAGCATGGGGAGAATGATCTATAGAATCAACAAGAGAAAAAGGGACATCATGGAAGCTGGTTTGAGAAGACCGTAGAGCAGATGATTGAATATCTGAAACAGTGCTTCCTGTGCTCTGCTGGAAGTTACATGGAATAGGACAGGAAGTCATGACAAGTAAACATACACTATATGGACAAAGGTATTGGGACACACATCTTAATCATTGAATTCAGGAGTTTCATTCAGACCCATGCAAAAGGTGTATAAAATCAATCAATAAAATCAATTTAGACGCACCAATCAACCAATCCTGCACGCTTTTGGACTGTGGGAGGAAACCGGAGCCCCCAGCAAAAACCCACTAGAACACAGGGGGAGAGCATATGACCAGAAAGGACCAGGACCATCTTACTCTTGCCAGCAGAGAGACATTTCAGTTATTTTCAGCTTGGTAATAATGCGGTTAAAGATAGGTTCAAATGAAGAGTCGGGGAATCCCTGGCATCTAATCAGTGTCAGCCAGATCGGAGGCGGTGCACTTCATGAACCTTAAGATACCGAAGGTGCGAGACACCTATTTGGCAACTATTGGACTGGAGAGGGCCAGGTTTGGACTCGCCAACCACGTCACGTCCCAAAGTAGTTCCTCATTATTCTGCACTGCTCCCGATCTGTCGGACCGTGTTGCACACCAGGTGTTCTGTAAGTGTCCCCGCTTCCTCCTGCGAAGTCACACGAAATGGGCCACCGTCCCAATGCGTCAACTCAACCATACTGTGTGTATATATACGGTATATATGTATAGTCATTTCCTGATGAGAAAGGTTTGAAAGGCTGTCTTGCCAGGCCTGAGTTACCTGGATTTTGGGATCATCGCTTATTGTGTTTTGTCAGCTATGATTCTGAGTAGGCCTCTTCCCTGTGGCGTGGATGTGCTTCTACTCAGAGTAGGCCTCTTCCCTGTGGTGTGGATCTGCTTCTTTGTCCCATATATGGAGGCTTCCTGTTCCGTTAGCAGTGTAGGTGAGGGCCTGTTTTTTCCCCTTCATTATTATCCCCCTGTTTTTACTCAGCAGTGACATGCTGGAAGATGAGGAGGACGACACCATCCACATGGGCAACGCCATTATGACCTTCTACGCAGCACTCATTGACCTCCTGGGGCGCTGTGCCCCCGAGATGCACGTGAGTCACCGGCCACACCCCCCCCCCTCCAGCGCCGTCCATAAAAGTGCCACCCGGCGAACACGTGTCGCTGTCCCCCCTGTGTGCGGAAGCTGCAGTTGTTGTCCCGAGTTCATTCAGTCAGGACGAGAGCTGGGTTCAGCGGTTCGCATAGCTGTTTGACCTGGATGTTTTGACCCTGGTGCAAGCCAAAGGCATCCTGGTTGGGTCATCTGGAGGCCCTGGCTGCAGCTTGAGCTCGCTAATGAAAGCATGACAGGTATTAGCCTGACTGTCCCGTGCTTTCCAGCTCATCCACGCCGGGAAGGGCGAGGCCATCCGTATCCGGGCCATCCTGCGCTCCTTAATTCCCATCGAGGATCTCGAGGGCGTGATCAGCATTCCGTTCCCCATGCCCACTCTTGCCAAAGGTCAGCCTTCGATCGGAATTACTATGGCTCCACCAATAACCCCCCAAAATCGACAGTATCGACCGAAGGCCTCCCTCATTATCTGTCGACAAACACTCAGAAATATGCCACGCTATCAGTCATCCTCTGAAGGAGACATTTTAAAGGAGCTCTTTAGCCGACTTGAACTAATGAGCCAAGATAATAGTCAGAACAGGCTTTTGTTGTTGCTAAGACTCATTTTGCAGCAGGGTCTGTTTTTGTTTGCATGAGAGGGTATTTTATGTTAAGGTAAACAAATCCATGAAAAGGCATTATGATGGAGACGTGATATTTGTATTTTAGCCATTTAGTGGGTTTGTCTATTGATTTCAATTCAGCCTCTTTCTCTCCGTCCCGCGTGTGTCTGTTTTTGTGTGTGCACGGCTGGACATATGCACAGACGGAACGGTGGTGGAGCCAGACATGTCGGCCGGTTTCTGCCCGGACCACAAAGCCGCTATGGTCCTGTTCCTGGACCGCGTGTATGGTATTGAGGACCAGAACTTCCTGCTCCACCTGCTGGAAGTGGGGTTCTTGCCGGACCTGCGGGCGGCGGCCTCTCTGGACACGGTGAGTCCCTCCACCACGCCGCCGCACTGCGTCCGTAAGTGCCAGTGTTATCGACGGCTCCAGCCCACTCTAGACCCAGCCACACGGCGGCTGATTTTATTACCAGAAATACTGATTGATATTCCTCCTCAAAGCCAGGCTTATCTTATTTAACAGCCGGGTCACTACTTAGAAAGAGCATTAATTCCCACCCCACCCCTCCCTGCCCAATGTTGCATTATCAGCAGAAAGGTCACGGATCTGTGCTTCTTTAATCGTATTTTAGCGGTTCACATCTCCACGTGTTGTTTAGATTATTATTATGTTTACGAAGCTTTTTGCTGAGTCTACAGTTTCATAGCTTCCATTTGTACGGCCGGAAATGAAACGCAATGTTTTCGCAAAGATTGTCGTTGTACAGTTTAACTATTTACTGCACATTCACCAATAAGCTCTTGGATCTTCCTTGAAGGCACAGCAGCTCCACTGGGATTCAAACCTGTCACCTTCCCAACATAAGCGTGTGTTCATAACTGCTGTGTTGCCTAATGCCCTTATACTACGACATCCAGTGTTTAAGGTTGGATAACGCATATGATTATGACGCTGTACCTTTGATTGTAAGGTCACTGGTTCAGATCCAAAGGTTAGTAGTGCAATTTCACTGTTTGGACCCAGAGTAATACCCTTATTCTCAGCTGACCCCTGATTTTTGAAGAAAAAAAAAAAACACACACACACACACACATACACACACACACACACATGTCCTATTGGATAGAAGCGTCTGTTGAATTAAAAAAAATGGTAATTCTGTAAGGCAGGGGTCTCCAACTCTGGTCCTGGACAGCTGCTGTCCAGTAGGTTTTCTATCATACCCGGCTTCTGATGAGTCACACCAGTTCTCAGGTAAATTCCAGGAGCAGATGTAGCTCATTAGAAGCCAGGAAGGATAGAAAACCTACTGGATAGTAGCTCTCCAAGGAGTTGGAGACCCCTGCTGTAAGGCCATCGTGGGAAGATTAATAATTCTAGTGGGAAATGGAACTCAAGGTCTTTAAGAAGCTGCCCCCAAGTCCTGTCCCCAGCTCAGCAGCCCCCACCTCCACCCCCGCAGGCGGCCCTCAGTGCGACTGACATGGCCCTGGCGCTCAACCGCTACCTGTGCACCGCCGTGCTGCCGCTGCTGACCAAGTGTGCACCTCTGTTCGCCGGCACGGAGCCGTACGCCTCGCTCATCGACTCGCTGCTGCACACCGTGTATCGCCTGTCCAAGGGCTGCTGTCTCACCAAGGCGCAGCGCGACGCCATCGAAGAGTGCCTGCTGTCCATGTGCGGGTGAGAGCGCCCCCTACTGCACAACGCCTGCAAATGGCTTCTGGTCTACTTATAGATTTAATGTTTTAATAGGAGTGTGTGTGGATTGGATCACGCATTTCAGTTCATATGTAAGTCATGTAAACAGAAGGATGTGTCATCTTTAATGCATTTTACTAATAGGTGATTAAGGATTTGTAGTGCATTAAGTTACATTTATATTAATTTATTATGCACATCTGTGAATAAGTAATGTGTGTTACGCTTAACAGCAGTATTTTTTTTTTGATCGAATGAAGAAATTCTGTTCTGGTCACAGTTGGATTCGTATTGAATTGCCATTCACTTCATGCCAGTTATATCTGAATTTTCAGGCATAAGTTAAACTTCCTATATGAACATTTTTGGCCACATGGTAGGATTTGGATCTGTGGTGTTCAATATACTATACTATATCAGAATGGACCACCATGAATTTACCCTGGTGATGCATCACGTCGTGGTGACTATGTAGTTCCTGGATTCCCCTTGAATCGGGAAGTCGTCGTTATAGAAGGAGGGAGAGAAGCTGAAAAGACTCTCCTTGTTCTTCGTTGCTGCAGTGATCCCCCCCAGCCTCTGTGGTTCAGAGCTCCACCAATATGCGTTTCCATCAGCATGTGTACATTTCCGCTCCCACAGAAAGCTGAGGCCCTCCATGATGCAGCACCTCCTACGGCGGCTCGTGTTTGACGTCCCCCTTCTGAACGAGCACGCCAAGATGCCCCTGAAGGTGAGCGACCTAAAAAGAGAAAGGCTTTCATCCTCCGCTGGAGTCGAGCGGGACGTCTCGCCGCTTTACTCGCGTGTTCGGATCAAGGCCTGGCTCTGTGACATCATCCGTGTGGGACCAGGACCCCACCCGCCTGCTGTGTTTGTAGAGAAAGTGAGATTTCATGAGTGTCATGACCGGCAGGTGCACATTACTCATCCACACCTAAAACTGGGCCTATGTCAGCACTAATTGGCACGTTGCTCTGACCGGAGTGGGGCTGGAAGGAGAGGGCTATTTCCACTCCCAGAATCCCACTGAGTGGCCATTTCTGTTCCAGCTACTGACCAACCACTATGAGCGCTGCTGGAAATACTACTGCCTCTCTGGAGGGTGGGGGAGTTTCGGAGCCGCCTCGGATGAGGAGTTGCACCTGTCCCGGAAGCTCTTCTGGGGAATATTCGATGCTTTGTCCCAAAAGGTAGAGACAACGCTGGCCCCTTTGGAAAAAGTACAATACAAGAATGTTCAAATCAGGTTTCACTCGCTTATTTATTAAGCATCTGCAAGCTAAAAATGTGCCATTTCTGATTCTGTACCATTGCGTCCTCTTTAAAGAAAATTTATGTCCTTGTGCCCCCTAGTGGTTGAAGAGTAAAATTACTGCTGATTTAACCTAAGGAGAACACACCTAAAATGCAGAACCATAACTTTTGATTGTGACCTTGGTATGAATTTTACAGTGAGTCTGTTAATGCTAAAAGCTGCATTTAAATAAACTATATCTTTCCTGTTAATAAACATCCTTTATGATAAACGGCGAATTCAATAAGATGTTTCTTCATGCAACATGATTTCATTGAATGTATATGATGCGACAGCCCGAGTAAATGACTTGGATGACATGATTATCTAAAGCTAATATTGATTGGATGGCATGCCTGTCATTCATTTCCTGGTCCCGCCCTCTCCTGCCATACAGAGGTATGATCTTGAGCTCTTTAAACTGGCCCTACCTTGCTTGAGTGCTGTAGCGGGGGCTCTGCCCCCAGACTACATGGAGTCCAACTACGTGGCCATGATGGAAAAACAGTCATCCATGGATTCCGAGGGCAACTTCAACCCCCAGCCTGCGGACACGTCCAAGTAAGGAATTGTCTTAACATGTGACAGTCGCTCTTAGCCAATGGGAATTTAAGCCCTTCTGAAAAACAGTCCATTAGGCTTCGTGGAGACACTGTAAAGCAATACCTCACTGTTTACCCCCACCCCATCCAACCTTGCATTGTAGTGTCACTGTCCCGGAGAAGCTTGACTGCTTCATCAACAAATATGCTGAGCACTCCCATGAAAAGTGGTCAATGGACAAGGTGATGAGTCTGGCCTTGTATTTTTGTGTAATGAGGGGGGTATCATGGTATGAATTTAATTATAACTTTCAAACGGGCTTCCTATAAAAAAAAAAACTTTAATACCTTTTTTTTTCTCACATAGATACATTTGTACAGGTTGTGAAGCAAATACATATTCTGTTTTGCGTACTGCTAGAGTACACGACAGAACTTATGTTCTATGTTGTCTGTGAATGTATGATGCACCAATGCAACCAGAACAAATTCCTAGTGTGTGCAGTTGTAGCTGGGCAGTAAAGGGAATTCTGGTCTGATCTGTTCTCTTTAGCCTGAGTGCTAATTACTAATTTTACAGGTCCATGCACATTAAGGCTGCTCTCCAGGTCACTCAGACAGGGAGAGGATTGCAGTACTGAAACTCAGCTACCTGCCTATGCGTATGATTTAAATTCTAATGGTTAATAATCAGGTTGCCTTGTGCTGTACATGGACTAATCAGTCATTTTGTCACGTGTCGTGTGTTGCTGATCACACGTGATTGCGCTGGTTTCAAACCCTGTCTCGTTGCACGTCCTGTGCTGCAGTTTGCCAACAGCTGGGTTCACGGAGAGCAGCTGTGTGAGGCCTCCAAGATGCATCCTCTACTCAAGCCCTACAAAGCATTGTCAGAGAAGGTAATGCAATTTCACAGCAGCAGTTCCTGCTAATGCCTCCACTTCCTGTTAATCAGCCACTTCCTGTTAATGAGCCACTTCCTGCTAATGCCCAGGCCCATGTAACCTACCTGCTGACGGCTGGTATGCTTCAAGGACCCTCTGCTATTCTTTCATTCCGTATATACTGGGCACATGCAAAACTGGGATGTTTTAATTTGTTCATGCAAAATTTGTTAACTGATTCGGTATATTTATGCTATTTACATACTACAGAACTACAGAAGCATGAATACATGTATATGCTATGTTCACTGTGTTAAACATGGATATATAACAGGAATTGGGCCCTTTAATCAGTTCGCTTGGCTCAAACGTCATCTCACACCTCTGTGACCTTGTCTGCATGTCACCTCAGGATAAGGAGGTTTACCGGTGGCCCATCAAGGAGTCCCTGAAGACTATGCTCGCCTGGGGGTGGAGCATCGAGCGCATGAGGGAGGGCGAGACAGTTGGCCTGCACAACCGGGCACGCCGCGTCTCTCAGTCCAGCCAGGTGGCGCTGTCGTCCGCCTCAGTGTGCATGCGTGTGCAGCGAGCACCCTTTTGTTACTAGAATAAGCAATCCTGGTAGCGTCATAATAGCCTTTTTGTTAACAGCTAGCAGTGTGTACGTGTTCCTCTCGGTAGCTTCAGTCGTTGTGCGAAAGTAACTGGTTCTGATGTGATCTCTCCCCTTCAGCTGTCTATTGAAGGCACACATGGTTTCACTCCACGGCCCATTGACATGAGTAATGTGACCCTGTCCAGGGACCTGCATGTGAGTATCAGTCAGGTGCCCCCCTGCCCCCCCCTCCCAGTTTCTCATGTGTGGATGGATAGCGGTGCTGCTGATCAGATTTTACAAGCATGATACAGTTTAAGTTTGTGGATTCATTGTCTACTAGGAGTCCTTCAGTTGGACCTTTTGAGACATCTGCTGAAACTACTTCCTGAGGGCCCACAACCTGCAGGAGGGGCTGTGGGGGTCGGGTGCAGTGTCGATCGGGGGGGGGGTCGTCGAAGGCAGGGATCTCGGCAGACCGATCGTCGACTACCAGATCTGGCTTTCAGTACAAGGAATGTAACCTCTCTGCTAGGGAAGGAACCTGAGCTGGTGCGGGAGGTAGAGAGATACCGACTAGATATGGTCAGACTGACCATGATGAACAGCTTGGGCTCTGGAGCCAAACTCCTGCAGAAGGGCTGGACTCTATTCCACTCTGGGGTTGCCCCTGATGAGAGGTGCTGGGCAGGGATGAGTCTACTTATAGCCTTACCTTGGTGAATAAGACGATCACATCCCTCCGACTTCGAGTCGGGGGACGGTCTCTGACACTTGTCTGTGCATACTTGATGAACACCAACTCAGAGTATCCGGCCTTCTTGGAGACCTTCGAGGGGATGCTCTACGGCGCCCCCTCTGGGGACTGCATTGTTCTGCTGGGAGACTTTAACGCTCTCGTGGGTAAAAACAGTGAAGCCTGGAAGGGAGTGATTGGGAGGAATGACCTGGCTCCAGATCACACTAGGTTGCAGTTTGATGATTGATTTTGTAATTATAGCTTTGGATTTGAGTCCACATGTTTTGGATCCAGGAGGAACACTGCAGATTCCATCCTGGTCACAGAACACTGGACCAGCTCTTCACCCTCACAAGGATAACGGAGGGTTCATGGGAGTTTGCCCAACCGGCACAACATTAATGCAAATGCTGTAGATATGAGCCAGAAGGAAAAGCTATCAATTTACTGATTGATCTACGTTCCTACCCTCGCCTATGGTCATGAGCTCTGGCTAGTGACCGAAAGAACGAGATTGCAGATATAAGCGGCAGAAATGAGTTTCCTCTGCAGGGCGGCTGGGCTCACCGTTGAGATAGGGTGAGGAGCTCGGAAATTCAGGAGGGCCTCAAAGTTGAACCTCTGGTCCTTCAGCATCTAAAGGAACCAGTTGAGGTGTTTCGGGCATCTGTCTAGGACGCCTACTAGACGGCTCCCTGGGGAGGTGTTTCGGGCATGTCCAACTGGGAGGAGGCCCTGGGGCAGACCCAGGACACTCTGCAGAGAATACGTCTCTTGGCTGGCCTGGGAACACCTTGGTATTCCCCCGGTGGAGCTGGAGCAGGTGACTGGGGAGAGGGAGGTCTGGGCATCCCTGCTTAGACTGTTGCCCCTGCAACCCGACCCTGGATAAGCGGCACGTGATGGATGGATGGATGGATGGATGGATGCAAAATATCCAACTGTAGTCATTGGCATAAATGTACAACCCAGTCTTCTTTTTCAGTCTATGGCAGAGCTGCTTGCAGAGAACTATCATAATATTTGGGCTAAGAAGAAGAAGATGGAACTGGAATCCAAAGGTAGTAGTCAGCGTTACCTTGCTCATTGAAGGCAGGTTTCCGTGTGAACATGGCCTTATTGCTCCCACTCCCACTATGGTGCTCCCTTCCCTGGTGTGGGGGTCCCACTACCCCTTTTCCGACAATGTCCAAGACTTTGGTGCCTGCGAAGTACCCAATCACAGCTGTGTTATGGCTCCACGACCTTGTTAGCATGTCATTCCCATGCAGATGTACCTGTTATTTACAGTAACGCTAATGTTGTTGCCCTTCTGTCGCAAGCAAATATGAAAATACACACTCTTCCAGATATTCCCACACGTAAACCATGTGGTCTATTCAGCTGTCAGTAGGTGTCTTCTTCCCTCCAAGCCTGTGTGTGTGTGTGTGT
>JAODUD010000041.1:11392690-11403342 GCA_026784285.1 Stomatorhinus walkeri | reverse complement strand
ACCCTCCAAGCCTGTGTGTGTGTGTGTGTGTGTGTGTAGGGGGGGTGTAACGCCATGCCGTCTGAGCCATTCAGAGAACTTCCCTTGTCTTGACGCCCATTGATTCCTGTCAATTTGTCTTCTCTGTCTCCCGTGTTCAATGTGCACATCTCATAGACAAGAATTTATTGTGTACAGATGAAGGTAAAGCCCTTTCGCTTTCTCACGGTGTGTTTCTTGCCGACACGCTTGTAGATGGAGTCGACCTTAGCTGGGGGCTCTGACCGCTTCAGTTCACCCACGCAGCTGTGTGATTGTGTTTATAAAAACCTCAAGGAACCACAGCTCACTATCTTCAAATTGAATCAATCAGTCTCTTCACCATCATTCATTCTGTAGATGAATGGATCTGCATCGATCTGGGGGCAGTGTGTGGCTCAGTGAGTCAAGACACTGTGGCCGTGATCAGAAGGTCATTGGTTCAGATCCCATGGTTAGCAGAGTGATTCTATCGCCTTGAGCAAGGCCATTAGCCCCCAAATGGTCCAGGAACCGTCTGCCCCAGTTTTCTCTTTGTGTAAAAGCACCTACAAAATAAATTTCATTCAAAGATAATGCTTATAAGTAACAGTGAAGGGTGGTGCATCCGTGTTAAGCTGAGAAACTTTTATAAACACAAAGCTCTCACTGATTTTTGAATTTGTGTTTTCATGTCCTTTTGCTGATCAGTCTGGTGTTATCCTTGGTTTTCAAAGTGATTCAGTACGCCGTCCATCCTGTCGTGTGCATCACATCTGAACTGCACTTCCTGCACACTCAGATGCCCGTTTCTGTGTGCTCGAGAAGCAGCTCAACGCGCGTCCACAACTGCCCTCAATCTCCTGAATGCGTGGTGGCTGGGGGCCTGTCTCGCTGATTGGATGTTTTTTTTTAAGAGCCAGCTTGGCCAAATGATTGAGAGGCACTCCACCTGTTCCCTTGGGGGGGGGGAGGGCCCTTCAGCCGTTGCCATTTTCACACTTTGAGTGCTTGACTCTGGGACAGTTGTCATGCCACCTGCTCCGTTGAAGACAAAAACAGCACCATCATGGATGGTGGCTCTCATGGAACGGAAGCTGTCCGTTGCTCCCTAGACATAACTGATAAAATCACTGGGTGATCTTGGGGGGGGGGGAATATCAACTGCTGAATTTGGTGCATTAGCCACAGAAGATCCTGAAAATTTCGAAAAAGGGCAAACTTTGCTTTATGTAATCTAATCTGGTTTGTACACTAGGGGGAGGAAGTCACCCATTACTGGTTCCTTATGACACGCTTACCGCCAAAGAAAAAGCGAAGGACAGGGAGAAGGCACAGGATATCCTCAAGTTCTTTCAAATCAACGGCTACACTGTCTCAAGGTAAATTCTCTTGGGTAAAGCGAGGATGCTTATTGGTCGTCCCCGGTTTGCGGTCGGGCCAATCGTGTCGTCCCGCTTACTTGGCAGGGCTATGAAGGAGCAGGAGCTGGACACGCCGTCCATCGAGAAGCGCTTTGCCTACACCTTCCTGCAGCAGCTTATCAAGTATGTGGAGGAGGCGCAAGAGCAGATGATGGAGTTCGGTGAGGGTCGGCGCTGAATCACAGCAGTGAACAAAACGCACTGTCCTTTAATCTGCTTATGGACCTGGAATTTTAACCGAACTTCCGTCCTTGACTGAGAGCTGAATGATGGTCGTTTTTGGTGTGTTATGTAGGACCCCTTCGGCAGCTGTGTGACTGCCTGTGTGTGTGTGTATGTATGTGTGCTTAACCCTTAAACGTCCCTCCTCTCTGCAGATGGGGGCACTCGCCCTAAAGGGGAGAAGATCTCTCACGAGCAGCAGATGTTCTTTGGGAAGGTCTGGCTCTTGATCCTATTTGCTCTTCAGAAATTGCACCATAAATTGTTTGCCTTTCTAAAAGAAAATGTACCCTATACTTCATTGTAGACATCATTTTCTTATAGTAGCTTAAATTTCCATCTTTTTTTAAGGAAATATAGTCTGGATTTTTCTTTCAGCTTGCAAGGATAGAAAAACTGCGGCACTGCAGAACTATTCAATACCCACTTTTGACTCCACAAATAGTTTGAGTAGATAAGTTGAACTGTATATTTTCTTTCTGATGCCTTTCTGCACACCACTGTTGTACTGAGTTGTTACTTCAGCGTTCTTGTTGAAGGGGCCCCCCCAATTTTCCAGTGACCTCCATCACTGACGCAGTGTGTTTGGCTATAGATTTGCCAACAACTGGATAGTTTTGGATTTTTGCACCATGCTCTGTAAACTCTAGACACTATTATGTATGAAAATCCTAGGATGGTGGCTGTTTCTTAAATGCTACAACTGTCTACGGCAATTATACCACACTTAAAATCACTTTGAAATCACACAAGTCTTAATGCAATCAGTAACAGTAGCTGAACCTCTCCATCCTGTCTGCATGCCGATATATTCAGTGTCATCCACGGTTTGCTGTTCGGAGGAGAATTTTATGTAAATCAGCAGGTGGCCCTAATATAATGGCCACAGAGAGTTTATCAGGTATTAAAGATATCTATGCATGGAAAAAATGCATTCATCTGGTGAAGTTTTGCAAAGATTTAAATGTAATACTTGCATATTTTAATGAAATTATGTAAATTTAATTGGGCTAATAATTAGGTGTAACCAAGGTTCTGTTGCCACAGGTGGTCCTACCCCTGGTTGACCAGTACTTCAAAAATCACCGTCTGTACTTCCTATCCACCGCCATCCGACCCCTCAGCAGCGGGGGACACGCTTCTAACAAGGAGAAGGAGATGGTCACCAGGTGAGCAGATGCCAGCTTTGCGTCAGAATTCATTCCAATGAGGAGGAACCTGATGATTGTCCTGGTTCTGTTCACTGTTAGGAGAAACCGGGAAATCGGTTAAGATTTGTCCTTAAAATCATCTACACTATCTTCAATCAGGACTATGTTTAAAGTGCTTTCTCAAATTCATTTCAAATAAGATCATAAGAAATTTACAAACGAGAGGAGGCCATTCAGCTCGTCAGGCTCGTTTGGGGAGAACTTAACTAATAGCTCAGAGTTGTTAAAATCTTATCTAGCTCTGATTTAAAGGAATCCAGGGTTTTAGCTTGTGCTACAGTAACAGGAAGACTCTTCCATGTTCTAACTACACACTGTGCAAAGAAGTGCTTTCTCGAATTCATTTTAAATAAGAACATAAGAAATTGTATTTTTAAAAGTGAGCTGCGTTAAAGTGGGTTTCGCTTTAAACTAATAACAGTAAAATGTTCATAAATGATAAGAACATTAAAGGAATGGCAATGCATCATTAAGACATACGGTAAGATCTTATTTGTCCAGTGTCCAGATTTAGCTGGGCTGTGATATTTATATATTAATTTTGAGAAACGGTGCGTTTACACATGGTTGTCCATCCAGCGGAGCCCCTATGAGAGGTCATCCCAGAGTGCCCTTACCTGTGAGTGTCGTACTACTAACCCAGTTTGACATCCAGAACGTGTGTCACCCCGTCCGGCCATGTGCTGGCCAAGCTCGGCTGAATCTTCCGGTCCTGTTAACATGCCGTGACCATCCAGCTGTCATCGTGTTCCACTCGGTTCACTCATCCCCAGCTTTGTTTCTTCCCTCCTTTGTCTCTGTTTTCTCCTCTTTCCCTATCCCTCTCTCCTTCAGCCTGTTCTGCAAACTCGGAGTTCTTGTCAGACATAGGATATCGCTGTTCGGTAAGGATGGCG
Source organism: Stomatorhinus walkeri (assembly GCA_026784285.1). NCBI lineage: Eukaryota > Metazoa > Chordata > Actinopteri > Osteoglossiformes > Mormyridae > Stomatorhinus > Stomatorhinus walkeri. The sequence continues at coordinate 11,399,592 of JAODUD010000041.1, read as the reverse complement.
TGGGCGTGTTTGCGCGTGCCGGCTTCTCAGCTTTGCCCGTGCCAATCCCCGGTCTCTCGCTTCTGCCCCGAGGCCTCGCCTGCATGCTCAGCCTGCATGTCGGCACAGGGTGAGGGGAGGCGACCCGCGGTCCTCTGGGAATGTGCGGGAAGAGTGTCCCTAGTGAAGATGCACACCGGCATGGACTGAAGCGGGTGTTTCTGCAGAAACCTGCTTTGTAGAGTGATGTCAGGCTTCAATGTTGCTCCTACTTGTGCTTCCCCCCCCCCTTTTTTTTGTACATGCTCCACATTTTTCATTTTTTTGTAAACTTTAGGATGCTCTTACTGGCTAAATGAGTATAAAAAGTAGCATTCAAGTCAGACATTTGACAGTCCTCTAGGTGAATGGAATATTAAAAAATAATTGGTTTAACTTTTTAACGTCTACCATGTTATGATTTATTGGTAGCCATATTCACAATTCTTGAATTAATTCATATTCTAGGGAAAATAACTATTTAAGAATTAAGTCTTTCATTGATCTCATTTGTAAATATTGTGTAAATATTCTTACCTACCCATTAAACACCCTTAAACTGGCTCACAAAAGTGTGGCTCGTCCAACCAGATGCTTTCCCTGGGTTTTTATTTATTTATCTTTGTTTTTTAAGGTGAAACTAGCATGTCCATTAGCATTATCATCTATTATCCAACTTTCTGCAGCTGTGCATGAGTGTGGTTCTCCGTGTATTACATGTGTAAAGGGGTTTAAATTGCACATGCCAGGACACAAATAAGTTGGCAAAGAAGAGGTGCGTCTTGTAGCCTGCTTTGCGGTCGTATAACCCTCCACCTTCGTGTTGTTTCAGGAAACGATGCTACCTCTATCGTGAATTGCCTTCACATTCTAGGCCAAACTCTGGATGCACGGTAGGTGGTGCTGCAGCCTTAGCTCTGAATCTTGACTGGAATTGGGGGAATCCTGGCATCTAGCTGCCAGATCATCTTTATGTACGTTGATTTGACATGTGCTGGGCAATTATTGGCACCATCAACTGGAGTTGTTCATTTGAGCCCACAGGATTGCTAATAAACACTGCATAATAACGTGCTGAAAAAACAGAGTTGGGAAATTTAGCCTGGAACAGGGAAGAACTTGCGTTATCAATATCTGGATTGTGAATCCGGTAGAGCAGAACATGCTTACTGGCTTGTTGGGTTGGGTTGCCCAGGACGGTGATGAAAACGGGCTTGGATATGGTGAAGGCAGCTCTTCGGACCTTCTTCGACGACGCAGCCGAGGACCTAGAGAAGACCATCGAGAATCTGAAGCAGGGCCAGTTCACTCACACTCGCAGCCAGCCCAAGGGAGTCACCCAGATCATCAACTACACCACCGTCGCCCTGCTACCCGTCCTGTCATCCCTCTTCGAGCACATAGGACAGAACCTGTTCGGCGAAGATCTGATACGTAGGTGCACCAGTCACACCCTACTACAAAGTACCGGCTTTGGGTTCCCGAACTGGGTTTACTGTCAGTTTGGGTTTACCTCTGGAATACCGTGACATTTTAGAAGTGGTGGGTCTCATGTGTAATGGGGTGTTTCTTCTTTGTTCTCCGCAGTGGATGATGTTCAGGTGTCTTGCTACAGGATCCTCAATAGCCTGTATTCACTTGGCACTAGCAAAAGCATCTATGTGGAAAGGTACTTGTCATGTGTTTCAGCCACAGTAGGTTGTGTCCACATTGAGTCACTGGCTTTTCCGCTGCTTGACCTATTATGGTGAACTTTGGCAGTGATGAAAGTGTCTGATTTCTCGTTTGCATGCTTCATGCGGCTCTCGAACATTGTCAATTCGAACATACCAAAGAAGTCCAAGCTTTAACAACCATTATCTTTGTCTCCATCATCAAAATGGCTTCTTTCATCTTAGGGTACTTGAGGAAACTCTATTAAAGGACTCCGATGAATTGATGCCAAATCATTGTACGTGATTGAGTGGTTGATAATTAATGTTGCTGTTTTCGGTCCGATTCTTAAGATTAGAATTTTTTATGGAATGGAAGCCATTTGTCAATGAACTCTTTTAATTGGTTCAGCCCAGGCTGCATTGATTGATTAGGCTTGGTGGCCCTTTGGTTTCAGGCAAAGACCAGCGCTGGGTGAGTGTCTGGCAGCCTTCTCCGGGGCTTTCCCCGTGTCCTTCCTGGAGCCCTACCTGAATAAGTACAATACCTACTCCATCTACAACACAAAGGGCTCTCGTGACAGGACAGGTAAGGCAAGCAGGCGTAGCTCTGACCAGGAGTAAATGTACAGCTCTGGAAAAAATTGAGACCACAGCAACGCTTTTAGTGCCACTTATTTCTCAGTTCGTGGGAATGTGTCTGTGTAAAATATACAGTTTTCCACTCCATCCTGGCTCTTTCCTGCTGATGAAGGGCTTCTTCCTTGCTAATAATAATAATAATAATCAATCCTTTATTTATCCCCGTGGGGAAATTCCTTTTTATGCCTCCCTCAACTTGCTCTTTGTAGAGCAAGCTGTCCGCAAGGGGCAGCCACCCGTAGCAGCGCCCTGGGAGCTGGGGGTTAAGGGCCTTGCTCAAGGACCCACAGACAGGCTGAGGCTGAACCAGTGACCTTTTGATTACAAGCACACAGGCTTAGCCCACTGAGCCACATGCTGCCCCCATATTGTGTGCTGCATGGGTCTTTAAGGGCTTCTAGGAGTCCTAGCAGTCCTAACTGTCCTACCAGTGTACTTCACACCACTTAATGTTTCCATTCGTTTTCAGGGTCACTTGAGGGCACTGCTGGATAAGTTGACAGTCATCTCTGGCTTTAGAAAGTTACTTCTGCCCTCTTCCTGGCTGGTTTCGGGTGTCCAGTGTCTCCTGCTTCACCTTGTTCTTGTGCACTGCTGTCTTAGAAACTTTGAACCTGGAAGCAGCCTTCTGCCAGCGCAACCACGATTAAACCAGAATTTAAGAATGCAGATTTTAAAAAAAAATAGAGTGGTCTCTTAATTTTTCCAGAGCTGTATATACACAGAGAAACTGTCAGACATGCTCAACACGCATTCATGGTTTTGTGGAGGATTTCCGCTGTTTTAAGTTTAATGAAATTCACGATTGCTAAGCTTGTCCTATCAAAACAAATGGACAATAATTTTCCACGCTTGAAACGAAGACAAATGTTTTGCATTTACAGCTATGTACATGTAAATTAGTGATCACTGGATGGAGGGTCCCCATACACATCCTGATCCATACCCCCCCCCCCCCCACCCCCACCGATAGCTCTAGGGCTCCCAGCCCAGGTGGAGGAAGTGACTCCACTCATCCCCTCTCTGGAGAAGCTGTTGGAGGAAATCATGGAGCTGGCCGAGTCAGGCGTCCGCTACACGCAGATGCCCCACGTCATGGAGGTGGTGCTGCCCATGCTGTGCAGCTACATGTCGCACTGGTGGGAGTACGGCCCCGAGGGCAGCCCCGAGACGACCGAGCACTGCTGCACCTCGCTCACCTCCGACCACATGAACACGCTGCTGGGTAACATCCTCAAGATCATCTACAACAACCTGGGCATCGACGAGGGGGCCTGGATGAAGCGGCTGGCAGGTACGCTGCCTGTCTCTGCCCCCCCCCCCCCCTAGATTTTATTGGCACTGTTGCACCAATGTGGGAAGATGCCAGACATGAGGATGGGGAGAGACACTGTTTTCAGGTGGAGCCTAATTAATAGGTGCATCATGCACAACATTTTCATATTGTGTCCTGGAGTGGTGATCTTATTGTTTAATTATGTACCTTTATTATTATTATTAAATTATGTAACTGTAAGTTTTAGTTACACAAAAATGCTCTATGGGCAGAACAAAAAATGCCGATTGGTTTACAAAGATAACTAATCAGATTATAAAGGAGGTGGGTCAGGTAAGTAAAGGAGGCAGGACCAAGACATCTAATTGGTTAGCCCTGCCTCCTATACAATCTGATTGGTTATCTCTCTGAACCTAACATTTTTTTTTTCTGCCCTAAGGAGATTTTTGTGTAAGAAAACGTCCCCTGGGCAGCTTTTGTACGATTTTTACACATCACTTGCTACACATTTTGGAATGAACTTGACTGCCACTGATCTCCATTAGGGAAATGTCTTGGCTCAGGAGGAGAAGTCCTCCGCGTTCCTGATTTATCTCCTTCCCTTCCCTCCCAGTGTTCTCCCAGCCCATCATCAGCAAGGCCAAGCCGCAGCTCCTCAAGACCCATTTCCTGCCCCTGATGGAGAAGCTGAAGAAGAAAGCGGCCACCGTGCTGCTGGACGAGGAGAGCATGAAGGCCGAGGGCCGCGGCGAGATGTCGGAGGCCGAGCTGCTCATCCTGGACGAGTTCACCATCCTGGTGCGCGACCTCTACGCCTTCTACCCGCTCCTCATCCGCTTCGTCGACTACAACAGGTACTCTTGCGGGTTGGTTCTCAACAAACTGGATTATACAGTTTTTTCTCTTCCTGTTACCCCATGTCCACCTTCCATATCTATCCCTGAGGCGTTTTATCTGCCTTTTGATCTAACCTCTGGTGGAAGGGCTGGTGTGAGGTGCTGCAGTCTATCAATGGCAGGAGAGTGCATAGGTCTCTGCTGAACATCCTTTCTTAATAGCTTTGGATCCGAATTCACCTCATGTTCCGGGTGTAAATCAGGTTTCCATGCATCTGCTCATAAACCTGTTCTGGTTCCTGACTTACCGTCACATAGTGCTTAGAGTGCAGTTTTATGGTGTGTTTAGTGGTGCTCTGTGCTGCCCAATATCAGCTCCAGCCTCATCCTCCCAGTAACCCAGTAATGGATAAGCCATTCAAAGATAGATTCATGGATGGGTGGATATATATTCACAGACATGGTGGTCTGTATATATTCATAGGAGAAATGGTTTTTTGCAAATCACGGTGGGCTGTCAATCGCCCAATGAAATCAAACAGCGTGACCAATGGGAAGTGGGTTAAACCAATCGGTGACTCAGAGTACATTGTCATTCTCCCGACTGTGGGTTTCAAAGCCTTACTTCGTTCTTGACCTCTGATATTATTAATTGCTGCTGCAAGTGACTTTGAATTTGTTTCAGAGCGAAATGGCTCAAAGAACCAAACCCAGAGGCGGAGGAGCTGTTCCGGATGGTGGCCGAAGTCTTCATATTTTGGGCCAAATCTCATGTAAGACAAACATTGCTGATGCTCATAATTGCCACGCATGTCAGTTTCAGTTAGTTCCTTTACAGATTGCAGTACAGTTTAAGTTTGTTATAACTGGCACTGATTGTTCTTCATCATTATCTCCGATGTTTCGGCAACATGCCGGCTCAGTGGGTAACTAGAGGATTGGGAATTCAGATTCTCCCTCTGTTCTATGTGCGTGAAGTCTGCACATTCTCCCCCCGCCATTCCCTATACTCTTGAGTGGGGTCCCTCGGAACTGCCCACAGTACGTGTGTGTATGTGCCCCGTGGCGGACAGCATCCCATCCAACGCTCAGCCCTACCTAATGCCCTGTGGTACCTGGGAAAGGGCCGGGGTCCCACATGACCCCGGCCTGTTTTAGCTAACAGATGATGGATGGATGATCAGTGAAATGCAGTACTGGTAATATAGAATATTGGTCTTTTAAGGTGTTTTATTCTGATATTTTTATATATAAGTGTTGAAGAGTAATGGAAAATGATGCTGCATCGGCCTGTAATGGCTGTAATAATCTGTATCCTGTAACTGCAGAACTTCAAACGTGAGGAGCAGAACTTTGTGGTTCAGAATGAGATCAACAACATGTCCTTTTTAATCACCGATACCAAGTCGAAAATGTCAAAGGTCAGTCTTCACACCATTGGAAATTTACTCAAGCTGCGTTTATCTTGGTCAATACCAGCATCGATCGTTGCTGGTGGTGAGAAACAGGTGAGGTTGCACAGACGACGCGTATGGGTGTCATCTGCCGTCACGTATGAAACAGGGAGCCGTGTCCGACCAGGAGAGGAAGAAGATGAAGAAGAAGGGAGACCGATACTCCATGCAGACGTCGCTCATCGTGGCCGCCCTGAAGAGGATGCTTCCCGTGGGCCTGAACATCTGTGCCCCCGGCGATCAGGAGCTAATCGCCTTGGCCAAGAACCGCTTCACTCAGGTACAGAACAGTCGAGGGACCGACCAATCGGTGCTTGCATATACCCCCCCCCCCCCCCTGCAGTATAGGAGCTAGAATAAAGTCACAAAATGATTAGTAATTCTCAATACAGACGCTCCTCGACTTACGAACTTTCAACTTATGAAGTTTCAGACATACGAACGAGGAGGACTGTAAGTCTAAATTGTGTTCCTTGGGCTCCCGTTTCCTGTCCGCGACATAATTTTTTTTTCCCGCCTACTACGACTTCTGGCCGCTGCTCCTACCGCGCAGCAGCGTAGCGTGCGTACTCCCGGCATCCTAGTTCTTCGTACATGCTTATACCCTAAAATGTTGTCGAATAACGACTTACGAAGCTATGAATGGCCGTTCGGAATGTATATCGTTTGTAAGTAGAGGAGCATCTGTAATTCAGTTTAAGTAATAGTGACAGTGTAGTGTTTCTGAACGGAGTAGGGCTACGTACCCTTTAGTTAATATGTTTTACTTTATGTTGTTTGTAAAACAGCTAAACATGGTGTACATGGATCATCGCTACCGAAGGAGACAATGAATGTAATGGATTTATTCATGTTCCCCACAGAAAGACACTGAGGACGAGGTTCGGGAGATTATTCGCAATAACCTCCACCTGCAGGGCAAGGTGAGTGAGCACGCTTTGGCCCATATCACACATTCTGTGACGTTATCAGTGCATCACACATTCTGTGACGTTATCAGTGCATCACACATTCTGTGACGTTA
>JAODUD010000041.1:11361117-11375327 GCA_026784285.1 Stomatorhinus walkeri | reverse complement strand
TCTGTATCATCGGCTACTACTGCCTGAAAGTAAGCCCTAAGCGACATCACACGGTCATATCCTTCTTCTGTATCATCGGCTACTACTGCCTGAAAGTAAGCCCTAAGCGACATCACACGGTCATATCCTTCTTCTGTATCATCAGCAACTACTGTCTGAAAGTAAGCCCTAAGCGACGTTCCAGCACATGTATGCATACCTACTTTTACAAGCCCGATAATCCTGGCTGCTAACGCTGGTCTTTGGTAAACTGAGCAATATAAACAGAACTAGGAGTCACAGATTCAGGCACCATCATTTTGCAGTTAGATCGTGTGGCCACTTCTGGGCAAATTGCTCATAAATACAGTGCTCACAGAAAGTGTAGGGACATTTATTCAGTTCAGTTAAAAATACTACTAGTTTATCGGTTTTATTACAAAAAAATCATTATTTATTTGTTTACAAAGAAGATATCACATTAGAATCAACCAATAATAAATTTAAACCAAAATTATAATTATAAAAGAGCTGTATGGAGTTCCAAAGTTCATTGGCAAGCAGTCTCATTGGGTGCTTTTTTTAAATTAGTAACACCTTTGCAGTAACTGGAAACACCAAACGTTTCCAGTTTCGATTAACAGCAACGGGGCACGAACAGAACTGGATGAGTTAGTCAAAAAAAATTATGGCACTTAAAAAAAGTATGTCTGTGCAGATGATATGTGCAGTTATGTTAAACACTGCTTGCCAATGGACTTTACTGGATTAATCAAGCGTCCCAAGACTTTCTGTGAGCACTATATATAAAAAATAGCATCTGTATAACGTACATCAAGAAACCAGGGCCTCTACCATAAGCACCGTAGTAGTATATACGATGCAATACATGCAATATTGGTTTCTATGTAGAAATTACAATAAACATACAATAACCATGAATCCTGTAAAATGTTGCATTTAAGAAACAGTAAAATTCTGATGCGGCATGTTTACCTAGTTATGTGAAATTGTGAATCCAGGGGGTTTCAAGTGGCAGTTGATGTTTCAGTCCCCAATGGAAGGAAAGAGCTGGTATGACTGGTGATGGATTCAGGGCTGAAAAGAGATGTGTTACGTAAGAGGAAGTAGTGAAGGTGTTCGCCGGCCGGTCTGCTGCACCAGGTCCCTTTGGTGATCTTCAAACGGGAGAAGGAGGTGGCGAGGAAACTGGAGTTTGATGGGTTATATATAACGGAGCAGCCGTCGGAAGATGACATCAAAGGGCAATGGGACAGACTCGTAATTAACACGCAGTGAGTCCACTCTAACAAGTCTTTTAATTAACACAAGAAGGCAGGGGGTTGCATGGAAATTAGGGTCAAACTGGGCCCAATATGGATTAATTGCCCTCCAAGTGTCGAGGTGCATGAGATGATGTCAGAGGGGTGCTTGAGTTCCTCTTCATTAGAGTAAAGTTTGATACATTAATAGTTGCCTCTGAAAGGCATTACCCGCATAGGGACACATTAACATTACAAGATGGAATGAGGTTGTACATCTTTGCACAGCAGTGTATAGAAGATTCTGTGATTTTACAGTGTTATGGATTCAAGTATATCTACTGATCCGTATTCAACATAGTCAACTTTCTTTGAAAGCCTACGACATTAAAAATAAAAAAATAATTAAGAAAATGAGAGAGCCATTTGTAATTTTTTCCCCTCCGATTTTCAGATCCTTTCCGAATAACTACTGGGACAAATTTGTTAAAAGAAAGGTGGGTAATTTTTAACTGGATACAACTTTGATGATATCCAACATGATTATTAATTTTTGGCCTGTGTCTGAGTATGGAGTGATTAACAGTGTATTCGAATGATGCAGCGTGTGCCTGTTTAAGGTCTAAATTGTGTGGAATGCAGTTGGTTTACTTTCACGGTATGGAGGTTGTTTTAATGGGCTATGATAAAGGGCAGTCAGATGCAGCCTGTAGACTCTAACGGTGTCATTTTAAATGTCTTGTAAATACAGTTCATTGTGGTAACATCCCTCTTGTAGGTGATGGACAAGTATGGGGAGTTTTATGGGCACGATCGCATCAGTGAGCTCCTGGGCATGGACAAAGCTGCTCTGGATTTCAGCGTTGCCCATGAGAAGAGAAAACCGAAGAAGGACAGCTCGCTGGCGGCTGTGTGAGTCAAACCTGCAGGCCCGGACTGCAAGATCTGCTTGCACCGGTGTTGACTCATCTTAGCCTCGGTCAATGGCCCCATAAACTGACAAGCCATATTTAATTAGTTTTTCTATAAAGCTACCTTTGAAATTTGGAACACAGGCTTCATCCGTTCCCTGACAGAAGAGGGCAGTGATATCCTAATGATTTCAAGTAAACGCCACAGGAAATTCCAAAGATGCTGATGCCTGTTTTTGTATCTTGATATTCAGTTCATAACTTAATCTGTGTGACCGTTTTGTATCCCTGCCAGAGATTTGATTGCATTGTAATCAGGCAATGTGCTCTCAATCACTTTGAGTGGATTCTCCTTGTCGACAGGTTGAACTCCATTGACGTCAAGTATCAGATCTGGAAACTGGGTGTGGTCTTCACAGACAACGTATGTCAGCCATCTTTACTCGTCCTTGTAAATACAAGCACCACCTTGGACTGGTGTTTTTATCTGACCGATGAAATAACCTTTTTAAATTGATGTTGTTTCCAGTCCTTCCTCTACCTTGCCTGGTATATGACCATGTCCATCTTGGGACACTACAACAACTTCTTCTTTGCTGCACACCTCCTGGACATCGCCATGGGCTTCAAGACCCTGCGTACCATCCTGTCCTCTGTCACGCACAACGGCAAGCAGGTACGGTGGAGCGCCCCCTGGAGTCCACCTGGGGAGTAGAAATTAGTGGTCTTTGTGGGATCTCAAGGGTGAAGCACCTGTAACGTATAGGGCTACTGGAAGGGATCTCAATGGATGTTCAACAGCTTCAGGTGAAGCTCGCCGACCTTTTTTGCTTTCTAGCTGGTGCTTACGGTGGGCTTGCTAGCGGTGGTGGTCTACCTGTACACAGTGGTAGCCTTCAATTTCTTCCGGAAGTTCTACAACAAGAGCGAAGATGGAGAGTCCCCGGACATGAAGTGTGACGACATGTTGACCGTGAGTGTTCACTATGCTCCTTCCGGTGATCTCCGGCCTCCCCCCCCCCCCCCTTTTTTTTGTAGTTTGATTAGTGACGCTAATCAGTGCTAATAATCAGAGAATGCACTGGTTTTTGTCGTCACCTCATTAAGCTTCTCACGCTCGAATAAAAATGACACACAGCATTATGCACCTCATCTTGATGCAAACGCAGGTACGGTGAACTCCTAGTGATTGGCGTTTGTTAAATGTGGTGTTAATTAATCAGCTTTGCCCTGACGTGATCACTAATTGCAGAGGTCCCCCCCCCCCTTGTAAATTAGCCATGCCATTACTTGCGCCACGTGCTAATTGAAACAAAACGAAGGGCACACGAAGTAATCGGCTTCTGTCGTTTCCTGTGGATGCAAGCAAATTAAGGGTGAAAATGTCTGCGACGTAAAACATGGTATTTTATAACCTTATGTTAAGGGGGGTCCACTTTAATAAAGATCGCGGACTTGGCAGGTGTGAAGTTGCTGTTCTTTGCTCTTCTTCGGTCTTCGGAAGAGTTTAACCTGAAACCTTGACAGCAGTAGTGATTTTTTTTTTTTTTTTAGGTGGGGGCATAATGGGTCATAATTCATACAGAAAGGCCAACCTTATCAGTAGCCAATAATATGTTTTGATTCAATGAATGACAGGGGTGGGCACACTTTGGGAGCCAATCAGCTTTCAGCTGTGGCCAGTGTCCCAGTGGCCCCGCCCCTGTGTATGCCTGTAGGAAACTGTACAGCAGATAAAATGTAACATTGCTAGATATATTAGTTGCCTGAAATGAAAAACAAAAAGCGACAACCAATACGGAAAAATGAATATAGCTAATTTGGAGAAGCAACTTGTGTTTTAACAGTGATAGTCATTTCCAGTGAAAGCCTTATAGGACGGACACCTGGAGACAGCATCATGGATGGAGGCCAGTTCCTTAATCCTTTCAGATTCAGCCATCCACCACATCGGATTTCCAGCTCCCCTTTCCTATTAAAGATGTGGCCATTGGGGGGGTTCAGTGTGGGGGGGGGGGATTTGAAAGGAATGAGAGGGTGCCTTTGAGAAAGACCATTGTCAGCTTAAGTCAGACTAAGACCTTCAGTTCGCCAGGAAGTAAATCCCTTGGATTGATGAGTGATCCACTACTTTTATGGAAATGAGCTTCTGCAGTCAAACAGCTGCATGGACAGACACCAGGGGGTGTTGTGACTTGGCAGTTTCTTGACACAGGCATATTGTGTGGACAGATTAAGTAAAGTCAAGACAAAGGAAAACCAATTACGGGGCACCAAGCTTTGACACCCCCTCCTTAAGCAGCATTCTTTTTCTTTTGACCTTTTGAAAATTTTCCCCTGCTGAACAAAATAAGCAAACAGAGAAACAAGGATGCAGACCTTTATGGAGTATTCCACGGTAGTCAAAGAGGGTCGAGTTTAAAAAAGAGGGTCGAGTTTAAAAAAAAAGGGTCGAGTTTAAAAAGAAATCTCAGATCAACACCGTCCCACTTGTTGCAGTGAGCAGTGGAGTAAAACGTTTGTTTCGATACAGCTGGACTCCCCGTGGACTCCAGTCTGCGTTTCTGCATGCCACGGCAGATTGGCCTGGGAGGGGGGAGCTGACCTTGTCCTTTTTCCGGCTCTCCTAGTGCTACATGTTTCACATGTACGTGGGGGTGCGAGCCGGCGGCGGTATCGGCGACCAGATAGAAGATCCGGCAGGGGATGAGTATGAGATCTACAGGATCATTTTTGACATCACGTTCTTCTTCTTCGTCATCGTCATCCTGCTGGCCATCATTCAAGGTGACACTCACCGCTGAGCCCGTTTGACCCTGAATCATTCAGCTCTTCATGGTTTTTCTTCATTGGATTTTTGGTTTATGATTTCTGACACGTGAGGCGGTATCCAAGTGTCAGAATATCTGATGTTTTTTTTTTTCATAATAAACTCTATTTCACAGCTTAGGGATGGATTTCGGTCTGACCGTGAATATTTTTTTTTTTACTTATTTATTTTTTCCTAGGTTTGATAATTGATGCTTTTGGTGAGCTGCGAGACCAGCAGGAGCAAGTGAAGGAAGACATGGAGGTGAGCGCGTCGTGGAGAGCAGGAGGACTGCGTGGGGGTGCGAAGGGGTGGTCATGAGGACATGAGACCAGGGTTTTCATAAGAGCAGCAGAAGAACCTAAATGACAACAGCATGCATCAGAATGCATTAAAAACCCACGCTGGTGCCTTATCACGCTGACGGCCGCCTGCAGTGGGGATTCCAGTGGGGTGTGGGGGGGGGCTCTCTTCCTGGTTGCTGAGAGAAGATAAAGCTCACACTTATATACTGGGAATATACAAGAAAACAGCCCACCTGGCTCTGGAACGGTGGTATTTCATGTCTCACATTTTATTGTCACGTGTTTGGGGAACAGTGCCACTTGCAGGAGGAGGACGGGAAATACCAGTATGGCAGTACACTTTGATGTTTGATGAGGTGATGTGTAGGCATACCCCGCTGTACACTTCACGCACCAAGCACTACACTGAATACACATCCCCCGCTGTAGCCTGCCGCCGTTTCACAGATCCGCAGTCTCTGTCCAGCACTCGTAGTTTGAGCAGTGTTCGCCCCGTTTGTTCACTACTTAATAAATATTTCGTAAGTAATCTGTAACTGTTAAAAGAAACAAAATGTTACACTGTTGCTGATGTGTATGATGATTGTGTCTATAGTGATGTGCAAACACAATGCCTGACAGGGGGGGGCAGCACTGACACAGTTATCAAGCCCAGTCACACAGATCAGCTCAGCCTCTTCCTCAGTATCTGGGCTGTCAGACAAACAGGACTATAATTAGGATTAACTGCTTGCTAGATTAACTTTAAATGCAATTATATGTGTAAAGGTCACTTGGACTTAAGGATGATGTTAGTGATGCACAGCTTTTTGCACTGAGAACAGCCCAGCCACCAAAAAGCAGAATTGACGCTTCTGAAGGTTTATAGTGACAATCCAAACAGCAGGCAGGCATAGTGATTGGAGATTATCGATTGCGGGGTCGATCACGGGACCTTGCCGGCCTGCTTTGAACAGCCTGATGGATATCTCAGAAGCACACCTGAGATCACAGTCGTGGTGGGGGGATTGACGTGACTAACCAGGCGAAACATACACGTCTGAAACCCATTGGGGCCAAAATTGCGGGGAAGGCTGGTGTTCAAAGCGAGCACTGGTGTTCTCTTCTGTCGTGACTTATAGATCCATGTTGCTGGTGGAGTTTAGATTAAGGCCGTGTGGCTCTGGCAGCTCCTGCGTGCGAAGCGGCGCTGCCGCTCATTACAGCACATAAGCCGGGGAAGAAGATGAGTCTGACTCTCATCGTTACATCCACAGCCCTCTACTGCTGTCTGGGAGTTAGGGGGCAGCAAGTGACTCAGGTGGCTAAGTCTGTGTGCCTGTAATCAGAGGGTTGCCAGTTCAAACCCACTTTCAGCACGTCTGCTGAGCAAGGCCCTTAACCCCCAGCTCCCTGGGCACCGCTACTGCCCTCATGGACGACTTACTTTACAAAATAGAGCAAGTTGAGGGAGGTATAAAGACAATTTCTCAACAGGGATCAATAAAGTATAGATTATTATCATCTTCACTCATACAGTAGATATAATTTTCATTCATTTGTTTATCATAAACTTTGATTCAAAGTGACTTGCAATAGTGAGAAATTTTACAATTCAGGTGTGCTCCATGGGATTTGAACCTATGACCTTTGTATTGTTAACACAATGCTCTACTGCCAGAGCTGCTGGTGGGAAGAGGTGAAAAGCTTCCAAAAGTACCTCTGAATTGAGCGCCCTGATTCTGAATGCAGAGACCCATCTTGTGTTCAGCACCCTCTCGAGTCAGGGAGATGTCACCGTCACTGTCCTTCTGACTTTGTCACAAAGGAGAAGGTGCAGGATCTCCATGTATCACTTCAAGCCGCCCCTGTGACCTGGCACTTCTCTCTGAGCCGCAGCAGCCAGACCTTTATCCCTCCTTGTGATTCACAAGTGCTGACCCAGAACCAACCACACGACACCATTTACGGATTTAAAGTAGTAGCAGGAACAACTAACTAAGTAAACTTATAAAACACTCCACCTGCTAAATGTGTATATTTTATGTTTTATCTATACCAGTTATTGGACTGAGTAAATTGCAGTTTAGATTTGATTAATAGCAGAAATTTGAAAATCTGACTGTAACTGTTAGTTTAACAGTTTGCATGTGTGTATGTGCATCCATATGGAGAGGAGCCAATTATTTTCATGCACTGGTCTGCTGTAGGATGTTTGCACTGGGGATGTGGTGCAGCAGGGAACTGCGTCAAGAGAATAGCAGGAACCTGTAGCAAGAGGCTAAGTGAGCTGTAGTGAGAGGCTAACAGTAAGCAGTAGCATAAGGTTGACTGTGAGCGGTAGCATGAGGCTGAGAGCTATAGTGACATGCTAACAGTAAGTTGTAGCAAAAGGTGAAGCTAGCAGTGACGCTAACAGTGAGCTATAGCAAAAGGTTAACTGTGAGGTGTAGGGTGAAGCTAACAGTGAGTCGGAGCATGACGCTAACAGTGAGCTATAGCAAAAGGTTAACTGTGAGCTGTAGGGTGAAGGTAACAGTGAGTCGGAGCATGACGCTAACAGTGAGCCGTAGCAAAAGGTTAATGGTGAGCTGTAGCCTGAGGCCGTCATGAAAGACTAACCACATCAGAAACTTTCTTTCTCTTTGTAGACCAAATGCTTCATCTGCGGAATCGGCAACGACTACTTCGACACGGTACCCCATGGCTTTGAGACCCATACGCTGCAGGAGCACAACTTGGCCAACTATCTGTGAGTTGGGGTTCGAGAAGGAGGAGTCAGTGACACACAGCACATGTCTCACACTGCTGAGTGGCGTGATAGATAGAGAGAAGGGTATCGCTTAATGTATTAATTCACCAGAAACGAAGTGTTAGTTATATACTGATCGCATTTTTTGTTCGTGTTTTTTGTTCAGGATTAGTACTTGAGTAGTACCTGAGTTACTATGTTCCTTGTGCCCTCGCAAGTAAAATGTTAGTGGAAGAAGTTACTTAAGGGGTGATAGCCACAGCTGCTAGAAGGATGAAATAGTATTTAACGTCTGCAAGGTGAGACATGAATAGATATTTCTGGTGTAATTTTATGCCGAGTAGATTTAACAAGAACCAAATGAGTTTATTTTAGTGGGCAGCATTTATTAATGTACCACCCTGACATGAATTAAACAGACATTAGAGGGGAATTTTATATCACTTATCAGTTATGCACATCTAATCAACTGACAAAATTGCAGAGGCGGATGAGTGCTATTAATTTTTTTTTTTAAAGTAAGCCGCCACATTAGCACCCCCTAGAGTCTCGACAAGTGCAGTCACCTTGTCAACAGCGTGCGTCTGAAGATCAGACACCTGGCGTTCAAGGTCTCCTGGCAAATGTGGCCGTGCGTGGGGATGACACTGAATTATAAACCACTATATTAGGATAATCAGGAAATAAAGTATCCAGTGCATCCAGTAAATCTATGAGATCAAGTGCAATTTATACAGCCTGTATCTTTTCTGCAGAATCTGAATAGCCAGACATATATTTTTGAAGATATTCGCGATAAATTTTTTATGTTTGATTATCTTCAAACATGTTGAAGTGTAGAATATTAAGCCCTTAGTGCCTGCTGTGACCTTCAGAGGGCTTGCTTATTTCATGGGCCGCAGTCGTCATTTCAGACACCTAACACGACTCATAAATATGCATCTCCCCTGGCTCCCCATTCAGATCACCGTGATAATCCTATTTATCACCCCCAACTTCATCACTTCCTCAGAACTTCAGAGGGACTCGAGCCCCCTCATCGGTGTCTTTATGATCCCCATACTTGAAAGCTGATTTTAATGTTTCGGTGATACAGACCCCCTCCTGTATCCGTTTGTTTACCGTTTCATGTTACCTCCGTATCGATCATCTGGAATGATTCGTTTAAACAGACTCTTTTTCCTTTGTTACAGAGATGATGTTTGCGTACACTTGTTTAATTTCTACCTGTCGCTTAGTAGCTCTTGAGATGCACACTTTTTTGTTTTTGCACCTGTCACTTACTGTTCGCGCCGTTCCGAAATCTTTCCGACGTGCTCACATGACATCAGTCTCGCGGGGTGACTTTTATCCACCAGGAAAGGTGATCCTGCTGGTCTGTTGACTTGTCACTCTCTTTGCAGATTTTTCGTTATGTATCTCATTAACAAAGATGAAACGGAGCACACGGGCCAGGTAATACCTCCTTCCGCTACCCCGTACAGCGCATGACAACGCTTCACAGATCGTTCTGCATGATTATTAATATCCGTGTCACTTGTTTGTTTGCTCCGGGGGGTGCAGCATGTTGCCTGTCATACCGCTCAGCACCCCGGCGTGACTTTTGCAGTAGCTTTTGGGTTATTTGTGCTTTTAACCTGCTTAAAAATATTAACCAATATTCCCAATTATTTCTGAATGACACGAGCTCCTGTCAGCGCAGTGAGGAGTAAGCAAATGCCAGACTGGTGCTGTTCGGAATTGGGCATGGAGCGTGCCGAATGGATTTTACTAATGGTTCGCCTTCAGGTTGCCGGAACGCTGTAATGGTGATCCTCGGTACCCGCCAATGAAATCTAACGCAAACCCACTGGCCGTTCTGTCCATCAGGAGTCGTATGTGTGGAAGATGTACCAAGAGCGTTGCTGGGAATTCTTCCCAGCTGGAGACTGCTTCCGCAAACAGTACGAAGACCAGCTCAACTGAACTTTCTTACACTGCAGTCATAATGACCAATTACCTAAGGAGTACTTTATTTATTTGGAATGCTTTTCAGACTTTGTACATATATGATACACTGTATATCGTTCCCTGAGTGCTTTTGGAGCACAGAGGCTGTGTTTTGATGACTCAATGCTTCATCTATTACATTTGCTTTAAAAACTCATTGAAAAGCAAAAAAAAAAGGAGAAAGGAAAAAAACAAGAAAATTTTGAAAAAGGAAAAAACTGACATTGATATGAACTGTTCCTGGAGACTCATGGGAGATGTTTCTTTTGAGAGCACATGTATAAAAAAGGCAAATATCCTGCTCATCCTAAGCCTCTTGATTTCTTCATCAAGGATGATGTAACTTGTGTGGATGCAATGGGCAGCAATTAGGAAATAGTGCCTTACCAAGCCTGGGTTGAGCTATGCAAGCAAGAGAAGTCGAGTGCATGAGCACGTCACTGATCCGCTCATTGGCCGATGTGTAGTCCGCGTCTCACGTGCCGTCTTTGCCGTCCGTGTGCAAGTGCGTGCGTGAGTGTCTGTGCACCTCAGGATAAGCGTCGGGTGGTTATATCAAGCTCCTTCACCTCGCACCGGTTCCTTTGCTTTAATCCTTTGATTTTTTGGTCATGCTCTTATGCAATACAGTAACAGAGTTAATCTTTGTATACAGGTTTAACAAAAAGAAAAACAATCTTTGCAAAAAAAAAAATTAATTGCATGTTTATTATGCAAGTTTAATGAGAAAAAAAGTTTAAAGACGCAAGTTGGTCAGTGTCACACAAAATGTTTTTTTAGGTTTAAGATCTTAATATCTATAGTATTAAAGTGTTGTGGGCTTTATTGTAAATTCCAGAACAATATCATCAGGCAGAAACGCTATATATACAGTTTTGGTCGTAGGGTTCATCCGTCTCCATGTTTTAAATAATGTAGGTAAGGATACTTTTTTGACTCATTTTGACTGACACCGAAGCAATACTCATTCGGGGGTTATCAGGGGGCATCATTGTAACTTTGCTGTCTGTAGATTGACCCATTTTGTTGCTGGTTGTTTCCAAATTAAATGGCAACCTTTGCAAGTAAAACCGTCAGAATATTTAAAAAGCGGTCAGTGCCGCTAGCTGCATCTAGAAATGTTTTTTTTTTTTTTTTTTAAGGACGCCTTGCTTACGCGTCGGGAATCTGTGTTCGCTCCTCTTCGTTCGTTCGTTTTCCACGCACGTCGGTCATTAAGCCATAGCGCATTGTCATCCTCCTGTCATCAGCGGCGAACACGCTTTCTTACATGTTATACTAAAATGTGAACTCACTGCAATAACAGGAATTGGGAAGCAGCCAGTTTAGATAAGTGGTGTTTTACTCATGTAAAGAATTTTGATAACAATGCTCAAAATACCATGGGAATTGTCACTAAGTAGTGTACCATGAAGAGTTTGCATTATATTATTGTGTGTAAACTGTAAAGAGAAATTAAGATAGCTTGGATTTGCATGATTTTGACAATAAATGAGATTATTTATTGAAGTGTGGCAAGAAGGATATTCTTGGAGGACTAGTTGTTGTACACCCCAAACACAAGCCATTATTATTACATTTGTGCCCCCCCCCCCCCATTCTAGGTAAAATGTCGCACCCTCACCTTGCCTGTGATAGTAAAACCCAAGTACTAGATTCACTTTGATTGGCTTCTGATCTTCTGATGACAGTCGTCTTGGCAACGGCCAACAAGTTCTAATCAGAGGCAGACAGAACTGCCTCAAGAAGTGGACTCCAGGCATGAAATTAATTTCACTCTGCGGCTACATCAGCGGGATCTCCAAGGGAGTGCGGCTCTTCAGAGGACCAAAGAAAGGCGATTCTTTTGGTCAAGAGGAGGTGATAAAAGCCAGAAGTGTTGTGGTTGCCAGCAGTCATCAGTCCTGTCGATACCCCTCATAGTTTTTTTCCTCTGATAAATCAAGTGATCTTATAAAATAGCGTTCGATTCAATCTCTTCACAGAACTCTTCAGGGCTGGACTTCCTGTACATATGCTGGTCTCTCTGGTGTTTCATCGCGCACTGATACAAATCCACCTTTGCACGTAGGCTAACAATTCATTTCGAACAGAAAATTAAACGGCCATTTTATGACAATTTGTAGTACATTTCCTTTCATTTGAAGACAGAACTTATTAATCCCCCAGAAACCTTTTGAACATTATATGACTTTGATGATATTGAAGAATTTGAATTTAGAAGAGACCTTTAACAAGGAGACATACTTTTAATCCATTTATCTCGCAACTAGTTATCTTGGGCTGAGTTGTGGTGGGCATAATTTAAATAATTAAATTCTTTATAAATCATCAATAAAGAGATAAATGTGTTTTTTAACCCATCTAAAAAGCTTCATATTTTACTGAGGCGATTCAGGTTCCTTGCTCACAGAGTACACCAACGGTATTCTTTTAGGGACAGCAGTCTTAGGATTCTATGTCTGAATGTACTACCCTAAGTAACCCTGTGACAGCACTCTCAGGAATGGGCGAGGCTCCAGCTTAATATTTACACAGGACCTGTGCAGGGCTCCCCAATACTGATTTGGCTATAAGATCAACATGAACAAACTAATTGCACGTGAAGGCAGCAAAGCCATCCGCAATGTTCAGAGACCTGACCGGCATCTTCTGGTCCGCATAACCAGCTTTGATTAAGGGCCCCCAATGGGAGATGGACGACCATCCCAAGGATGACCTTTTGAAGGCAATTTCCTTCAAAGGTTTCAGCACAGTAATAATAAATAGTAATTATTCCCCCAAACTGGGGCGACCGCAGGAGCCTTTTCGGGGGGTGGGCTGATAGATTAGAAGCTCGAGTGTCTGCAATCGAGTTTATTACGGGGCTGATTTGCAAAGCGTGGGGCAAAGAACCAGAATGGCAACCTGACACCATGCCCCAGCTGCAGTTCGCTAATTGAGGAGGGGGGCATGAAACTCGCCCCCACTCCCACCCGAGGCCCCTGCTCCCATTATAGTGCACACACCACTCCAACTCGTGCTCAACCCCCCCCTCCCCCCGGGACCGCCAAGATCCACACAGACAAAGGTAAGCTCGAGCCCCAGAGACCGGACACTGCCTGTCAGCCTGGTATCTCTCCCAGCGAGAGCCACGCAGCAGGCACTGTGCATTTCATACCGCAGTGTGGAGCATATACCCACACACCCTTTGTCTTCATATACGCCATGTTCATTGTTATATCCAGATTAATCCAAAATCCTGGCATGCAGACTAAATAAAGCATTAAATTTCGTACGCCCTGCGATCTGACCAAACAATGAGCGTTACGATTTCTGTCAGCTGCCGATGGCGATAAGCGTCTCGGGCGTCTCGATGGGAAGGCTAAGGTGCCGCTAAAGTGAAGGTCATCTGTGCCAGTGACTGCGCTGCCGGTCATGGCAGAGCCTTTGGGTGCGAGAGCCGGTGACGGGAAGAGCTGGGTTTACGCCGTCCTCTGGTAGGCTGCGTTGATACTGTTCAGATACAGCGGTTCGCCTCAGGTTTCCATTTCCTTGCTCTCCTTTTGTAACGTCAAGTAGAGTGTCTGTTCAGGGCCCTTGCACCCTTAAAAAACCTAACATCTTGTATTCTAGTAGTCTCTTTCATATCAACCCATCAAAGATTCACTGCCTTTACTGCCGAGAGACATGCTTGTTAGTTCTCAGCTACAGCAGACCATTTCTGAACAAACATGTAAACAAGGAAGCTAAAGCTTAACTCTTATGGAAGGTTTTTTATCACAGTCTAAGCATCTAACCGTTTAACCAAAACTATAATCACTTATTAAGTAACTAATGCTGGAAATATTAGGCTTTAGTGGGAGTACGGATACTCAAGTGAAAAGGAGGACTTCATGGATGAACTGTGTCGTTTGAACTCTGATGTTGAATCAGCCACAGGCAAATTTGTCCTGATTGCATCAGATCCCCAAGTTAAAATAGGGGTCACACTAAGTATTGATTTGCTGATGAGAATTTAACTGCGGTTAAATAAAGGGGCTCACATTTGGGTGAGTGTGTGGGTGGGTGGGGGGGGGGGGGGTCATATTTGCTTGGCAATTTTCAGATGTATCTAAACACTCGTTTCCATGGAAAGTTTCATTTGGCTCTAGCCTGCTCTTTATCATGATACAGTTAATGGTATCTGGACACTCGTTTCCATGGAAAGTTTCATTTGGCTCTAGCCTGCTCTTTATCATGATA
>JAODUD010000041.1:11337927-11357768 GCA_026784285.1 Stomatorhinus walkeri | reverse complement strand
CGTATTAAAAGCACCTAAACACCACAACCCCCCCCCCCCCCCCCCAACGACGAAACACGGTAACTGTGCTGACAGTCAACCCCAGAAAGAGTTTTTTGACTGTCCACCCGCATGTTTAGTCGGTTGGTAAGTGGTAGTGTGCTTATTGAAAATCCAGTTGAACTAAAACGTTTTGTCGCAGGACACAACTGAGCTGAAGAGACCCAATTTCGGTGATAGCGCAGTTTTGATGAAATATCCAGTTAGGGTGTTTTCACCTTTGCCATTTTAGCATGGCTGCTGATGCCCGTATTTTCGTTCCGAGTCTGAAAACGCAAAGTGGATCGGATCCGGTTCTGCATTCTCACCAGTCCAGCTAGCAAGTCGTTGGATCTGCATTGCCGCTCCTTCCTTCCATCCCTTTGTCTGCAAAACCTCTCCTGTCACTGGCGCGCGGCAGCTGTGTTCCATCTTCCCCGGTCTGTGACCAATCAGCAAGGCCGCACCAATCAGCATGCACACCTGTATCTCAGTCTCCCTCTCCTGTGCCTCGTGTTCAGTCATCTGTACTGTATAGTCTGTGCAGTGCTAAGAGTCGCGTTGAATAAGTAAATCATGGGTGAAGCTAACAGAACTGAATTATCTGTCAGTTCATCAGCGTGAGTGTGATTTCCATCTTTTCTGTAGCTTCTCGAACCTCGTGGCTGTTTTCCGTGCGTGATGGTTTTGATGGCGACACAAAGTTTGCGTTCATCTGTGTTTATCTTCCATGCCTTTGATCCCATATCCATGACACTAAAATGAGCTCCTCTTTAAACGCCATTCTTACTACCTGCACTGCCTTTCCTTCACAGTCTGTTAAAAAACACCTAATTTCCCTCCTGGATACATTACCTCTTCAATTTCACCATGGCTTTTGAAGTGGAACCATAACCTGCACTGGAAGGAGATAACAAGAAGAGTTCCTTATCTCAGCCAACCTGTCAGGTCCTACAGCATCTCCTGGAGATGTCCATCCCTTCTCGGCTGAATTTATCACCCCGCCACAACTGAGGCGTTAAGCTAAATTCTTCCTGTGTGTTCAGCTCCCTGCAGAATCACCATGGATACCAAAGTGGGTGTATGTTTGTTTTGGGGGCCTAATGTCTTTGATTTCGTGCTGAACCCACTGAGGGACCTGTTGCGCAATTGAACTCGCTGTGAAATGTTGCTGAGTCTCATCTCAGAGTGTTGTAAATGAGGTAAGCACCTGGTTTTGCTGCAGTTGCTGCTGTGAGACGGGCAGTGGAAAGTTCCAGTTTATCTTACCATCCAGTCTTTGGATTTAAATCTTCAGCCAAGGTTTATCCGCGGTAGCAGAGCGTGTCAGGTTTTAGGGCATCTGATTCCAAGTACGTATATTTTCCTGCTTCTATGAAAGAAAACTTCACTTGCAGTCTTACATACTTATGTGTAAAAATAGAATAGTGGTACATTTAAAATTAGCACCCCAGTAACACACATATTAGTGAGGGCACCTGTAATGCTTACATAGTAAACCTTGATAAGCTTAAGGGACATTTTAAATAGGATTAATTTTGGAGACGGTGGCCCGTGGAGGTCTTAAGCCTTTTATCTTTACCACGATGGCCATTGAGCGGTGGCTGCTGTTGAGCCAGTTGAGGGGGCTCCGTAGATTGATTAGTTACTCAGAAGATCCACGCGGGGGGGGGTGGCTTCATCACTATCTCGCTGCGCCCCATTCGCTGCCTCCCCAGCACTAAAACCTGCCTGTATTGTCAGTCTCCGGATACCTTTTCCTTAACATCCTCTCCACAGTCGACGAGATGATTTAAATTTAATCCCATCTGTCCAGTGTACAATTCTTCACAGGAAGAATTGAAATTCTAGGTGACTGGAAGTCAGACTTTCTCTTTATTGTGGCTCTGATTGCCGCTAAGCGCACGTGGTGGGGGCCTTATCTGCAGGCAGAGGGGAGCAGCGGCTCCCGGAGTTACCTGCACCTCAGTTCCTCAGCTGGAGGCTTCTGAGACTGTCTGTAGTTGAGCCACAGCCTGATTCCTGGTGGGACGTGGGTCTTAATAAAATAGCCCAGCAATGGTGAGAAGTTTACGGTCCACTCGTGTTTAGCAGATGCGCTTCCCGTGGCGCTTGCAGGGCTCAGCGATTGATTTGTCACACAGGTGCACAGGTTCTTGTGTTCTGGTCTCCAGCATGGAACTACATGCCACTGCTGATCATCGCAAAGTTGTTCCTTCTCAGCTCTGGATAATCAGTAACACCGACTATCACGTACAGCTTTCATGTCCCTTTACTCCTGGTCATTTGCAACTCTCCTTTTCAGATTTCTAACCATTTGGACTTCTTTGCTACAAGAATAATATATGGATTAAAAGTTCCCTTATTATTTTTAAGTTCTTGTTCAAAGATCAAAAACTACTGTCTTTTTTATTGCCAATTTATTTAAATTATGATGTAAAAGTTACTTAGTCGTTTTGGAGCAGTGAAGATGAAATAACTATTTTAAATTTGCATTCCCCTAATAAATAATCGATGGACACATGCCCAGATATGATACGAGATGCAATCATTAGCAGTATTTACATCATTATAGGGATTAAGGGGTACTTTCTTTCATTGAATGTCTTCAGATCCATGATGTGCTTGCAGAAGTGATGCGTGTTTACTTAACAAAAACGGACAGTGCTAGCATGATGCATAGTACATCAGATCAGCTAGGATCCTCTGAAGGAGCCATTTCAGCACAGATTTAACAACAGACAGCACATTATTTCTGCGTGTTGCAACAGTCGAGCGAATACTACAGCTAACATGGATCAGAAAATAAATGTGATTATTTCCCTGGTTTTACTTGCATGTCTTTCTTGTTCCCTGCTGTTCCCGGGTCACTGCTGAAAATAAAACCTAATTTCCACACCAGCCTTTCTAAGTAGCCGTTGTTTCATGGCCAATGCCTGGTCATTATTTATGGCAAATAATTTCAGCTGGTCTGTACCCAGATCATCATAACAAATCATTTTATATTTAACTGCTGCCAAACATTAATTTATCATGTTTGAAAACTGTTTACTGAATGTAGGATCTCTAAATACGACTCTGAATTACTTAAGAATGATGTTTGTCGTCAATCATTAACTCCATTGTAATCCATTCTTTGCTTAAACTTTGGCATATTTTCTAAGCACAAGGGAAAGTTCAGTTAATAGCGAGGCTGTTAATCCGTAACACGAGGTGGATTTTTGCAGGGTATTGATGTGGTTCAAAATATGTGCTAGGTTTTCTACATGCAGCAGGTGGTTTTGTTGGTAATTTGTAAATCCATCTGCCAAACGGTGATCCAGGGTGACAGAGAACCTGGAACCAATCCTAGAACAGTGTTTCCCAACCCAGTCCTCGGGGAACCCCGGACAGTCCACATTTTTGCTTCCTCTCAACTCCCAGTGCTCCTGTACCAGGTATTCGGTGTTCCTGATTGGCTGGGAGCTGGAAGGGAGCAAAAAGAGAGGATGGGGGGATAAGGGGGATATCACATCATTAAACTGTCATATTCAGGTGACGTCTGCCACTGGAAACTCAAATCTTCCTGAACGGAGCGACGTTTTGTCTTTGAAGTTTTCAGTCTTTAACGACATGCCAGACTCATAAAGAAGAACCCAATGCATTCAAAGTCTCTGTGATGGATCTCTCTACCTATGTGTGTAATGAGAACAGTGTCCTTAACTTTATGTAGTGTTAGGCTGTCAGGCAAAGTCAGGTGTGAATGTGGTTAAATTGAGAAGCAGATCTTGATGTCTGAAAGTACCCTAACCTTTCTAACCCTAACCCTAACTTCAGTTGCCTAACCCTAATCTGGCCATTTAGGGTTACACCGGGGGTGGCCTATCTTAGCCAGAAAAGACCGTTGTACGTGTGGGTTTTCACTGCAACTCCTTAATTAGATTATTAATTAGAGGACTGATTGGCTGAGTCCTCACATCTGGGTTTAGACTGTTGACCTAACGATTATCCCAAAAATCTGCATACACACCGACCCTTTGCGGATAGGATTGGTCTCCACTGCAATAGGCTATTGGACAGTATGAAATATGCTAATGAATCATGCTACACTGTGGTTTCCCGTTATACGGGAGTCCCGAACAGTCATGAAAACAGGTTTTGATGCCTGAAAAATCTATTACCTTTCTATCCCTAACAATAGTTTCTGTTGGCTATCTATAACTCTAATTTGGGGACTTTGGGTGACACACGAAGCTGTTGGAAAGTGTGAAATATACTATTAAATCCAGATAAACTGTTGTTTTATCATAAAAAAAACACCTTTTGATATATATAAATGCCAAAACCTTTCCTCTCTTAACCCTAGACACAGTTACCTAACCGTAATTTGGGGACCTGGGGTGACAACAGGTTGCTGGAAAGTATGAAACATATTATTAAAATGAGCTAAATTGTGGTTTCCTATTATACCGTTGCCCGGAACTATTGTGAAAAACAGGTCTTAACGTCTGAAAACGCCATAGCTTTTCTAACCCTAACCGTGCTTTTAAGTGGGTCACCCTAATTTGGGGACTTAGGGTGACACATCAAACTGTTGGAAAGTTTGAAATACACTATTAACTGAAGCTAAACTGCGGTTACCTGTCATAAGTGGGGCCTGAATAATCATAAAAGCAGGTTGCAGAGGTTGTAATTGCTTTAGGTTCCCCAGTGACACCCTTTTGGGTGGGGGGGGGGGGTGAGAGATGCCAGTGCAGAAGACCCAGTCAAACCCGGCAAAGAGTTGGGAAGACGACTCCAGTAAACCATTGGCACTCAAGCCCAACAAAATCTGCTGTTTTTCACATGGACAAATTAAACATGAGACTCCAGACATTCCTGTCATGGTGCCTCAAACCCAGATACCGAAACGTCGCAGACTGTTTTCAGTGTGAGCCATTGTTTTCACACACATGCTGATGCGAACTTCTCCCCCCGCCACATCATCCGCGGTCCGGGGTGCTGGAACAGACTCGACAGCAGTGTCTGGTGAGTAATAGCCCATTCCATAGTATGTCAGGCCTCTCCATACTTAACCAAACTTCAGTCTGCCTGTCTCAACAAATATACTCTCTGCTGCTGCTGCATAAGGAGGCGGGATATTAGTGAAGCACTGTGACAGTCAGTTTTCAATTATTTTGTGCTTCCCTAAACATATAAAGAAGTGAAGACTGAAATTTATGGGTATAGCCCGCAACAGGATGTGTATATGTATTCTCTCTAGAACCCAGGAACAAGCCCGCTGTTAATTAATATCTCGAGTTTTGTAAGTATTTGAGATGGTGTCTCAGAGTTTGGTTTTGAGCTGTACTGAATGAGGAGGTTTTTTTGCTGCTCTTGTTAATATGAACTCCTACAGGGCAATTATTTTAGATATAATTTTTGAGGTGTAGAGGTGCATCCTTCCTATGGTGTATCTCAGCCTCAGGAGACACGCTGCCAAGTACAGGCTTCTAGGAAAGGAGTCTAGAAGATGGATGGATCGGTAGATGGATGTTGTCATGGATTAATCATCTAATGTGGATCACCTTAGATTACATGCTGTTTTGAAATTAATATGTGGCCAATGGTACTATAGAGTTTCCATTTTGCATAACTCTAATGGGACAATAAAAAAAAAAAATCTATGTACAGGGGTTAGCAGTATAAACTGCTATAAACACAGCCGTCTACGTATAGAAGTGTAATAATCCCTTCTGCTGGAACGCCGCAAAAGAACCATGTGACCTGGGGATCAGGCAGGGGGGTTATATATATATTCTTTAGCTATCTGTGTGGGGGGTTATGTTTATATTATGTTGTGGGGACCAAATGTACCCCAAAAATGTAATTCAAAACCTGTTTTTTTTATGTTGTGGGGACCATTTCTCAGGTCCTCATGAAGATCTCCGAAAGCAATCAAAAAACTGAAAATGCCAAAAGTCTTGTCTTTTGTTTGGTTACTGGTTATGTTTAAGGTTAGGGGCTGGGTTGGGGCTAAGGTCGTCATGTTGTGATTGAAGTTTTCCCCATAGAAATGAATGGAGAGTCCCCACAAAGATATAGTTACAAACCTACCAATATGTGTGTCTGAGATTTATTTCAGGTTTTCTTACTTTTACTTTATTATTTTTGGCTGAGATTTTGATCAAGGATGAAAGAAATTGTCAAATTACTCTGGTCAATTTGAGTGATAAAATGCTTCTCCCTCCAATATGGTCTGTGTTTAAGAGTCAGCTAAATAAGATTCTACAGTACACTGCAGCATCTTAAACAGGCATCCATATGCCCTGGGTTTAATTATGGTTGGGGTACAGCTCCGTCTTCTTATGTCCAAATTACACCTTGCAGGAGTGCGACTCCACCTCTTTCAGTATTAACATTTTTTCTTAACGGCTTTATTTAGTGAAAGAAAAGTCAACTGTTCAATAAAGAGTCGATCCTGCACTAAAAATCATGCCATTTCAGCCGTTAATTTCCATGTTAATTCTCATGAGTAGCTTTGACCAGACATTCATTTCTCAGGTAGATGAGATACTTCTGCGTGCCGCCTTGATTCCTGTCCCGTGTTTTTATATTTAGACTTATTTTGCTTAATGTACTGCTGCCAGAACTTCAATTACTAGCTAGGCTTTGCTATAGGTAAGACGTATGTAAGAAGCAATCCATGAATAACTCAGTATTTTAATGCATTTCCACGGAAACATTACGAATGAATAAACAGGAATATTATTTGAAGTGATAAGCCTTGATGCAATTTTCATTTACATGTTTAAAAAAAACTCAAGAAGTTTTTTAACCACACAATATATGCAATACATTTATATATTAAAAAACTTATTGAACGCATTTTTTAAATTGATTTTGTATTGCTTTTAAGTGGTAACACAACATGCCAACACATGAACATACTTCACCTTTAAGATTGCGATCATAAATTCTTGTACTAACTAATAAATTAAAATACAAAGCTACTTATTCAAGACCCCCCCCCCCTCTCTGATTTAACCCTTGCTTATACAGCTATTTACTAGGACATTGCAAAGGCCCTCTGCCTTTGAAGTTTTTTTTGTAATGTTCCTTAGAACAACGCAGTTTTTATTTCTGTATTATAATTGTCATGCGCCGGTGAAAATACCGTATGTTCAATGTTGTTCATGAAAGTGTATCTGGCTGGGTAGCTTTGGAATATCATGTTAGGCTGCATGCTATCGCTTACTGTGTCCAATAAGAGCATTTCCCCTTGTGATCTTATCAGGAAAACCACGTTGCCGCAATATCTATCGCCCCTTCGTATCCACGAGTGCGTCAGTTTGCATCACTCAGGTTCTTTTCAACGTTACTTCGGTGACTTCGGCCATTGCCATGGAAACAGCAAGAGCCCCAGGTGGAGATGAAGGCAGAGTTCTCTTTTATAGCGAGATGTAGCGTGATTGTTGCTTGTTTTGAATGACGGGTGAAACGAGAAGGGGTTGATTCAGCTGGAAGCATGAACTTACAGACTTCAGGCTGAAGCAGATTCAGTCAGAACGCACCACCATTTGCAAACAGAAGGAAAGGAGTAGATGCATAGACCTCAGCTGGCAGTTTACTTTTGGCCAACAAAGATCACATGACTTAACATGCAGTTTTTGATGGATTTTATGTTCCTCTCTGTCAATTAAGAGGAAATTACCTGGCTGTTATTTGTAGCGCACAGGAGACAATGCCCTATTCATGATTATTAATGCATTAGCATGGCTGAATATTTCAGGTGCATATGTGACTATCTTGCGACACGTGGAATGAAGCTACCTCTCCGTGGCTGGCCGCAGCACTAATGTCACAGAAGAGTCAAGTGCCACACAGGGAGAGTTTAGCACACAAGCAGACAAAATAGCAAACGAATTGTTCTGAAATGATTTATGAGGGGAAACCTGACCCCGCGGCAGCCAGTGTGCCTTGGCGCTTCTTGGACTCTCCCACAATGACAGCCTGTATGATCATGGGCCACCCACCCATGGAATGGATTTCGCCGAGTCTGAAAAAAACCACGTGGTGGCCTTGGCGTGATGGATTAGCTGCCCCTTTGCTGTCACGCGCTGTCACACCCATAAAACCCTCAGGAGAGCTGGACCGTGCAGACAGAGAGATACCACCATTTATTGTGGCGCGGTGGATGGATGCCGGAGTTCATTTGAAGCTTGAAGCACTCGTGAGATCGTAGAAGGCAGCTGAGAGTTCGGGGACCTTGTGAAGCATTTCAGTGATTTTATTATTATTATTTTTTTTTTTTTAGCAGATTGTCGTGCACATTTACAAGCAAGTTGCACCGCGACAAAAGGAATTCGAGTAATTGGCAGGGCTAGCAGCCAGTGGCTAGTTTGGCTGGCATGTCGAAGCCTGGCGGTTTGAGATAAGCCGATGGCACGCACGCTCATTCGCAACCAAGGAAGCGGTAAGGAAGCGGTCTTCCTTGGGATGCATTGCTTGATCAGGAGTAGAAGTGATGTGTGGAATGTGCTGAATACTGGAATTTCAGATTGAACATCTTAACCAGCTTGCAGTTTTTTTTTTTTTATATTTGGGGTGTGCAAGATTGCATAAGATGTGCACAGCACATAATCCTCCGAATCTGGCAACAAGTGTCGCTGGCTGAAGTATTAAACTTTGTTTTTCTCTTTATCGGGTTGCCTGTCAGCTTACCGAGTCTTACCCATGAAATGAGTTCACGCTCAAGTAGCATTTCTTTCTAAATAAATCAAGAAAATTTGGCGCACAGAATATTTCCTTTTACCACTAATTCACAGCCGTTCAAAAGTCCCATTTCAGCTTTTGGAAACTCTTGCTAACATCTCCGTTATATTGATTTCCTCTTTACGAAGGTATTACTAAGCTGTACACAGCTTCTCCTGTCAAACCAGTTGTCATGCAAATCAGTCACTCGTTCCATCCTGCGTTTGGCTTAGCAGCATCGACGTGAAAGACGGTCTGAACGCTTCTTCTGCCCCGTTATTCACTCTGCTCAATGTGGGGTTTCTACAGGTGTGAATCTTGGCAGGCAGACAGGAAATAATTACTTGTTATGTAAATCAAGACACACAGACAGAGATTCACCAGGGCTCCTAATTTGCCTGCCGAGTGACTCACATTCAAGCTATTAACAAGGAGATACTGAGTTCCTGGTTTTGTCCCTTACTTGCCCAACAACTCAGCCTGTGACTCAGAAACGTTGCCCGGAAATCCCAGGTCTGCCTGCTTCTCCTACAGGGGGCGCAATTTCTTTCTATACCACCGAAGACTTGCACTCCTGAAAACGACATGTCCCTGCAAGTGTAATGAACTGTATTCGCCCTCCAGTGGTGCAAGGTCTCCTGATAGATGCTCAGCACTGTAATGGTAAATATGAGTAATTTTTCACTGCCACCGCCACATCCTGAGTCACCAGGAGAATCGTCTGTGGTTCCTTGGTCCACGGGAAGTTCGCTTTATCCCCAGCATCTGCCTCGGTGTCCCGCCGAATTGATGAATTACAACGAGTCCATTAATCCATTATCAGACTCTGAAAAGAGGGCTGTTCTTACCCTTCAGTTGGTGCGCGGCTCCCCGCTGGCTTTAATCCATGTAATTGATAGCTTATTTTCTCTTTTTCTCTTTTTTTTTGCATTCCTTCAATACAAATACCTCACTCTTCAAAATCCTTCACTAGGCACATTTAATATGCAACTAAATGTGATTTATTTCCCCCCCCCCCAGAGTTACAGAGCGTAATGCCACTGACTAATGTTTTTTATTATTTTTATATATCTTTTTTTTAAAATTTCCCCTATACTAACAGGAGCTACTGTACATGGGCTATGAGTAAGTAAATACATGAGTGAATGGGGTGCATTACACATTAATGTCCTATAGCCGATCAGATAAATAAACTTTGCTATAACTCACCTTGATTTAGCTGTTGCTTGTGCATAGTGTTAACCCTGACAAACGTGTGGTTACTGCATTATCAAAATTGAATGTAGCTCAGAAACGCAGCATGCAGTGACCATCTGCCAGACACAGCCGCCTGCTTGATCTGAATACTTTCTCGTAACAGTGAACATAATTAATCATATCCCGTTATTAAATACATCATTAATATTGCAAAATATTTGATAGATTTTTTTCCCCCTGTAGCTCAGGTGATGTTAATTAAAACCAGTGAAATGGCAGCGCTGGTGTTGTTACCATTTCGAGTCACGCTTAAAAGGCGGTGCGTCGCAGACAAGCTGTGGAGCTTTGAATGGCAAGTCCATTAGACCGTGGAGAAGTTGAGACGCAGGGCAGAAGCGGTTCCTAATTTAAAAATGCAGAATGAATTAAAGGTGTGATCGCAGATGCCCTTTTTGAGATAATTGAGAAGAATACGTTAAAATAAAACGGTATACACTGAAAATAAAGCGGTTTATAGGATATCTGAGTACTATTTGGATGTCATTATACTCAATATTTGAAAAGGAAGCGTGGTGAAACTTAGACAAAATCCAGTATTAGCCAACGTAACGTAACAGAATCGGCTGGTATCTAAAATGGTAAGGTGCTCAAAATATGGTGTCTGACGTGGGAGACGCGTGTGAAGGGGATGGGGGCCAGTTTATTACACGGAGGAACATGCTACAGGCGTGATATAACGGCAGGTGCCGTGACTAGAAAGCCGTACTTCCAAATAACAGGTAAAGTGTTTTAAAGGAGCTAAAAAGTGCTCGTAGAATTATGTGAACAAAACCGTATTAATAGAATCAGCCCTCATGTTAGTGTTAATAATTATACACCAGACACTATGTGGTCCAAACAACAAAATGATGTTTTTTGAGCATTGCCAGTTTCCAAAAATAACGGAATCTTACCATTAGTAAAGGTGTTGCGTTACAGAGGATAATTACAATGTCTAGTATTGGGAAAATGTGTAGTTTAACTGTTTAAAATTGAGACTCTATATGGAACCTCCTGGATTGTGTATTGAGTATATGGAACTTGCTGGATTGCACATTCTGGGCTCATATATATTGTACATTAGTATGTCAGTCAAACTGGTTTTTGGTTAGGATGCAAACCGGTTTTCTGCCTTCCCAGAGAGCCTGGTGAAAAATGGCCCTGGATTCTTCTACCCCCCCATCATCAGAGCTCAGCTGACCGTGCAGCACTAATGGAGCTGGACCGGCGAAGAGCTGCAGCAGACGGGGGCCCAGGCGGCAGAAACGACACGCCGCGGGAGCGGGTCCGCGCGACACCGGTGGGCAGAATTGTAATTACCGCGCGCGTGGATCCAGAGCCGCTGCGCTGGTGGCAGACTGAGATAAGGCTGCGGGGGTATGTAACTGGCAGGGAATTACTCTGGAATTACCTGGAAAACTTTCCGCCGACTTGCCGTCCATTGACGTGTTCTTTTACGAGAATCTTTGTATCTTTCAGCTTCAGTATTCGCCTTTTAAATTCTGTTTAGCTATTTAGAAACAGGAAAAGTATATGGATAAAGACCCGGAAATGCAAATATTATGAGTTAGATTAGTGGGCGTGTCATCAAATGCTTTTATCTACGCAAGGAGGATAAATGCCAAACCTGTTGGTTATCAGTTTTGGTGATTTGCCGAGACGTGTCTGGCTTGGCGATTTTTAAATCCTGGAGAATAATTGTCTAGTTGTAATAACCATGGTATTATAAAACAAAATTGGTAATCAGGAAGAAAACTACTCTTCCAATTAAAAATAAAAGTTCAAAAAAACAAAAGCTTATATTAAGCTTAGTAGTTGACACTTTCGTTGTTGCTATAGTTGCTGTTAGTGTTTTTTGTTTGTCATTATTGTTACTCTACTTTGTTGCGTAGTCATGCAATCACATCGGTGTTTCCGTCGTTTCATCTCCCACAATCCCGCTTCGTCTGAATACCCGGGCCGCTCAAAATGAATCGTGGCCCCCGGGAGACCACAGGCGCAGATATGAAATGAAATTAAACCCTCTGCACCTAAAGCTTTTCTCTCAGAGAGAGGCATCCTGTACGCCATGGAGGAATGCACCGGGATCTACGGGGACCGCAGAATCTATAGCAGGCTGGTGGAACCCAACGGAACCACGACAGGCCGGTGTGACGGGAAGACAGTGTGCCCATTGTTCTGTGGCTGTAATTCTCTTCTATTATGAGTTACTCTGTAGTGCATAATGCAAACGCAAAGGTAGGGCATTCCTGCCGAAATAGGTCCGTGGATAACAGGAATGAAGGGAATCCATTACAAGCAGTTGAAAATTGATTTGTGTCAAGCCGCAAACTCGTTTGTTTCATGTCACAGAAATGAACAGAATTTAAAATGACGCAGCCGTTTTCCTTATCTGAATGCAAACGCTGAATGCTGCGCAGAAAGCCCTTTTAGCATTGGGAAATGAGGTTGCTTGATTGTGTGGCTTAAAGTGGACAATTAGAGATTCACATCGAATGAATGTGGATTAATGACATTTTTTCAAACACTATTTATATAGGGGTTGTCTCTAAGAGAGAAACAGTGATAAACTGGAAGGTAGAACCGGTTGGATAACCTGTCCAATCTGAATATCCTGTCAGGGTTCCTTTTCATTCGCTTTTGGCCAGACGGTGATTCTGTCCACCCACCGCAGTCACATCACAGGTCGAGCTGGCAGCAGGGTCCTCCTGCTCATTCCAGTCAGGCTGTTCGCCAGTTGCGGTGTTGATGAATGACCATAATGCAGCAGTCTGAGGGTTCTGCCACTGTGGGTGGAAAAAGTCTCATGAAATGGGCAAAACAGCCCTTTTGCAGCACCCGCGATGTTTCCGTGTTAGGGAGACCCTTTGCAGCACCTGCGATGTTTACGTGTCAGGGAGACCCTCTACCCCGTCCATGCACCCTGGGTCCTGCTGCTTCCCTCTTGAATTCACCGTCAGACGAAATGAGCTCCTAGGACAGCTCTCTTCAAATTTGGACTTCGATTCCAAATCCAGGCCGTGTTTTTAGTTCTCCCAGGTTATTAGTTCTATAATTACTGATTCTGATTGGCCACAGAGGCTTGACACCCGGCTGACAGGTAAAGGAAGGCTGGGAACTTAGCAGGGCTCGGACCTCAAGGAGCGCGGTTTGAATAGCCTCATCCTAGCCTATGGGCCATATAGCTAATAGATCCCTGATATCCGAGACAGAGAAAAGAAGCAGTATGGATTTCCAGCTGATAAAAATGCTAATATCCAGTCCCTTCAGATCAAGAACCATCCAGCTCAGCTGATGACTTGGCTCTCTGGCTCCCCCTTAATTCACGTGTGACGGCTGCAATGCAGTGATGCTGTAAACCTTATATTATTGTGTGTTTTTCAGAGCTACCTGATTCTGTATGCTTGTATAATTTGCAGTGGTATTATCCAATGCCTCTACTAGTGAAGGGGTCTGATCTGTGATCAAGGAGTTTCTCAAATTTTACAACAGTTGCAGAAAACCTTTGCTGGACTTATGATACAGAGAACGAGCTTTGGCAAAATATTCAGCCTTATTGATGTGTTCAATTTCAGTTTGGTTTGAATGAAATCTTTACAAAACGCTTCAGTCACTTCCATGCACAAGTGCTCAGATACGCTGGCCAGGTGGCAGTATTCATTGTCTTCTAAGGCTCCGACATCCGATCACTTGGCTGCATCATCGCTGATCTGCCAATTGGCTTCTCTCCCTCTCATTTTTGGCCCAAGGACTCGCTGGAGTGGGGGGATGTCATTGGTGTACTGGCTCCCATGCATCCTGCATTCCTTATTCACAGCGGAATCTGCTGGCTGTTAGATTATCTCAGACAGCAAGCAGTCTAAGACATTACGCTAAGGAGACCTTAAGAGAAGCGATTTGTATGGAATAAGGCCGGGCATGCAATTTGGACAGTTTTAAACGTGTGATACGTCAGAGATCACCAGCACTCCGTTATGTTTGTTCAGTCTGCAGAGACTCGGTAAATATATGCTGTGGAGAATAAATGAAACCATTCTCACCTTACTAAGAACACAAAGGGAAGGGATTGGGTTCATGCACTGCGTACTTTCATTCTAAACAGGCCTGGCCAGCCAGATATCAAGTACATTTTGAGTTTTGAATATGAATATGCAATGGCAGATCACACAGGACTTTTCTGATTGTGTTTGGTGGTGGTCTTTCTGGATTAACATGAATCGTGATTATTTTTGCTTATGACATGGGTGCTTTTTCCATCCCTGTGGGAAAATTGTCTTTTTGTCTACCCCATCTTGCTCTCCATGAGGGACAGACACACACGTAGGTTAGAGCTAGCTGGAGGGGGGAGGGGGTCACGGCACAGAATCATCCAGCACCTCTGGAGCAGTAGGGGTAAAGAGCCTTGCTCAAGGGGCCACTGGTGACATCATTCAGCTGGTCACACAAGGACATAGGTTTGGTTTCAACCTTGAAAGGGACCAAATCATCCCCGACCCCCCAAACGTGCACAGTAATTCCCTACCATCCATACTTAGACCTACACCCTTGCATCCATGGGATTTGATCCAGTGACCTTCCAATCACCGGCACGGGGCCGCATACACTGTAGGGGCACATCAACTTGGCCAGAGGCCCCTGGGCTATTTCAGTTGTCAGAGGGCCCCTCACTACTCCCTTTGATGGTACAGTTGTCGTCAGGTGTTGGGGGGCTATCAGCATGTATTTCATTTGCACAGTGGGTCCTGACTGTCTGCTGGCAGTGCCTGTGAAAGGCTGTATTCCATTTACCTCTGAGGTGGGAGCTGGAAGTGTCACACCAGAGTTATCCACGGTCCAGTACAACAACATGGGAGCGCACTTAGCAACACCAGACCTAGCCAGGTTCATTATTAGCCATTATTAGTGAAGACTGTGAATAACAACACAATATGAGGTACTTTGCACATGCGCTGTAGCAACATGTCCGCAGATAGCAGCTGGACAGTGCTGTGTACGAACGATTTAATGAGACACAAATAAGACATGTGCTAATAAAAAGTATGTATCTACGGCTTTCTTTTTTTTTTTAACTTTTATTTTTTATTTGTTTGAACATAACGAAACAAGCAGATCACCAGAGGCATCACATATAACCAATACATTTCTCTTATACAGTCGTTTTTATAGTACAGGTTACTCTTCCCAGTATCCCATTAACCCCCACCCCACCCGCCCCGCATGGGGTACCGTATTTTAAGCATGAACAACAACGTAGGTTATATATACACACATACATATAGGTACAGGGAAGGGGGTTCGCACTCATCGCAAAACAATTCCTGGCAAAATCTACGGCTTTCTTTGATGAAGGGTGCAGCCATCTTGAATTCTGAGGCTGGGGTTGTAGAGGTTCCTCCGACTTTCTGAAACTCGGAGTTCAGGGGACGTTAGAGTTGAAATTTGAAACTAGGAAATAGTTCCCAGTTGAAATTCAGTACACCATTAAAGAGCCCCTGTTCAGTGTCTTCTCCAGTGTCTGCTCCAAGATCACGAGAACCCCACACTGGATGAGCGGTTCCAGGCGGATGGTGGATCAGGAGAGTAAATCCTTTCAAATACAAAGTCGTCTCACCAGCCCATGACCAGCATGCAGTCTGTTGCTTGACACAAAAGGCACATCGACACACGCGCAAGTCATCACGCAGTGCTGACCCCCCTGCCGCCATGACCCCCTCCATTCCTAACTGGCAGCTATGCGTTCGTGTCCCATTTTGCTCAGCAAGCTTTGTAGTCATCTGCCCTTTGGGGCAAACATGTGATCATGGTGCGACCATGGTGGAGGCTAACGGAATGCTGGAAGGTCAATCTCACACGGGTCCACTGCCCTGACGGCAGTGCCGGTCAACCCATTAGGCAACTGACGGCTGCCTAGGGAACCATCTTCTGCTGGGGCGCCGACTTAGCGATCTCCAGTCCCAGGTACCTTCACCGGTGGTTAAGCTTGTCTAGGGATCCACATGGGCTGAAACTGGTACGGCCCGCCGGAAGGGTAAGACAGTCTTCCTGTGGTTTGCTTTTTGTTCTAACTGGGCTGTGAAGTTGTTCACTGGGATGTGGCTCAAAGCTGGAGTCCACTGTTCATTGCATTGGGCTCTGACCAGTGTGACCAGTCAGTCCGTACAGCATCTGCCAGGTAACTGAAAAAGTAAAAAATATGCAAGAGAAACTGAAGAATTTTCTGGGCTTAGTTCTACTTCTGAAGATACAAATAAATTCCCGATTTTCTGGATTTCGACCAATGAAAAAAATCGACTGTCCAGGGTAACGACAGACCAAGGGAAAAAAAAAGGCGATAAAGGAGAAAGACAGGGGCTATGATGCGTGTTAGCAGTGACGGATATTGAAGATGCTTGGCGAGATAGAGCCAACGCGAAGTGTGGTGTGATAAGATCGTTTAAACTGTCCAACTGCCCAACCTCACGCATCAGTGGTGCACAGCGGTTCCCAAAATCCACTCCTCAGCCCCAGCCTGTACACATTTTTCGAATTTAGATAGCTGCCTATCAATCAGTTATTCAGGATATTCTGGTGTGCAAGTAATGGAATAAAGTGGCTTACAGGAATCTGTTGTAGACCTTTCAGACATGAGGCTGCATTCATGGAAACCATTATGAGAAGCAGTTTGTGGGTCGCTTTTAACCAGAAGCAGCTCTATTTATTGAGGAGTGGAACAATCTTACACCGGGGCTCCTACAGCTCTAAAGCTCTGCAGCTTCCTTTGACTATGCTGCTAACTGAAATGTTGGCACTTCCCTGCACTGAATGCACCCAAGCACTGATGGCAAACATATATAATAGAATAGTGATGCTTTAATCAGTCTCTGTTTGACTAACCTGTCTTGCTCTCTAAGAGACACGCATACAGGTGGGAGTAAGCTTAGGGGTCAGAGTGTAGGGTTAGCCAGTGTGTGGTTAAGGGTCTTGCTCTGGGGCCCAATGGCAGCGTTACTCTTTGGGCTTTGGGGTTCGATTCCGTCACGTTCCATTCATGCCCTAACACACTGAGCCGCACACCACCCTGCAAATGTGTGTATTAACATGCTTATTCCCATTTAAAGGTCGAACCATTGAGGGGGGGGTTCCAATTTCATGCTAAATGCAAAGATTTGAAACAGCACCTTCCCCACAATAAGGTTATTTCTACAGCAAACAAAGTGTCCTTTAGTGAACCTTCTAGAATCGCACAAACAGAGCTGTACAATACAACTGATATTTTCCTGACATTTTCCTGGAACAGAGGGACACAATTGAAGCGGGGCACACACGTCTAACCTGCAGGTGACAGCGGTGTGACGATTAATGCTGAATGTCTCTCCTGATCCCATCTGTCCACATGAATACAAACGTACCTTGTTCAGCTGCCCAATATAATAACCTTGACATCCTAGACAGAAGAACCTGGAAAATATATATATGTGTGTGTGTGTGTGTGTGTCAATATACGCATGTAATTATATATAGGTTTGTAAATATGTCTTTGTGGGGACTCTCCATTCATTTCTATGAAGATTCTAATCCCAAAAGGACGACTTTAACCCCTTCCCAGCCCTAACCTTAATCATCATTAACAAAACTAAGTTTTTTGCTTGTGTTTACAGGTCACAACATCACAATAACAGGTTTTTATTACATTGTGTGGAACATTTGTTCCCCACAATGTAAAATAAACACAATTCACACACACACGCACACACACACACACTATGAAGTCAACCAATGCACAATATGATAGTTGCAATGATTATTACCCCTTCTGACAGTTTAACAAACATCTATTTTGGGGTCTTCAGACTCTCAGTTATTCCCATCTCCTGTCAAGCTGTTTTGAAGTGGACCTCATACCTAACAGAATGTAGGAAGACATTTCAAAGAATGAAAACAGGGCATCGTGCTGCAGAGAGAATAACCGCTATGAAAAGTGACAAGGCCGACTGACCTTCTGTGAGTAATAATGACTCTGAATCGCCGTGCTTAATGTGAACAACAGCAATATAAGTGACCTAGTCCCTTAAAGGATTTCATTTCTTTGACCTATGATGAAGCTTTTCCCTTGGGTATTAAATCTTAAGCCCAGATTGAATCTTGAATGTTAACAGGAAGCTTTTAAAAAAGCAGATTTTATTGGAGATTAATGTTTTCTTGTTCAATCCGGGTGTTCAGACTGTAGCCTAGCCTTAAACTAGATAAGATTCCTGGCAATCAGATATACAGAGTTCAGAATCTATGATAATACAGACTGAAAATTAGATGCTGTGAATAATATGCTTTCACTGCAAAGGAACCATTGTAGCTCGTGTGTGTCTCATGCTAAACTCTGCTTTGCTCTGCCTGTTTTAAATTGTGTAAGCTTTGCTTCAAACTTGTTTAGCAGAAAAAGATTTAGAAAAAAATGAGAGTGCCGGTGCAGGCAGGTCTGGCCACTGTGCAAGGTTGTGGCCCAGGTACACAGTGAATTCTGTCCTTTATAGAGCGTGTTGCGTTCTCATATCCTGCTGGTCACAAGTAGATCGAGCTTTTAGATACAATTTTAAACCACATGACAAAGATTCCATATTGATCCGTTTTCGAACCGAAACATCATGGGTTGATTTGTAGGGGAGATTCTGGCTTTGGCACCTTTAATGGGTTATTCAGCTTGCTATGTTTCAGTATAACTAAATCAAACTCCGAAAAGCAAAGTATAAATGGTTGCTGTCTAAGTTTCCTTTGAACAGCTCAGCACCATAATAGTAACTGGGCCTACTGTGCTAATTGATTGACTGATCAACCAAGAAACAGTGACTGCATCTTCTAAACAGAGTAAAATGTAAAGTGTGTCTGGCATCTTAGCCCAAAGAACATGATATGCCGATCTTAACCTTAGTTTTATTTAACAAACTGAAAGCAGATGTCAAGGCCCCTTGTAGCGCATACTAAAAAGCTGGACTGCAAGGGAAAGATTATTACTCAGGACAGCGGGAGCTTTTACCCAACTGAGAGGTACGACATCGATTATAGCTCGTTTGTTGTGAATTTTGATACTGCAGCAAAAGTGGCTGAGACGTTCACACATGATGATTTTGGCTATCGCCTCAGGAGGGCATTCGTCATGTGAGTTCAGAGTACCCTAGAATATTATCATGGGCCGTGGGAGATATTTAAAAAGGCACATCCCCCATGTGCAGCAGTCAGCATCAGTCCCTGTTGTGTTTTCTGAGACATGATCACAAGCTAGCTGGGTTATTGAAGTCTCACACGACACACCCTGTGTGACTGCGGCCCAGATAGAGGAGATTCTCAATCGGCTATGGAAGGGAGGACGCGAGGTCTTCATGCTGTGAGGATTCACGGCGGCGGGAGAAAAGATTATAGGTGGTATTTCAGAGTCGCTCTGTGTGTTCTTATACACACAGCGATAGATCAGCCTTTCAAACACCGAAACCTTCAATAAGGTATGATGGGGGGGGGCAGAGCAAAGATGTGTGGGAGAGCAATCGGTTAGCAGAAAATGGTCTGCGGATGAAAAAAGGGATTTTATGCCCCAGCACTAGGAGCTGAAGAAGCACTGTACCTTTGTCACAATGGAGATGGTACAAATAGGAATGTCTGAATCAATATGTCCACTGGAGGATAACTCAAGTAAGTGGAGCTTTACTGTCGTGACTGCCATGTGTGATACACCGTAAAATGAAATGCCATTCCTCCCAAACTCTTGGCACAACATTCAAGACAGGATAGGCAGTGGTGGAGGAAGTACTTAAGTTTAGTACTTAAGTAAACGTACAACTACCCTGCAAAATATATACTTAAGTAAAAGTATAATTACTACATCAACATCTTACTTAAGTAAAAGTCCT
>JAODUD010000041.1:11326006-11337827 GCA_026784285.1 Stomatorhinus walkeri | reverse complement strand
AAATACTTCGTTACATTCCACCACTGAGGATAGGCATTACAGTGCTACAGACAGAATTTGAGGCAAAGTGCAGAGTGCAAACAAATCCTCTATAATTTTCAGGGGGAGGGAAGACAGAGGGGAACCTATTCAATTAAATTCAATTAATTTTTATATAGCGCCTTCCACTGCACAGTCACCCCAAGGTGCACTAAATGAATGTGTTGTAATAAATTCTTGCATCATTTCATATAGAATAATTGAAGTACAGGGAAAATGGAAGACAAGGAAACGAAAACTCCCAAGTAGGGAGAAAAAAAACCTCTGGGGGTGGTCCAAGGTCAACTGCCCCCCCCCCCGGGCATGCATTATAGCAAAAGAAAGAAAGAGACTAGTTTGCTAAAAGCAAGATATAAACTGTGTCATGGTCAAAGCCAAAGTCCATCTTTACGTCTGCCCTCCACGCCAGCCTGTGCAGGGTGGCAGAGTGAAGGCTGCACCCACGATGTTACCGAAGTCACATCCAAGATGTCACCCCACCATGGGACTGAACCAGGACTCCAGTTCAGATGGTGCCCATCCCAGGCATGTGGGAAGGAAGGCAGAGAGGCTGGGTGGTCAGAACATGCATCGAGTCATTAATGGACAACACAGTAGATCAGAATGGAATGTACAGCAGCACCAGCAGCCATAGTTGCGGCGTGTTATGTGTTAAGCTGCTGGTAAACTAAACTGTAATAGTAGGTCTTCAGTTGAGATTCAGCATCCTGAACATAGGCTGTTGGCTTTTTTTTTGTGCAGA
The DNA here is from genome assembly GCA_026784285.1 of Stomatorhinus walkeri. Lineage (NCBI taxonomy): Eukaryota > Metazoa > Chordata > Actinopteri > Osteoglossiformes > Mormyridae > Stomatorhinus > Stomatorhinus walkeri. Next base: position 11,337,046 of record JAODUD010000041.1, on the reverse strand, counting down.
GGTTGATCTGTAGAGCGAAGGATGGAGAGATGGGTTGTGATTGATCAGCTTTTGCGCTTTTATTTTCGTCGTGCTGGCTTTGCCCATGGCGAAAACACAAATGGTCTTTGAAGTATGACAGAGTTACTGGTCACATCCTAATCACAGTTCATAAAACACAGCAGTAATAGTTAGGCTACAGCAAGATCAGCCCCGGATTGAATATATCAATAACACTGAATAATGCATGATCAGGCTGTGATTCAAAACATGTGGCACACAGACAGTCAGGAGGTTCAGTTACTGTGCGACAGAGTTTAAGATGGACAATACGTGTGATCTCAGTGGTCTTGAACGCGGTATAACTGTGGATGCCAGATCCTGTTTTTCCCGCATCGCGGATACAGCCACCATCCTGGGATTCTCCTGCTCTTCAGTGTCTATAGTTTGCAGAGAATGGTGCGAAAAACAACAAACATCCAGTCAGTGGCAGTTCTGTGGTCAAAAACACCTTGTTAATCAGAGATGGCAGAGGAGAATGGCAGGACTTGTTAAAGCTAAACTGAAGACCTCAAGTATAAAAATAACAGTGTTGAGGAGGGAGTTTTGTAATGAAGTGGAGGCTGAGTGTATTTCTATACCTGTGAAGAGGCTGAGCGATGTACTGTCAGTCTATGTGTGTTTTGTGTGTCTTTTAATTACACAGAACCCTTTACTCCGATCATCCATCTGAATCTAACAGTTGATAAAACTGTATATTTTGCCAGGAAACCGGAGTCCTCTAACTGACAGCTTAAATTAAATTTTCCTGACATGAAATTATATTAACATTATTGGCATCTGAGGAGATTAAAATTCTAATTGGCAAATATTGCTTTAATTGGGTCCTCACTGATGCCTTTGTTGTTGCCAGGAAGGGAAAGAATGAAAGTAAAATGCATTCTAATGAGACTAATTGGCTTGCAAATATTACACATTTCATTTCTTACCCTTATACTTTATATTTTCCAAATGTCAAGCCATTTGGGAAATGGTGCTATAATAGGGTGGATTTTAAGTGTTTTTAAGAATGAGATTAGTCTGAATGCATGGCAGTATAATATATCTGACACACTGGCGTGGACTATCAGGTTTTTCAGACCAGCACTGCTGTGCTGTTCTTGAATTAATCAAAAGGTAAAATCTTATACAAAGCTCCAAATTCTTTATTCTGTTTGTCTAATGTTAATTTGAATGTAAAGGTTCTACTTCTTAAAGGAAAACACACTGTTCACTATTGACAAAGGCTGACAGATTTGTCCATATAATTTATACATAAAACTTAATATATCTTGGTGATAATGACCATACTGTGAGAAACTGGCTCATAATGATAAAGGCGGAGATGGCCAACCAGTTCGACCCCAGCGTACAGATAAGGGGAATGAGGTTCCGTCACTGTCAGGTGGGTGGGATCATTATACCTTGGCAGGTATTAAGTATGATTCTGACTCCCACTGGGTACTTATTGGTTCAGAATCTCTGTTAGTGACTGTCATAGCTATCTCACCCACCTTGTCTCACATATTGTCCGATGTTCCGTTGCAGTCAGAGTATCGTGACCTAATGGAAGCCATTGCTACCTTTGTTGGTGTTGGCCAAGGTGAACGTTCTCCGATTTAACTCCAGGTTCATTGGTCTGAGCTTCGCAGCTTCCTAAGATCAGCCCACGTACGGCTGGGATACAAAGGGTGCCGTTTTTGCCTGGCGAGAGACCGCTGCTGTGTGACGGCAGTCTGGTGACCCACCCCCACGTGGGGAACAGCAGAGAGGGAAATGCACACCTCCATCTTAGAACTGAAAGCAGCCACTGGCTGCAATTATCACTGTAGCTCTAATGATAGTGCTTCATTTTAACGGACGGAGGTCGGTCATTAAATAACACAGATCTGACACTCAGGAGAGAATCACTCCTGTGACTATGAGCTGTTTGTTTATTTATGTTTTTTTCTGGATAAAATTAGTTCTTTTTGTGGTTTCAGAAGGGCTCTTTTTCACATTATCAATAATAAAAATATTAGAAGTTTTCATAAGTATAGCCATCATAGTTCAGTTTCTTTAGTGACAAAAAAGCACAATTCATCAGTTTTTAACTATTTGCATGGGCAATTCTAGGATATTTTAAGGTGGGGGCCAAAATTTATACAGAGGGGCCAACCTTATAACTAACCAATGTTTTGAATTGTTGAGTGACAAGGAGGGGGCACTCTTGGGACCAATCCGCTTTCAATTTGGGCCAGTGGCCCCGCCCCCTGTGTATGGCTTTGGACATTCATGAAACGACATCATAAAAATTTGAGAGTTTGAAAGCCTGAGTGTCACAGCAGATGCATGAGAGCTGGCAGCCACTGACCACAATAAACAAGGACTGAGCCAATGGTCCGAGAACAGAGAGGCCAGGAGCAGAGGCCAGAACACAGAGCCACAGATGGAGAGCAGAAGCTTTTGATGTGTTATTTATAGTACCGAAGTACACAAGACCCCATCAGAGTAACATAGTGTTAATAGGCTCCTCCCTATTATGGCTATGCGTACGGACAGCATGCATTGCTTTTTTCTATCGCGATCTGTCTGTTCCCCCAAAGATTAATGAACCCTGCCTTCCCAGAACCAAATGTATTTATGCTCCCATAAATCTGAATCAAAACGCTCTCTAAACTGGGCCGCCGGTAGCCGGGGAGATGAATCTCGCAGTCAGGAAAGATGAGGATTTGATTGCGGCGGCTTCCATAATTTAATACCCGGCGTAATTGCTGTTTCGGGGACGCGCCGAGGCCGTAGAGAAGCGTGACAGGCACTCAGCGCCTTAAATGACGGACAGGCTGTCCGGTCCGCACCGCCGGCGGGGATTTCACAGTGCCGGGAATGCACTTGTGACAGCAAAGTGAGCCACTTATACACTGGAATCATTTCAGTGTAGGCATGTACAGTATGATGTATGTGTACTTGATGTACTGGCCCATCCTAGAGGCGACATAAGCGGCCATCTTCTGAGGGGGTACTGACTCGCAAGCTGACTTCACTTTCTCCCAGACAGGGGGCGCCAGATCAGCTTGGACCGGTACTGTGTGCTTGACATGTTTTGGGGTTATTCAGTTGTTTTATAATGTTATAGATCATTCTGGAAGGTTTGGCTACAGAAGGTTCCAGAGCTGATGCTCCCTGGCCGCTTCTTTTTATCATGAGCCAGCTTCCGTGACCAGAAATCGTTCAATCTGGAGCGAAATATCCACCCCAGCACACTGGCTGATAGGGTTTTTATTTGTGTTCCTAGTGCCACTGAATGGAAACACTGGGCCAATTTAAACCCTCCTGGCTTGTTGATAATTGCCTGCCCCCCCCACACCCCCCCAGTGGCTCACACTGAGCTAAAAGGAGGCTTCTGAGGCCCTTGCAAGAAGCCCTTTGGATGTGCTCTGACTTTGAGTGGAATCGCAAGGTTATTTAGCATTGATGAGCTCAGGATGACATCAGACACCAGAAACCACAAGTGCACGTTAATTTGAAATATTTTACCTTTTTCCAGGAACTTAACTTGAAGTTAAAAGATGTGTAAACATGTAAGGCTGTAAAGGTGTGGCTTAAGAATGCTATAAGATAATGTCAATTAATATAGCTGCACAGTAGTTAGTGCAGAGCAAGATTTATTTTTAAGTAGGACAAGATTACGATATTTTTACTTTCCTGAAACACCTGACCTGATTATAATTTAAGACCTGCTCATGTGAAAGGAAAGGTTGTAATTTTGATAGTTAATAAAAACAATAATTTCCTTTTTCTGAGGGATATAATCCTTCCAGCTGTTGGGTAGATTTTCATAGCTAAAGTGAGACTTACATGATCGGGCATGAGATCACTGTAAGTTATTAAAAAGGGTCATAACTTTCCAGATGGAGTCTGTATTTACTTTACTGATATTATTTACACTTTTCTGCTGTATAAACAGGAAAATTAATCTTTTCATGCTTCTGTTGCCAGATTCTAGTGATGAGATGCACAGTCAGTTGTGCAATCTTCAACTTTTCTTCTTGTTAATTTAATACTGCAGGGCTCAAATAAATACTAAATTAATCCCACTGATGCAAACTATAGCCTTTAACCAAATTTTAAATTCTGTTGTATCCTATGAAGAGGCTTAAGTGCATGTAAATCTCGTAAACAAACATGTTTTTAAGAGTCAGACATGTTATAAAATAGTACTTTTATGATTTTGACTGTGACAGCCTCTTAATGTTTAATGTTTCGGGCATAGCAGTAGTCTGGTGAGATGGGTCTGATGTGAATTTCAAAGAGCCTTCTGGGAACTCTGTTTCACAATGGCCTCTTAGTCGATGTCATAAAAACAGTAGCGCTTAGCATCCAAACTAACTGGCAGCACTGTAGTAGATGTGTGGGTTCAAAACCAAGCAAATGGTAGCGGGTAGTGCTGTGTTCTTGCAACTGTATGGTTGTGAGTTTGAGTCCTATTTTAACTGTGAGTTAGGATTCTGTGGGTTTATGCGTGACCCTGAATAGGATAAGTGGTTACATAAAATGGATGAATGGATAGATGACTTTATGCACAAGATTCAAAGATATCACATTTAGGCATCTCAGTGTGTCTGCATTGGCCTTATTGTATATATCCAGGATTTCTGTGTCCTGTGCTTAATGGGACAGGTTACAGGCCCACTCAGATCCTGCACTGGATAAATGGTTTGAGAAAATGCAATATTAGATTAGATTTAATGCAATGAAAGTATTTTTCCAGGTGGAAGTTATAGTCTGTCAATCACAGATATTGACCTATCGGGTCTCACCTGGGAATCAATAGCAGGAAGGCAGTAGATAATGAATTTCTGCCACCCTGGTAAGCAAAGTTAAACATTACTACCTCAAACTAAACTGAGGGACAATCTAACACCCCCCACTCCCGAGTCAGAAGCTCAGATCACCTACCGTAGACAGCCAGCGATTGCCTGACACATCTTACAGCTTCTAAGAAGCAAAAGAACTGATGCCAATTATTATTATGACTTTGAAATGTAATTAATGCTGCCTGATGAGTTCTGGTGTGGGAAATGCTTGCATATGACACAATTCCTTTGCTTGCCTGCTTTTACTAAAGTATCCTACAGCATGATATGAGTTCATGTAGGAAACAATCATTTAGAGGAATGGAAAGGCCATAGTACCTAAGGCAAGATACGTTTTAAATAATGTGTTTATAAACCTCTGTTTTTTAATTTATCTGTACAGATCTCAAAAGCAGCAAAATAAGTATATCAATAAATAATATGGTGTGGAAACACTGTTTTCTCCTCTGACAGTTAGCCACAAAATGTATCCCTCTGGATGAGCTCCCCGTCACGCCCGCCACCATCAAAGCGCAGACAGGACAATAAATTAGTAAGACCTTTCTCCCAGACCATCTCAGAAGAACAGCAGAAGACCTTCTCAATAAGACTAGGAGAAGCTTGCTGGCGTTCCCAACACGGTGCCCTGCCTGAACGTCTTCTGGACAAGGAGCAGATTGTCGATCGTGTAATTCATTCACTGCAGCCTTTCCACCCTAACTCCTCTTTCAGAATCGCAGTCCGTAAACACTCTGCTGTGAGGGGGCGGCTTTTGTGCCAATAATGCTACTCTCTAAGGTAGGTAGGTAGTTGCCTGTAATGCTGAAGGTCTTTGTTTTCACTAACTGGGTTCATTTACTGCTCTAGACTTTAAGCCTGATGATGAGAAGGTATTCAGTTAATTGGAGTCTCTGTTCTTTCAGTGTTTCTAAATATTATTAAACAAATTAATCTTTGGAAAGCTGTCTGGGTATTTAATGGCACAAAGACTACAACTTTTTTTTTCCATGGCATGTTTTTTTTTCTAAAAACCTTGCTATAGATTTTTTTGACTCAAGTTGTTAGTTTATGTAACTGTGAACACTTTATTTCCTGCCCGTTTGTGTTTCATCACATTTAAACCAATGCAACAAAGTTGTTAATCTGATATCAGGTAAAGGGGCGCTTTTTGATGATGTCACACCACTGTAGCAGTGTTTCTCATGTCATCTGCAGCTTCTGGGAATTACTGCCTAAAGCGTGTTTGCCCATCCTTGGAGACGTGGTGGCGGAGGAGGCTGCGGCCTGGTGTCACCACGTCCACATGCAGTCTTCCAGGCCAGGCTTCTTAGTCATTTCCACCCTTGTGACTTTCGATCATGATTCCGGATCTTTCTGTGGAGCAGCGGTTTGGAGGAGAATTCCTAACTCAGCCCCTACCATTAAAGCCCCCAGTGAGATGGCTTCGATGCTGGTCCTGTCTACAGCGCTAATTAGACGGCTCAGTCCTTAACAATGACAGATAATGGCATTCATTCAGCAGAGATGGATTTAATGACATTCTAGGAGATTCCATTTTGGTGCCTTACTCACCATTGCAGGCTTGACTGTGGTGGTCAAGACTTCCTCAACTGACATGACAAGATATGCAAGCAAAAAATATTAAAAATGTCATTAATTGAAATAACAATGTAAAAATCTTTCTGCAATTATCTATAAAACTATGCAAATATTTTTTTACAGATAAGGTAACAATCTGGCTGTTCTGGTTTTTTAGTTGGGCTTTTTAATTTCCTTTTATTAAACCTACATTATCTCCCTTAGGGATTGTTTTACTTTAAAATACACATTTTTTAACTAGGCTCACATGGTGAGTATGTATTATGGGTTTAAATGGCACTCTCATCACATTATGCTTTTACACTGTTGCATATAATAAGATATTATGGTTTATAAAAAAGAGCAACCTTCTGCAATCTGAAATTACAAGAGGAAGCAGAAAGGAATTTCTCCATTAACCGACGGCTGTCTGATTAATTCACATGCAAAAATCGATAATATTCTAAAATTATGTGGCACATTTTTCTGTGCAGATGTTTATGATAAACTAATCCACACTAATTCTGAACTTGGACAGAATTTACGTAAAGGAGAGATTATGTCTGGATTTAGTGCATTTGAAGAAAATGAATCTGAGATATGTGAAATATCTCCTTACTGGGAAATAAGCCCTCCAGTGGTTTCGGAGATGCGTTATTTTGCAGTTCTCCAACCTGAACTGGACAGGTCAAATTGGCAGAAATGACGGTCTGATTCTCATGGAATACAAATCCCAGCTTCAAAGGCGCTCAAGATGTATCTCATACAATTTACATAACGCACAGTAATGGTGTCTGAGATGTGATTGGTGGCCTCCGTAGCTCTTTTGACAGCCCCGTGCCCTGGAGCCTGGTGGCTCATAGAGGTTTTCACATCTGCTCACCCATTATTTCCTCATAGCTGGATTTTACACGAGGGGTGAAAGGTCACGGTGACCTTTTGGAGGGGCCCTACGCTGGGGGGCTTCTGGGAGAAGCTCTTCCATTTCTCGCCGTTGGAATAACAAACAGCTTGCATGTGCGCCGTCCCTTCACTCACAGGGTTCCGCGCGATTAACGGAATGTCCGTAAAATGGTAAAACCTCCGGCTCAAAGGACCGGGATTCGTTTTAGTAGGAAGAATGGAAGCTTTGAAACATCTGCTGTCCAGGTGTTAGAGAAGAAAACATTTTGAATTCTGCACGCCAATGCGCAAAGGGGCCCCGACGGTTTAACATCTCATGAAAGATCAACATATTTTCCCAAGCCGTGCGTTCCTACATGCCAGAATACTTCTGCGATTCAGGAAATCCCAGCTATTGGCACCACACTTTTTTGTTTAATCTCTGATGGGGACATAATGAAATTCTAATTTAATATGGGAGAGGGGTCTCTTCTTAACTTTTGGCTCTGCACTGTTGGTATCCACCCTGGCGTATAATTGTCTGTTAGGGTTGAATATGTGTGCTTGAGAGGTTCTTACGGTTCATTTCCCTACCCCGACTTCTCTTCCCGGATCTCTCGGCAGTGTGTAGGCTTCTTTCCTTGTATTTCCTCGCTCTCCACTTCCTGCCCGAAGCTCCAGTCATAATATTTTTGAAGTTCCAAGTCATTTTAAGTTTGCTAATGACCAGTGCAGTTTACATCCTTTTAGTATGCGCGAACAGCAACACACATATATTGTGTAATATAGGAGCACTAAAGTTTACCGATGTCCATGTTAAATATGATGCATTAACCTGACCTATAAACAAGGCACTTTCAGTACCAGTCAAAAGTGTGGACACACCTACCCATGGAAAGGTTTATATGTACTATTCACTCCATTTTAGAATAATTATATGGACATTAAAACTATAAAATAACATCAAAGGAAATATGCACTGACACTGTGGGTTGAGACTCAGAAGGTTGTCAGGTCAAATCCCGTGGGTGATCCCACCATTGGGCCCTTCAGCATCACCCTTAACCCCAGTTTCTCCAGGGACTGGCTGACCCTTCTGTCTCCCCTATGCCCATTTCATGAGGCGGCCTCCTGGGATGTTTTCCCAGCTGCCCAGTAGGAGGTGGTCACACATTTGCTGATGGCATTGTCCGCTTCTCCGTCACCCTCTGGTCAAACTCCTCCAGAAACCATTTCTGCTGTGTTTTGGCCAGGTGGCCAGGTCATGTGATGCGATTGTATCACTCTCTTAGGTCGGAGGCTTGGCGTGTCCAAACTTTTGACTGCTACTCTATATTACACACTGTTCATTTTTGCTTCCCCATTCCTCGATAGTATCTATACTCATTAATTAATAAATATGCATATCATTGCCTTCGGACAGGGAAATATTTGCCCTTCCTGTGAGCGACATGTTTACCTACGTCTCTAGTTTATTTACCCACCTGCTTCATTTTGGTGTTTACAAGCTGAACGGTCTGCCAATTTTCCCCTAATACCGCATTGTGGAAACCAAGCTCTAAAAGACTTACTTCCATTGTGCTAATTTGCCTGTTACGTTGTATCTTCTTTTGTCAGGGGAGGGCCACAGAGACTTTGTGGCCTGTTGGGGTCACATATAGCTGAGGCAGGACAAACATGGGTGTTTTTAAATTCAGGTACCATTTCTCACAGGGAACACAGGGATCCTTAGCGGGCAAAATAAACACGGTCTTACACACACAGGCACGCAAAGCAACAAATATGGCTCAAATGAACCGATCAAGCTAATTTTCACAGAAAGTGAACGAAACAAGTGGGGTTTCTCTCTGTGAAATTGATGCCTTTTCAGTGCACCCCTACATTGAGTGGAAGTAATGAATTAACTACTCTTTCACTTCCCTGAAAGGTGTGGAATATTTATAGCTTTTATATAATTTAGCAATTATGTGCAACTCCCTATTGAATAATTATGAGTTGTGTCAAAATCTCAATAGCACAACACTGGAGAAAAAACATGCATATACTGATCCATGTATTGATTTTATGGGGCGATTTTATATAAGTATTTGGACTGTTCTCCCTTTGCCCGATGTAAATGATTTAAGTGAGCTAAGCTTGAATAATTCACACACACTCCACAAACCTAGCCTCTGTGTTGAGTGGTTGAGTACCAGGCCGCCCTCTCCCTAATTCATGAGTAGTCAATGATCCCTGCACTCAAAAAATGTAAATTATTCGTTTCCATCTCTGCTTATGCTTTTCCATCATTCTATTGTTTTTTTTTTTTTTTGTTACTTGTTCAGCAGGCAGAGACCCCAGTGAACGATCGTATCTTTTTTTGCAAGTGGACTAGACTGCACGCCTAGGGCATTTCGAGTTAGTTACTGGAGTATCTAACACAAATACAACAAACTGTGTAAGATCTTGCTGCAGCAAAGGACCCTGCGTAATTCGCAGGATGATGCTACAGTGTGCAACAGCCAACCCTTTCAGAGGCCCCTCGTAGATTTGTTACGGGTAATAAACCGACATAAACAAGACGTCAAGAGAACGTCACCTGGAGATCTGTAGCCGGGAGATCTCTCCTGCCATCATCCTCTTGCCAAACCGACTCGTACCTGAGATCTTTTTCCAGTTCCTGGGTCCAGCACCATCTTCATCGTCAATCCCCTGTCTTGCCTTAAGTGTGTTGATCTTCAGAGTTGCTTTCTTATGGATCATCTGTGACAGAATATTATGCAAATGCATTGAAGTGTAAATGACAGGCGCTCGAATACAGCTGTTGATCAGCCTTTTGCTGGTGTCTTTGTGTAGGGGCCAGTTTTATAATTATTAAGTGTTGGTTTGGTTTCTCGGTCTGCAGCTGTCTATGATGTAGGCAGATGGGTAGGTGAGGTGGCATCGACAGAAAGGAAGCAGGTGGGGTACTACAGGCAGGAACGCAGGCAGGAACGCAGGCAGGTAAAGGTAGGAATATAGACAAAAACACAGACAAGAACCAAGCAGGTACATGTCAGTACACAGGCGGTAACACAGGGAGGTACAGGCAGGAGTACAGGGAGGTAAAGGTAGGAACATAGACAAAAACACAGACAAGAACCAAGCAGGTACATGTCGGTACACAGGCGGTAACACAGGGAGGTACAGGCAGGAGTACAGGGAGGTAAAGGTAGGAACACACACAAAAACACAGACAAAAACCAAGCAGGTACATATAGGAACACATGCCGGTATATGTCGGTATACAGGCAGGAACACAGGGAGGTACAGGCAGGAGCACATACAAAAACACAGTCAAGAACCAAGCAGGTACATGTCGGTACACAGGCGGTAACACAGGGAGGTACAGGCAGGAGTACAGGGAGGTAAAGGTAGGAACACACACAAAAACACAGACAAAAACCAAGCAGGTACATATAGGAACACATGCCGGTATATGTCGGTATACAGGCAGGAACACAGGGAGGTACAGGCAGGAGCACATACAAAAACACAGTCAAGAACCAAGCAAGTGCATGTAGGAACAGAAGCAGGAACACATTCTGGTACATGCCGGCACATAGGCAGGAACACATTCTGGTACATGCCGGTACATAGGCAGGAACACATTCTGGTACATGCCAGCACATAGGCAGGAACACATTCTGGTACATGCCGGCACACAGGCAGGAACACATTCTGGTACATGCCGGCACATAGGCAGGAA
>JAODUD010000041.1:11285613-11307002 GCA_026784285.1 Stomatorhinus walkeri | reverse complement strand
CCCCCCCCCCCCCCCCCCCCCCCCCCCCCCCCCCCACTGGGAGCAGCAAGAATGCAGTGATGACAATCAAGGTACAATTACCTACAGATAATTTAATGCAAATCAATAAAACCTAACTAATAAAAGCCTGAATTATTTTTTTTGAACAAAAGGTTATATGGTAAGGCTTCCCTTAGGCCATGTTTTTAGCGAATTTGTTAACACATTCATAATGTGAACTGCAGAAGTGTAACGTGAAGACATTAAAAACCAGTGTTCACTACTGTTTTTATTGCGGTACAGTTTACTGGCAGTCAACACTTAAGTAACTAGATACCTATTTATATTTTTTAATCTATTCATGTATTCATCATGTAGCTCAGAGTTTCTCTGTTTGTAGATTAGTCTATTATTTTCTTGTTGCATTTTTTTGCGGTCTGATTTTAACTGTGTAATTATAACTGTAATTATGGAGCAAGTGGGAGGGGGAGTGGTTTATAGTGAATGTGCAAAAAAGACATTCAAAACTTAGGAGTGACAAATGGTGAGCAAGTGTCCGGAAAGCCCATACTGTTTTCATCAGGCGTGGCGTCAGAGAGGTAAGTAGTTTAGATGTCGGAGAAGATCAGAAATCGCAGAGGGAGATGGTGAAACGTTAAGATGCACACATTCCAGGGATTCAGAATGTCCTTTTTGGCTAATACAACCAGGGTCCAAGAGGACCCCGAATGGGGCTGTCCACTGACATTGCCTGTTCATTGATATTGCCCGGTTTACCAATGAAACGCAGCACAGGTATATCACCAGTGGTATATTTTACAGCACTGTGATGCCTCGTTGATGTTAGAATGCTTGTCACTATTTGTAACTAGTGTTCCTTATAAACAGGCAATTGACTGTAACACAACCAGCGGCGTTGTAAGGGTATAGATACCCTGGCAGATTCCTGCGGTCCAGCACTTAACAAGGGCTTATACATAAAATTATGGTACCATAAAATTATGGTAACAATGGCAAGGTGACATTTTGTAAGAAGCCCAGAATGTCTAAGTAGACCCTTGAACAGGACAAACTGATCAATAGGTGAGGGACTTCCTGATCAGATTATTCTGGAGTAACAAGGTTCAAATATGGCCTGAGTGGGCCTCTGCCCGCAATCACCCTTACTTTTTTGCTGAAATGAGAATAAAAGTCCTCAGAAGATAACTATCTAAGGTCCTGATAGCTCTACTGCGCTATGCTTGCTTGAGATTATCTGATGAGGTGATGTGTGCTCACGGGGTTCCGCTATCATTTCTGTAATCAGAAGGTCACTGGTTCAAATCCTGTGGTTGACAGTGTGGTCTCCCTGCTGAGCCCCTTAGCCGCCAATCACTCTAGGGATTGTCCGATCTTAGGGATCTGCACTCTAGGGATTGTCCGATCTTAGGGATCTGCACTCTAGGGATTGTCCGATCTTAGTAATCTTCTCATGAGTATTTGAAGACACTTGTTCAATTGTCCATCTCAAATATTTAATATCCATAGCCCTTATGCTGAACTTGTCAACAGTTTACTGAGTACATATACTTATCAATTCTGGTTTTACTTGGCAGACGTATCCAAAACACCAAATTCCCAACATGCAGGCCTGCACAGAGCTTTCCTTCCCGTTTCTCGGAGAGAAACGATTACGTGGTTGGAGATGTTATTGAAATCTCATCAGACGTAACAAATGATTAATACGGCCTGTCTTTCGTGTGAGCCGTGTAAGCCTTAGTGTACACAGCCATGACAGCAATTAATACTTGATTAATGGGCCACTTGTCACATTTTGAAGGGGGCAATCAGAATTGGGAGCGGGAGAATATAACTGTCATCTTGAGGCTGTTGTTGTTCATTTGTTCATTCAGAACGGAAGCCCGTCCGGCTTCTAAGTGCTTTATTTCTGGACACAATTTATTTGCTTAGCTGGGGTGCAGTTAAGTGAATTTCACGTAGCAAATTGCTTGTGAAAAGTCAACACCCAGCGCAGCACTGTCCTCAGATCAGATCCGCGGCTTTTTCGGCTGGGGAACGCGAAGGATTAAGTGGCACACGGGGCGTTGTAGACCCTCAGCCAGGATCACTTTCTTCCGGTTCCCAGAAGCATCTTTTATACCGGCGATGATTTACTGAGGACAGTGCAAGCCTGTGTATTCATAGGCTGTTCGCCTTCTGTGGGTCGAGAAATGCAGCATTTAAACCAAAACAACAGATGCAGTGGGCCCCTGTGATGATGGTATCTGTAAGCAGGGGAAGATCACTGCAAAACTACTGGGAGCACCGGACTCTCACTGCTTTTCCCGTCACCCCTGGACTCAAATCCCATCCCATCTGGCAAATGCTATACAGAATATCCTGTATGCACTTGAATTCAGATGCACAATCCCACTTACTTAAGGTTACTCACCTTCTTACTTACATCATCTTTTTGTCCTTTTAATCTTTATATTCTTTATATTTTGTTTATTATTTTTGCACAGTGAGAGCAATGCTTTGGCACTACCATTCCCTTTGGGATGAGGAAAATTTCATCTTATTGTATCTGATCTTATATTAAGGGAATGCCACATTTTTTTGAAAACATAACATCATACTAAACGATTTATCCTTAATACACCCTACCAGTAATTCCCATACTACGAAATGTACTTTCTGCACAGACCCTAGAGCTGTACATGTCTTTTCATGGTTACAGTTTCAAATGCAATTTTCCCTTGTGTGCTTCTGTTTTTAAATGTTCTTCTCCACGGACTGTTATTCTGACAGAGCAAATCAATATTTAAGCTAAAAAAAAATAACCGCTGAACAACATGCTGCAAAGTTCAGAACACCTTAAAAGTGTGACTTACAAGGGGCTTTGAGATCTTTTGCCCCTTAACTTAAATTCTGTCTCACTGCAATGGCTGTATCACCTTATATTTATTATAAACCTTATTTATATATCTATATACCTTATTTTTGACATTTAGTAGCTTGTTCTGTCTTGTTTTTAAATAAGATTAATCACAGGTTTTGACCTGTCTTTAAGTGCTGTTTTTTTGAAAATGTACAACATGAGTGTCTTGAAGGATTTGTTCATTATGTAAATATAAACGGCATAGAGTTTTATTAACCTGTTGCCAATCAGGTTATTTCTCTATATAACATGTAGATACAGAAAATCCATCCATCTCACAGCCGGTTGTCTAATACAGATTTGTGGTGAGCAGCGTCTTGCAGGCAGCACGGGCCACGAGGCAGGGGGCGCTCTGGACCAGATGCCAGTCCACTGCAGGGTACTTGCATGAGCACTCACACACACAGTGTGCGCAATTTAGTGATGCCAGTTCACCTGACTGTATGCTTTTTGACTTGAGTAGCAGAGTACCTGGAGTAAATCTGCCTAACGTTGCGATACAACTTCCACCCCCCCACTACTAATACTACTCTACTTCTAATATACTGTAGAATATATATATATATATATTGCTACTATACTACTATTACTAGTGGCAGATTAACTAGTTCAGGGCCCCCCCTTCTGTCCCCACTCTCCAAAACGATACAATTAAACTATAAAACTGTTAAATGTTACTACTTCACCTATAATAAGTCCTACCAAGTGAAAGAGATTGTAACGCTGTATCAAGCTCACACTTTGACGACAGTCACACGCAGCAGCTACACACACACACCAGCAGATACACACCGGCATAAAAGGAGCCCCAAAATGAAGATACATTTTTCCCCATTCAGTTTTAATCAGTCACCAACTTGCAAACAAATAAATGACCAATAAAGAATCATTTTTAAAAATAATAATTAAAAAAACTAACTAAACTAAAAAAACTAAAAAAAACAAAGGGCCGTAACACATTATAACCCTGTTTCTCATGCATTATGAATGTTTTATGAAGCTCTCAACTATAATGCACTATAGATACCTTCATAATGCATTATAAATGTCAGTATAAGTATTTAGGATGATTTGTGCTGCATTATGAAGGACTTTATACTTCATTATAGATGACACCTTCATAGAGCATTCAGAATGCTTAACACACATGACCATAATGGTGTTATGCCTTTTGATACATATTTATAGCCATGGTTATAATGCTTTATGAATGCATTATAATGTGTTATGAAGGTATGTATAATGCAGTACAATGACTGTTATAAGTGTTCCCAAATGCAACTGCATTAATAAATTGTAAAATCTGAAACTAAATTAAAACTTTTAACTTAGTTTCAGTTCATCGGCCCTATATATGTGAATGCTTTGTTACTTTGTAGTTATACTCTCAAGGCAAAAGAGTATCTGCGGAGTGGAAGCTTATAAGGCAGACAATTAAAGGGGAGTTATGTCTAACTGTTCAGAAAGCAGAATAATGACCGTGGAAGTTGGCACCGGCAGGCACGGATGAGAATTACTGCGACTCTCATTTCTGTTTCCCAGAATACATCAGCAAGTGTGAAGAACCCATTTCAAAACCTAAAAATGCTGACGGTGACTGTGGCTTGCTTACAGTCGCGCAATTAAAGACATCTGTATTTACATTTTCCAAGGCCACGTAGTAAATAAGAGGTGACGGTGTTGCAGATAAAGCTTCAACTGTAATGGCTGCATTGACCATTAGCAGGGCATGGAAGCGTAAAAATGTAGTGCTTGCAAAAGCAAAGAACAAAGATAATGCAAGTGAACAATAATGCAAAGTCTTCTGAAACCAGCACTTTGCCAAAGTCTATATCTTTGTGAAGAAATCCTGTGTATCAACTACCAACAAAGCAATTAAGTGTTTGTCTTTTTGCCAGTTCTGGCCCGAAGTCTAACAGACAGAATGCCATTTTATAATCCAGTGCAGAACAGAGATTCATTAATCCTCAGTTCAGCTACCCATTCAGGGATGCAGGGCAATCTTGCAAGGCACAAACGGATCTGCATTTTCATTTGATTCAAATGCAGAACTAATGAAAAGCATATATTTCATAAAAGCACACAAAGCACATTAAGTGCACCGCCAAACCATTGAAAAACAAATATTTATTGTCTCCTTCCACAGTTGGAATTTTGTTCAACGGCAAAGAATAATATTAAAGTCGACTCTGTGATGTGCATTTCTTTGCTGATAATGTTTTATGAAATTAGATCATTAAATATGATTCGTATAATTAAATTCATATGATTAAATGAATAATTAATTGGAGTGTTGTGTGGCTCAGTGGGTCAGGGATATGTGGAGGGTCATAGGCTTGAATACCTTGCGCAAAACCCTTAATCTATATGGCTCCATGGATGCTAGCCGGTTCTGTGTTTTGCTCCCTGGACACTCTCACCTGTAAATACATCTGCCCGTCTCTCGTTGGCAGCAAGATGAAAATTTCCGATTTCTCTATTGGAGTAAAGAAATCACAGTGGGGCAATTTCCTTTAACTCCTATTTGGCCTAGAGTCCTGAATTATGTCTCATTGTGAACAATTTGTGTTCTGCTGTTGGCTTTTTCTGAGCATTATATCTGTCAGCTGGGTGCCGCACAAACACGCTCAAAGAGTAGAGCGGATCAAAGAGTTGAGCGGCGACTGTGTCAGCCGTTGGCCTTGCGTCATCGTCCCGACTCAGGATGCTCCTGTGGAATCCGCCGGGGAGACCGAGCGGAGGGGATCGGGCCTCACCTGTGCTCTCGACGGGCTCGTTCGTGACAAGGGCTGTCGCTATGACAACGGTGACGTGACAATCCCTTCGGCTGTTAGCTGCAGGGCCCTGCTGTCTCTGGATCATAGAGAGGAGTAGTGGTGGCACTCCACCATCAAGCGTGTGTCACGGGAACGTCACGTGTGGCGAAGGATGAGGGAGCTTTCAGGGGTTACCTTTTTATCGCCTGTTTTCTTCTTTTTTTCTGTCAGCGGTGCTTTAAACTTTCCTTGTCAGATACAATCTGTATGAATCATAATCTAATTCA
Source organism: Stomatorhinus walkeri (assembly GCA_026784285.1). NCBI lineage: Eukaryota > Metazoa > Chordata > Actinopteri > Osteoglossiformes > Mormyridae > Stomatorhinus > Stomatorhinus walkeri. The sequence goes on along the minus strand of JAODUD010000041.1, from coordinate 11,301,060 downwards.
GTCTTAGTCACGGTATAGAGAGAGAGCATTTACCTTAGATGTGATTGGCATGGGAAGTACAATATTTTTAGTTCTCATTTCAGTAGGGTTTAGTGTGCATCTGATATCCCGTGTGTGAGTGATGTATTTTGAAAGTCTGAAATAAAGATACATACAGGTTTCATTCAAAGTAATTAAATGTAAAAAATAACCCTTTACTGAAAACTCACGTCTATAATGCATTATAGATACATTCATAATGCATTATAGATACCTTCATAATGCATTATAATGGTTGGTATAAGAATTAAAGCATTACAGCATCTTCTATTGACAGGAATGTAGTATTGATGTGACGACCGTGCGCAGGGCGAGCGAGCAGGGAGCGAGGGAATCATGATCGAGCACACGGAAATCCAAAAAACGGGGTTTACTGCACGCAGAACACAACTACACGATGAACACTTCAATGCGAGGACTGGGGAAATGTACTTGAACGCGGACTGAAATACACAGGACTTAGTGGGAATCACAAGAAACAGCTGATAACAACTGGGATTGCATGTGAGGTTAATGAGGGGGCGTGGCACATGAGAGGACTGGACTAGCAGGTCATGACAATTAAAGTCTTCGATATAATACTTCATAAGCTGCAGTGAAGCTCTCATTTATAATGCACTATAGATATCATAATATAATGCTTAATAATGCATTATAATGGTCAGTATAAGCATTAAGGATGCTGTGTACTGCATTATTTAGGTACCCGTAGTAAATTATAGATTAGAGCTTCGTAAAGCATTCATATTGAATAATAAACATACATTTTTTAAGCCATGTTTATAATGTTTTATGAATGCATTATAATGCATTATAATGTCATGAAAAGTGTCACCAAAAAAACATACATAGCCTTGTTGAATCTTGTGCTAGAAAGGAGACACATGCAATCGTTCTAATTATTTTTACAGTATAGAGGAATGAGCAAATCCGGCAGTGCCTCATAAATCGGCGGATGACCTCAAGTGACCTTCAGAAAGAATGGGAGACATTACGCGGTGTAATGCTAGGACAGTTTATAACAGGCCCCTAGAGGCAGAACTGAAAACCCATACAGCAAGGAAGAAGCCCTTCATCAGTGACAAGCAGGGAAGAGCCAGGCTGCAGCTTGCAAAAAAACAACAAAAAAAATATACAGGCGCGCACCCATAAATTGAGAAATGAGAGAAACAGAAAATTTTTCCCAGGGCTGTGTTTGCTTAGATGGGTGTTAAAATTGCTGAGTTGAGGTGCGACTACTGTGGACGATAACCTGAGGCTTATAGTAAAATCAAGCTCAGGTTCAAGTTCAATTTACATTTCATTGATTGGAAAAATTTAGCCTTGTCTGCTGTACTTAGGATAAGCCATTATATTACTCTCACTGAGACAGATTCCATCATATCCTTATCTTACCATAAAGCTGTCAGAGTAGGAAGTATTAATATTCTGCTGATTAAGGTTTAAAATTATAACAAGTAATGCTTGCATAGAGTTGCCTTAGATGTGGCACAGTGACAGTGGGTAATACTGTTCCTTCTCACTTACAGGGTCGTGGGGTTGAAAATTATCCTCTTGGTGTGTGCATTTGTGTGTTCGTGTGATCTCCTCATGTCCCCTGCATTTTCTCTGATCGGAAGACAAGCGCTTCAGCTAACTGGCATCCCTAAATTGTCCGCAGTCTCTGATTGAATGTGCCCTGTCTGGCTCGCGGTGTCCCCTGCCTCGTGCCCTATGCTGTCTTGGATAGATTCCATCTCTGCATGACCTTTTCCAGGACAAAGAACTAGAAGATGGATAACAGAATGGATTCATATATCGTCGTTTATTTATTTTCTAAAATTTCCGTTCAAGGTTAACGGGTAAGCATTTTTACCAGTTGCATGTTGTAGAAGAAAATATTTGTGGATTTTCAAATAAAACAACCTTATTTTAATTTTAATTATGGGATTTGTAATCTGGAGTATGGGTCACTAGTCACGGGACCCCTTGAATGTGATAGTGGAATATTGCAGGGCACACGCACGAACGATCACTAACCGTGCAATCTGGAGAGGCCAGGAACCTATCAGGAACCTGCAGCAGCCAGTGAAAGCTCATGCGACACATGAAGAACATGCAAGCTGCATACATACAGAGCGGGGACAGCGTTTAAACCCCCATCCGTGACGCGTGAAACGACGGCATTCCCTACCGAGTCAACTTACGGCCACTATGATCCGTCAGGATAAAAATAACATTTCCTAAAACATAATTATTGTTTTCCTTCCATGTCAATTTCTCATTTACATTGTATTGAATTGATTCCCTGATTTTCAAGTGTTGCCGTGTTTTAAAACCATAAACTCTCCGATCAATAATGAGACAATCGTTTTTTCACAGTTTGAATTCTTTTGCGACAATTATATTGTTTTGTGACGATGTTATGGCACAATGTACAGAATGAAATATTTAGAGATGGGTTATAAGTATGTTATGCGCGCGCTGTATATTCGGTCTGGATAAACAAAACAAAGAAAATGTAGCCTACTGGTTTATAATGCAAACGCCACAGATTCTCTTAAATGTACAAAACATTTGTGTCAGGTTACATTTATCGATTGTAAATGAAACTGAAGTTTTAATTATCTGATTTTACAACTTGAGAAATCATTTCAGACTCCCAGGGTTCACGTAGTGCGGGCAGTTAGCAGATGTGTTTTTTGATATGTAAGTACTTCATTTCAGTGTGCAGGGCAGGCCAAACGTTGACGAGAGACCGAGATTCTCAGTTTTACTCTAACTGTTCTGTACTGATTATCTGATATAAATTTTTCCCTACGATGGACTGGTGCCCTATCCAGGCTGTTTTCTCCCATATGCATCCAAACGCAGTTGGAAGACAGATGGATGGATGGAGGGATGGACGGACGGACTGACGGACAGATGGATGGATGGATATGAATTTCTTTACAAAATATGGGTGAAGCTGAAGAAGCAACACAATATTTGATGGCATAGATGCTGGGACGTATGATTGTGCGGTTCTCTGATGTCCGTACGTATGAAATCGTGCCAATGCATCGTGCCAGAAGAGTGTGAAGCGGGATCTGGATAATGCCGTTAATGTGCTGGGAGTGCTTGGCAAGTCACTGCTGAAAAAGAAAAATGGTCAGAGTCAAGATTGCAGGACCTGAGAAACCTTGATGACATTCAAAACAAGCCTGTTAGGTAAGGGAGGGTTTCAGACCGTCGTTTACTGTATGCCTGCCGGGTTGAGAGACTTTAGTGTAATTAAAAGCAGCGCAACTTAATTAAACATTGCAAATAAACTGAACTTCCACTATTTATTGTTTGCTTTCATTCAGCATGATCCACAAACCATGTGAGTTAGCTTACCACTGTCATTTATCCATAATGCTAGCTTAGAAACGTGTCATGTTGCCATGGTAGTAATAGCTGAGGTTGCTAACATTTGTTTTTGGCTCTGACTCAGTGCTGGTAAAAGGGTGTATGTTGGGCATTTGCTGCAGTAATTCCGTTAATGAATCTGACTTGATTTGACTGATTTAATTGACCAGGATTTGTTTTCTAATTACAGAATTATTTCTGGAGTGATTTTCTGGAGATAGTTTGATGTGTTTGTATTGGCAAAAAAAAATCATTCAAATTTGTTGACTATACTTAATCGTAGCCTGTTAAGATAAACAGAATGCTCAAAGGGATTTGGTGAACCAGGGTTTAGCCTAAGATAGTGGTTTACCACGGCAGCAGCTGTTATGATGTCACACAGCAGTCCCTGCAGTGATGTCATACACATTACATTGGTTAGTCTTTGGGAGTGAAAAATAGACATGAGTGAATTTGAGTCTGGTTGTTGGGATTTGTGGAGGTAGGCCTATATGAGAATAAGAAGGGGCACAATGTTTTATGGCGGAAAAGCAGCCCCTTCTTGTCCATTGTTCACTTTAGGTACCTTTCATTGTTTCACTTTAATAGCGGACCATCAACGTTCATCTGCCTGAATTTGTGTTACGATTAGGCCGATATATCACTAGCTACTGGTTTGGATTGCTGTTGAGATCTATTTCCTAGAGCAAGGTCTAACACAGAACAGAGCTAATGTTTAACACGTGCAGTAGGTATGAAATAGATGTGTACAACATGACTCTGCAAGCATTTTAGACAATATCGCGAACTTCACAGCGTTGGATGGCAGACAGTGCGATCCTGCCATGTTTCAGTGCCATTTCCACGCCACCCTTTTTGGAGTTGATGTTCAACCTCATCAGGCTCACATCTCTTCAGCATGACGACCTACTGATATTTCACCCAGAACTATACGAGCAAGAAAGTGAAGTGTTTAATGGTAATGCAGATTGCAGATGATCTGCCTTCACGTTCCAGCTATCTATCCTAATGCACCCTTAATCGCTATGCTTAACAGCAACTGTATGTGTGCAAGTGTCTATGGATAATGGCATCAACCAGAAAAAAAGTCCTCACACTTTTCTGCCAATGGGATTGGTGAATAAACACGTTCTCCACATTTGTGAAATACCCACCTGTCGCTGTTCGTGCCAGAATTTTATTGCATGATTCAAATGTGCCGTTTTCTGCATTTGTTCAAGGGCCCGACACTGATTTTTGATGGTACCTCTTAAGGTATCATTCCCTCATGCGGCTCATCTGACAACTGTAAAAGAAGTGAAATTCCTTTACTTTTGAATTGCTCCCTATTTATTTTAAAGGACTTACACATTTATTTCAAACATTTCCGGGATGTTCCAAAGACATACATTAGGCATCTGCTAGTTACCATAAAATATTTTTGTGCCATTTGGTTCACAGTATGAATATTCAGATGATTTTGTGCAGCGCGCAGACTAGCGGAATTCTAGCCGATGCCGGCACGGTCCGCAATCACTTACAATTACAATACGGCTCAGGGAGCTTCCACCCATTTCAGGCTGACACACTTGTGTAGAGAGAGGAAATTATTATTATTTAATATACCTTCCCCACACCTCTGAGACCTGGGTTTGAGTCTCTGGCCCGGTTCAATATCAGTGTAGACATTCAGGGCCCCCTGAATCTGTGACATTATATTATTTTACATATTCAAGCCCCCCCCCCCTGTAAAGTGCTGGGCCCCCCTGAATCTGTCAGGGTAATGCATGCCCTGCCGATGCCCCTGGTGTGGAGTTTGCGTGTCCTCCCCATGTCGTCATGGGGTTTCTTCCCACAGTCCAAATACACGCTAAGGTGAAGTGGAGTTGTCCAATTGCCCGTAGGTGTAAATGGTTACCGTGTGCCGGTAGCTTCTGCAATAGGCTCTGAAACCCTACAACCCTGCACTGGACAAGCAGGTACAGATGATGGATGGATGGATGGATGGACAGACAGATGGATGGATTGACATTTGTAGTTATAGAATTTACTTTTACTAATTTATTTACAAGATATGGAGTCACTTGAATATACTGTAGGGAACATTTACTCAGTAAAGAAAAGCAAAAAAACTACAAAAGAAGTATCCTGCAAAAAAACATCATACGTTCAACATGGCCATCCTCAGCACCACCGTGACAGAAAGGCTCTTTGCCATAAGTCATTACTTACCGTGTTCCCTATTGCCACAGTGCAGGGATGCGAGAAACGCAGATAACCCCCTTGCATCTGACGTGAGGAGAGGTGTGGTACTTGTCCTCAACGTCACCGTCACACTGGCCAATCAGGCAAAGGCGCCCGCAGAAGCGATTCCCAGGCGCGACTGAAAATTCCGCTGGTGCTTTAATTAATAATTGGAAGGGGGCAGAACGCTGATCGTTGAGCCGCCGGTCCGGTACCGAAGGGATCGGCGCACTTTTCTAAGCGGCTCTCACCGCCGAAGTTGTGCCGGTTGGTACGGATCTGAAGCACCTAATGGATTTAACTTAAATTAAATATCAAGTTGTCTCTCGTTAGTGCTTTGGCCGCTGGCTCCATGCATTAAGACATTTGCTACCTCTCGAAGGTAAGCTCGATTCTTTTCTGTCAAATATGAGCAGGAAAGGCAGCGCAGCAGATTACTTTTTCATGAACGGGATGGTTTGGGACGCGACAATCTTTGCACCGCATTTGCGCCTAGAATGCAGTTCATTGTAAAATATGTTTCAAAATCCGAGTTTTGTTGAAGTTTTTTAGTGATACTGTTCTGTTCTTTTAAGATATACGAAGAGGTCAATTAATAAGAATTGGTGTGAAATCTTGAACATTTTGGTGTAACAAGTGCGCGCGTAGCTTTAAGCAAACGAGTGTCTATCCATTGAGTCGTAAAAAGACGCAGTTATCTATTATAATCGACGACGTCGGGTGTGATGCGGCGGTTGTTCGTTATTGCCTGCTCACTTTTTCAAACGGACGCTGCTTATGGTTTGTGCTGCACTCCGAGCATGTTTGCAAAGTGCGGCGTTGGTGCCAATCCGTTTCCCGGAGCCCTACGTCTGCAGATCTGCCCAGTTTGCAAGGACACCCCAGTAATAATGGGCGTCCGGGGGGAGCTCGAAGCATTTGGATTAACGACACAATGCATGACCGTAAAGGGCTTATTCCTTGAAAACAACCATGTTTGTCTTTGATAATGCCTAGAGACTGTAACGCCGTTTTGAATGGACTGTCAGGGTCAAAATGACGACTGATTTCTTTCTTATTATTTTAACTAAATGACTTTATAAATAATTTCTGAGCATTTTCATTGAAATGTATCGTGTAACATTTGTTACTGTGTTGTGATGTAAAAACTAGCGCAAATAGTTAATTTACTGCTTCTTTGTATTGTGGGAATAGCATATTGTATCATTGAAAAAAGATACAATGTTCTGTATCCAACTTTTTCTTTTCCCTGGGAAAATGTTAACCCGTTTTGAGACCTACATATTCGAATATAAGAAATTCGGTCCAAAATGTTGCGCAAATGTACCACTTGCAGGCAAAGTCGCTCTTATTGGTAATGATATACTGTTTTCGCATAGCTTTTGAGAAAACTTAAGTTTATATCTCTTGGTAGCAAACCCTTTGCTTTTTGTAAAAGCTTTTTTTTCCTATTTGCAGGCGCATCCAGAAATGGCATTTCCATCACCGTTTCATCTTTATTTTAAAACAATATATTGCCTTGTTATTTGTTTGCTTCTCTGTTATCTGGTATTTGTACAACAGCCGTCTGGTCTGTAACAGACAGCTTTTGGAGAATAGCAACAGCTCCTTTAAAACAGTGGGTTTTTTGCTGGTAAATGAATTTTTTTAAGTAAGGAATTAATGTGGAGGACATCAATATGCTTTTTGGTTTTGTCTGTCTGTCTGTCTGTCTGTCTATTTTACGATGTTTGACAGCTCAGCGCCAGCTCCCCCTGTGCCTCTCAAGCTGCGTTTGGGTTCACGTTTGGGAGTTTTTGCGGGTAGAGCTGCCGATTCCCGCTGAGCCCGTTTTCACGGTTCGAGCCCCAGATGTGCTCCCGCAGTCATAGCCCTCCTTCGCCCGAAAGCCGCCGTTAACCCCCGTTTGCCACAGTGTCACGGCAGAAAATCCCGATGCGCGCCGTGCGCATGCGGCTCCTTTTTACTGAGCGACGGCACCCGGGTAAGTTTGGAGAGCTGGCTGTACTTGCGCCCCTCACCGACACCATCAGCCGGCATGGGGTCGTCAGCCAGTAGCGAAAGCACAACGTTGAAGGAGCGATTTATTGGGAGAACACCGGCTCAAGCTATCATCAAAATATAAGGGCTTCGTCGTAGAGGCTGCATTTGCACACCTTGGTAGCACATAAATGATCGTTTTCGTGTATTGTCTTAGGTCGGTATCAATGGGATAGAGGATAAACCTCATACACTGAAAAATTGCATGACCCCTTTGGAGTATCATCTGTGGCATTTTATATAGCCTGTGCTCATTCTGACTTTATTAGATACAGTGAAGAATAAACGTTTCCAGAAGGAGACGGAGAGATGGTGGACGTGCTAATATAATGTATGAAAATCATGTTTGTCTTGTAATTTACTGCCTCCATCTTTTGATTAATGCTTTATCATCCTAGGGATATGTCTGGATGTTGCCGTACCTGTAGGATTCAGGCTCGTAAGCTTATACCTGCTTACAGTGCCAGGCTGCACACACAAACCAGACTGACTGATGGGATGCAGTTACAGAGATTCAGTCCTCTGTCGGGACTTTTCGAAAGCCGTATAGCTCAATTTCCCGTGACACTTAATTCTTTCTTCTGCAGTCAAGAGAGTTTTTATTATTGCGTAATCATTAAACTGATCGAGAAACACAACGTATTAGAAATGCATTTGGCGTTGATAGTGTCTAGCATGTAGTGTTAGAGCGAAAAAAGTGCCTCAATTCGTTGACGCATTAATAAGGCATTAATAACGTGATCTATGTTAAACTACCGGTATCGAAAAATAAACATAGACACAATCCTGCAGGGAGCTGCGACGCACCGAAGGAGGGAGCGTATCGTGGTTCGATCTACTGAAAAGCTTGGCGCTCATCAATCAGGTCTGTAGCCTTTACAAGACACTAGCTTTTAATTTGCCACTCCCTTAATGCTCATTAATGCTAAGACACCTATGCCAAGGTTTATATTTAATATATGGAGTTTTTATTGTGGTGCGCTAATGAAAAATGTACTGGCCAAAGAATTGTATCAATGGGATCAAATAAAGTCAAAATAAAGAAGTGATTCTGGTGCTGTGTTCACATATTTCATGCCATGTTATCTTAATGTATTTTTATAAATTCTCAAGTTTCTTAACCTTATGAATCTGCATTTCTGGTGTAAAATTCGTAGCCTTACAACTGAAAAATATTCGAGCAATGCGCCAATCTACCTGAGCCTGGTGTAACTAGTGAGTGATTCCCAGTGACAGGCTGGTGCCTGGTGTTAGCTCCTCGTACTGACAGGTCACTGTTCCCCTATTGTTAATCAGCAGAAGGTTATAGAGACTGGAAGATTAGCCGTGGGAGGGGGGCGTTTCAGCTGTAGGACACTGTGGTGTATAGTGCACACAGCAGTAATCCTACAGTAATAATTTTTAGTCTGAACATGCAAATATATTACGGCAGGATTTGTTTACTTGCAGACTTTCAGGGGATTGTGTCACAGTTTTCAAGTGAAGTTCAACTTCCCTGTTTGTAATACAGCATCCATACACATCAAGGCTTGTGTGTGCTGGTAGAATACTTAGGTAGCGACCATCTCGGGACTATACCATCGCTGTTTTCTTAGGGTTTTGTCGTTTTAGGTTTGCATCAACTCGAGGGATTAACATATTTACGATGCTAGTGTTGGGAAAACAATGAGGGCAATCCGCCCATTAACAATGAAGAGTTTGTCTTAAGCGACGATGCGTTACTTTCTCAGTGATGTCATGCCTCCAAGTTTGTAAAATACCAAGAAAGGCCTGATGGGTCGTTTGCAGATAAGCCCCACGTATTTCCACTTCTCGTTTCCGCTGTTAAAAAAAATCATGCGTTACTAAAGCCGGAGGCATCGCGTAGTCGCTTTGTCACGCTGAGCTGGTGCAAAAAAAGTGCTATATGCTACAGAAAAAGAGAATTCGCTTAACCTCCCAATCGTAAAATATTAAAATTCATGTAATTTAAATTGGTTACAAAGTTTATCATTTTCCCTTAAACTTGAATCTTGTCCCTTGTAAAATAGAAGAAGTTGTTCTGGGCAAATTGCGATGTTTAAAAACGGAGTGTTACTCAGTTTGTCTGCGGGTAACAAATTGTACTGCTCATATTGATGCATACTGCGCTGGATCCACTGACCCTGTATACAGCTGTCCAATATGAAAGACATCTGTACAAGTCACTTAGTAACTAACTTACTATTCAAGTATAAATCTTGAACAAATATAGTAACACAGGGTTGCCAATTTTGGTCAGTTGGCTGGCATGACATTTTTGACTGAAGACGAGTCTGCACACACATTTACATGTATGAAACGGTTTTATTACCTTGTAAATAGTCTGTATTGTTTGCTAGCGACCCCAAAATTTTAAATGTAGCAAATTTTAGGTTTACAATGGAATATGATGTAGATTTGCCGTCAGATTTCCTGCGTGAGTGTCTGGAAACGCCAGATGCCTGTTGGGTGGCATCCCTGGTAAAGTAGGCCACATGTACAGTTACGACTGACTACTGCTGAAGGAACATGGGCCTTGGGGATCCAGGGCCTTCATCTTTCGAAATGGGGGTGGGAGATTCCCCACTTAAATGGGGGATGCTACTTGTGAGCTATAGTTAATACTTGTGAGCTTAACCAGAGGTCTTTTCACCTTTACTTGCCTCAGATTGCATTCGTTGCTTTCCAATTTAAAGGATTCTCTGAACTATAGAAATTGCTGTAGTTTGTTGTCTCTTTCTCCTTCTAATAACCATCATCCCTTTGAGCTGCATCACTGTCCTTGGTCTTTCTTTTGGTGGCTCCCTGTTCTCTCTTCTCGTCTCTATGCTCTATTCTTTCCCTGTACTCTGTCTCCTTCACGTCAACCCTTTCCACTTACTGACAGCGGCCCATGTTTGCATGCCTTAAAGTTCATATCATTGAAATCTGGATGTATTCTATAGCGAGGGATGCTGCGACAGCAGAGGGGGCTCTCACTACCTGATCTGTGTCACCTGCCTGATTTGTACTTCACAAGTCTGTGCATGCGTAGCATTTTCTAGCTTGGTTACAGCACATAATATTTCCTGGTCCGTTCTCTTCATCCTACCATTTTCTACATTGTTTGCATTTACTATAAACTGAACCGGTCACTTTATTGTTTAGCAGAAACTGGTGTTAATGATCGTGCTGAAAAAAAGGGAAAAATTGATTAACTTTGCTTGTAATTTTAAGTATTCTCTCTCATTGTCTATTTCCAGTTTATGGAAAAACTTAGTTGTTATGGCAGGTCATAGCAAAGGGACAGGAAAAGAACGATCCACAGAGTGGCTCCAAAAAAGGGGTTTATTAACAAAAACAACACAAAGGGCTAAACCACAAAATAGAAGAACTAAATGGGAGAAATAAGAACTAACAAATATACCACAAAATTAACATGCCAGAGAACCGAAAAAGAGAGCAGGACTTGGGAAAAGCCAAAGCAGTAACAACAGTATAGCTTAGACATCTACACAAATCTAAACACACACATCTGAAATATGACTAACTGAACAACTGGATGAAAGCTGACACTTTAATACATACAGACAACAAGGCAAACAAGGGGTAGGTGTGGACCATAACCAGGTCAGCCAATCGCTACAGGTACAGGGCAACAAGGACCAAGTGGAATAAGTTACAAGTAACAAGCACAAGAAACTAGGAAAAATGACCAAACACTAACTATAACTAGACAAGGAGAGTCATTGGATATTAGCAGAACATAATTCTATAATGCTATACAGAACCCTAATGGGATCAATATGTAACTAGCATTTAGTTTCTGGTTAATTAATATATTAACTAAGAGTGTAGTACATTTATGTCTCCAAGTAAAGTGTTACCAAGAGTAATTTTTAAAATGTTTTAATATTTCGAAATTGTAAATGAACTGTAAGGGAAGTGAAAGTACGTACTGAGAACTATTATTTTCACAACTGCATATCCATTGCAGGATTTGTGGTATGATTTGCCCTTGTTTCCTTGTTGTTGAAATTGTCTTCTTGCTTGAAGGGCCAACTTCCATTCAAAAGCAGAGAGAAATAATTTGAAGAACTGATTGGGGAAGTTTGCATATCTGCTTTGTTATTCGCTTAGCCCAACCTACTTGATTGGTCTGAAGCTGTTTAAATCTGGGAAATAATGCTAAGCAATCAAATACAGTGATATTCAGCTGTCACAAGGACAACTTGGCAGGAATGTGATTTCAGACCAAGCCTGCGTTGCTGTGATTGGTTTTTATATTACAATTTACTTTTACAGAGTAGTTTTGACAAGGGATGAAGTGAATCTGAAACTTCTGGAAAAGGTCATCACTTGACGTTGGTGTGTATGCAATGGATTAAGGCATCATGGCGACATTATCCATTCAGTGACACATTACCAGGTGGACCAGTTTGAGACCTGGAATCCTGACCAGGAGTGCTGAAGAAAATAGACATCCTCCCCTTGTCCGTTGGGGATAATATCCACACTAGGGTTTCAAAATTTTGGGAATTTTTCCAATTCCTGTTAATTCCCATGTAAAGTTTCCAACTTGGAATACAGTGCTACCTTGGTTCTCGAACCCACTACTCTCCGCACCCCAGATTCTGATGGATGCCAGCCCATACCATACATCCGTGCAAAATATAACCCCCTTGTTTAATCAGAGATGGTATGTTCATTAATTCTTTATCCTAGTGTCCCTATTTAAATCCCACATTTATGCTGGTTGCTGACCAGTACGTCGTTAATGGCAACCATGTAGTTTAAATCTATAGGAATCAATGTCTGGATAGTGACATTGTTCGTTCAGGTAAGAAGAAATTCCAAGTGCATTAAATCAGGCCCTCTGTGAAGTGTAAAATATACATCCAATGACTAGCTAGTGGTTTCATAGTTTTGAGACTGTGTAAGTAATGAATGTGCCCAGTTAAGTGCCTGGTTTTTCCTACTTTTTCTTGAAGTTGTTCTTTGCGGAATTAAGACTCGATTCACTATAACATGTTAGGCCCATCCCTATTCTTTTCTGTGTTTTTTTTTTTTATTATTGAAAATTAATCAATTTAGTTCTAGCAGTTCCCCTTCCCCAAAAGCACAGGGATGTGTCGGCTGTTAGGCGTAATTTCAGGGGCTGCAGTAACACAGATGCTGACTCTGGTGTCAGCTGACACCTGCTTCCGATTACTGGCCAGCCCGTTTGGGGTTTGGTGAAGTAAGCTCTGCCCAGCTCCTGGGGGGTCGATGGAATGGTGCATGTCCCTCAGCCTCGTTTACTGACAGCTGTCCCATTGTGCTTATGTAGAACTTTACAAACCGCCCGTATCTACTGCTTTCATCTCCAGGCCTCCCCAAGTTTGGCTCCTCTGTGGTGGGGGACAAGTGGTATTAATCATTGTGCCCAATAAATACACAAACAGCTTGTAGTCCACACATTCTCTGCTTTGAGAGCCACAAATAAGAAACGTTTTTAATTTGAAGAGGAATATCTATCCACCATAAATAATTAAAGATACAGATTTGTCTCGTAATGTTAACACACATACTGATGGATTTAAAACTGAAAACTTCCCTCTATTGTTGCAGGGATTTCAGTTTATTTGAAACGTAGGATCACAGGATTTAGTTTGGTTCCAAGGACCATTTCTTAAACCAGTATATATGAATCTTGCAGGCTGTTGAGTCATTCTGTTCTGTTCAGGGTGCCGGACTCACCAGAAGCCTGATGATGCTTTAAGTGGACTGTGTTTGCTAGCCGTAGCAGTCAGTATCTCGGTCAGTCGCTCCCTCAGTGAGGTCACATGTGCATTCAGAAGAGTTGAGTCATAATCCTAGCAGGTGCAGATTTCAGCGGTGGGGGATTCCTGGGATTTCTCCTGATATTGCCCTGAATAAGCGTGGTGTGCTTGTTTTTATGCAAAAGTAAATTTAATTTTAGATTTATGAATGTCCTCATGAAGTAATGAAACTTTGTATTCTATATTGCCAAAAGTATGTGAATACCCCCTTTCTTCTCCTTAAAATTAGTGGAATTGGCTAATTAAGGCACAACCACTGCTGACACAGGTGTATAATTGGGCACGTAGCAAAAACCACTGGCAGCGGAATGTGTGGTTATACAGAGAGAGTGACTTTCTGCTTGGCTCCATTATTGGATGCCGACAAGTCAGTTTGACAAATTTCTGCTCCGCTAGCGCTGCCCCGGTCAACCGCAAGTGACGTGGAAACATCTGGGAGCGAGTTCAGCTGCAGAGTGTTTGGCCACGACAGCTTGCAGAGAGGGACCTGATCACCCGACATCAATACCCAACCTGAATGGCAGCAAGTCCCAGTGGGAATGCTCCTGTACCTAATGGAAAGACTTCCCAGGAGAGTAGAGGCCATCATAGTAACAACGGGCAGACCCGCTCAACTTTAATACCCTTGGTTTCAGATTGAGATACAGAAGAAGCTGGTGTCCACCTACTTTTGACCATATAGTGTATATCTACTCTATATCTCTCCGCCTATTTTTTTTTTTAGTGGAACAGGTATGATGGAATGCATAACGCCATATAAGAATTCTTTATAAATCACCAATACCGCAAATTCTTCTTGGTCTCTTGTTCAAAGGCAGAAATGGTCTATTACTCATTTTCTGTAGGTTGCCGCTATTGATTGTCTGATATTAGCAGCGCAGTCACCGAAGTGAGCGTGACCCGAAGTGAGCTGAGATCCACACTTTCTATGAGTTACTCTTGATGGTTTCATCTAATGACGTGGCAATATCGACATTCATCATTCACCCCTTATATGTCTTATGGTTTCTGCTGCCATTATGTAATTCTATTCATGTTTCAATTTTCAGAAGATTTAACATGTGGTCTGTTGATCACACTTGATTGGGGAAATGTTATGAAATATGACATTTTAATTTTAACATTCATCCTTATTTACACTTTTCGTTAATGCGTGTTTGGCAGATCGGGGAGGTACTATGGCGCACTGTTGCCACCCACTGAGTCAAAGTGGGTGGAGTTCATATGTTTTCATGAGGTTCCCCCCCCCCCCTCAGTCCAAAATCACGCTAAGGTGAATTGGACTTACCAACAGTGCCCGTAGAATGGCGTATGTGCCTTGTGGTGGGCTAGCACCATGTTCTGGAGCATTCCCCCTGCCTTGTGCTGGTAACTTCCAGGATTGGATCCACAACCCTGCACTGGACAAGCAGGTATAGAAAGTGTATGGATGTTTAGCAGGTCCCAGAACATCTCAGAAGGTGACGATGATCAAGTGCAGCTAATGAATGTGTAACTTTGTCCAATTGGCGTGTACATGTGCTCCATATTGGAAGGCTACTGAAATTTCAGGTATTACGGCCGAAGGCCGTGACACTATTCGAGGGTTTGGAGCCATTCAGGTGGTAGAATAATGCATCAGAAAATCTCTGGCCCGGCTTTGGATCCCCAGTCTGACAGTACTGGAACCAACAACCATAGGGAGCCCTTGGGGAGACAGCGGCTGGGGAAGGCGCCCTTAGAAGTGATGCGGAATCACCTTTGATGACCTTTTTCAGCATGTATTATCCCTCCGGGGCGCAGCAGGTAGCAGAGGGCTGTGTGCATCTCTGCTGGCTGCCTGTCTGTAGGAGAGCTTCTCTCTGGTCTTTCTGACCGAGTTCCATGTTAATTCTCTGTCCTCCAGGTTCCATGTTAATTCTCTGTCCCCATCCTGCTTGTTCTACGATCATTCCGTCTGTCCATCTTTCTGTCTGTCTATCACCCGTCCCCCCCC
>JAODUD010000041.1:11273764-11284720 GCA_026784285.1 Stomatorhinus walkeri | reverse complement strand
ATCACCCGGCCCCCCCCCCCCCCCCCTTTTGGATTAAACTCATGCTGTGCTGACAGTTTATATTATTTATGCCTCATGTAGTCCAATCTTTACAAGTTTACTCGGGGTAGATGAGTTATACAGGTCTTCTAGTTGCTACAGTAAGTCAAGGTTTTTCCACTCGTAATACAATAATGAGAACAGCTCCATCTAGCCTTTCTCACAGAACTGCTACGTTTACCCCGCATGGGAAATCCGCGTCAAAATTTGTCTGGCGCTCAGACATCGTCCTTCGACAGACAATAAGCAGTGCGGACGCTAAACCACACGGCCCAGCAGGAACCTGAGTTTCCCCTTCCAGAAAATATTCGAAACAGCCTTTTTTATTTTTGCATCCTACTGTCTGTCAGACTAGAGAACAAGGCGGTAGCATTTTTCAGTTGCACAGCTGCGCCTGTGCGTCGATCGACATTATGAGCGTCCTGCTGTGCGTGGCTCAAAGGGCTTTCGTCGCTGATTCTCTTTGATCGTCTTATAAATCCAGATCTCAGTCTTCTTCATTCAGAGCCTGGGGCTCTCACGCTTATCCTGGTCTCCCCCAGGGGTTTGGACTGAGAGATCAGCTGAGGAACCTCCCTTACAGTCTAACGATCCATCGCACATTTAGGATGACCAGCGCCCTCCTTTTTTCAGTCTGGCAGTACTGAGCCAACCCTCGAACAACTTGCAGGTGAAAGGTGTTTAAAGCCAACCCTCAAACAACTTGCAGGTGAAAGGTGTTTAAAACCAACCCTCGAACAACTTGCAGGTGAAAGGTGTTTAAAGCCAACCCTCGAACAACTTGCAGGTGAAAGGTATTTAAAATGGTTAAATCACAATTAGATGACTGTTTGTGTACCGTTATCACAGTATCTACAAAACAATACATATTTCATGTATATTTACATAATACATATTAATAAGCAGTCACCAGCCAAAGTGTATGTTACAAAAATCCTCGTTCGATGAGCAGTTTTTTTCAATGCAATTTATTGCCAGAAGGATCTACAATGACTCTTCTCAGACACCTGTGGGTTTCATTAAAGCTGGATCGTCCAGAAGTACATTGTTTTCATACAATTTAATCCCTAAGCATGATATCACTGGTTTCAGTTCTTTCCTTAGTTAGTAATATTATTCAATAATGTAACAGTCCATGTATCCTACATTAAATAATTAAAACACTTTAGAACACTCGGCTACTTACAAAGCTATCGATTTTAAGCATTAATAAACAGTGCATTAAAATATCACCCTCAATGCCTGAAATGGGCTAGCCCCATCTCATATTGTATATCAATATTGTATATCAATTGCTGCATCAAGTCTCTGTCAGAACAGTGAGGTCCACGTCAGTTTCTCCTGTCGGTCCCATGAATCGCAGCTCAAATCCGATTCAGTAGTGTTCAGTTTTGAAATATGTATTGTTTTGCAGATACTGTGACAGCAGAATGCACACCGTCATCTGATGTATGATTTAACCATCTTAAATACCTTTAAAAGTTGGTGGGAAAAACAAGTTTTGCAGGTTCGTTTCCCATTGGTCAGACTTGGAACCCAGAGACTGGGGATGTCCAGAGAGGTCGCCCTGTAATTGTGGCCCGGTCCAGTGCAGCTCAGTCCAACACTGGCACTGCAGAAATTGCTTTAACCTCCAGGCCGTGCTGGGTATAGCCTCGCTGTCTGAACGTCCTTAGGGGCAGAAGCGAAGACAAACTGTCACTAATGTGCGTCTGCTGAGATCCCCTTCGGGGTGGTCACATGGTGCAGGCTGAGGACACCACGCAGGGACAGCAGCACCAGCAAGTCTAATTGAAAGTGTCAGTGCTTCAATGTCACCCCTTTGTCTTGTGACGAATCCGTCACGAAAGTGTATAAGCAGGCCGTTTAACACGGGGGTGAATCCATTGTAGGGGTGTCAGAAAAAGAAGTCGATTCAGGACTTTGAACCGGCAAAACCTATAATGTGGCATGTTTAGATTATGATTCAGCCCTGATCCAGAAAACCTAGAGCGTGGTGGTATTATAATCAGATTGGATCAACTGAAATCAGCATAAATGGCTAAATAATTGCAGTCTGTCCCTGTAATGGGCACCTAAATGACAGAACCTCCAGGGTAATATCTAAGTATACCAACCTGTCATAATCCTGCAGGTATAAATATGCACATGTAGGGCATTTGGTGCTTCTGCACATGTCCAGAAAACAGAGGCACCTCTGGCTGGGTCATGCTTTCCAGCCAGACTGTGTGACGAGGCCTTTCCATCATTGGGACTTGCTCTTGCGCGTTAGCACTGAATTGACCAGCCGGGCGAAAAATATCTGTGGGGGGTTTTGAATGCTATGCCTGGCTGCCTTGGCCTCGCGTCAGAACGACACCCCCCCCCCCCCGTGTAAGGCCAAAGGTTAGAAAGGTTGGTACAGATCTGAGCCTAGCCAAATTGCTAGGGAGTAATAATTACTCTGGGAAACATTCGCAAATAAGCACACCATACTACCTGTACATGTTCTTTGGCGTGAGTTCGTAGGACCCAAAATGTGCCGGCGACTGTTTTCAATCACTTATAAGCCTAATTTATAGTTTCTGCAAAGTTTATATCTGAAGCTATGGTTAAATCTAATGTCCAACTTAATTTAACCAGTTGTCTGGTGACTTATGAGACGACTAAGCTATTTTAACTCCATTACACCTCTGTAAGACCCCCCCCCCCACACACACACACACACACACAAATGGGGATATCATCTCCGTTTATTTAACCAGTTCCACTGAGAACTGTTTATTAACCTGCAAATTTGCATTCATTAATGTAGAAATAATTTTTTACCATGCCACAGATTCCCCTATGTATGCAAATATGAATGATTTAACATTTTAGATTTAACTTTGCAAGATGTTGGCTGTCCCCAGTTACTGCCGGGCAGATGTAGAAGGAACTGTTCAGTTATATATTGCAGGTGGTAATTTCTCATTAGCAAAAAAACCATGATGGGGGAAAAATACAGACCACTCTGAATTCCTTCTAATTTCTTACTGCATTTTCAAATGGCATGTGTTTAGTTTTAGAATGCTGATATACTCTGGGTTTTTTGTGCACTATAAATGGAACTTCAGTCCTCAAAATGCTAAATTGGTCTGTGAGACTCTGGTGAATACCCCTCTCTGAGAGAGTCTGATCTGAGAGAAGCTTAGACTGTCTCAATATCAAGTTTTCCACATCGAGCCATTGAGTAATGTCTGTCTGTGTATATTAATGCTTGACACCATTTTCACATTTATTACAGCGATAATATTTAAAAGGCTGCTGCACAACTTGACCTACTTGGGTTATTCCAGAGTTGAGAACGCAAAAATCTCTTGGAAGAAAGCTGTCTTGGGTAAGTTGCAGTTTAAAGTCCTGGTTAATTCTGGTTCAGATATTAAGATACTTCTCTAAGTCAGGGGGAATAACTAAGGCATGTTATAGGAATGGGACTACAGATAAATTTAAGGAAAATGAGAGAGAAAAAAAAATGATAGTTCCAGGCTCTAGGGCCAAGAGAAATAAAGAATAAAATAATGAATGAATTGATTTGCACTTTAATTTACTGATAGCTATCATGTATGCAATGCTTGCAGTCCAACGGTCTAAAAGGCCATGTGATTTGTAATTGCTGGCTCTGAGCTGATTGGTAGCTATGCAAGACCTCTGTTTTAGCGGTCTAGTGCAAATCTGTCCATCTCCCAGCTGCTTATTCTGTTCAGGGACACTGGGGAGTCTGGAGCTGTTCCCAAGCAGCACAGGGCACGAGGCAGGGGTACACCCTGGAGGGGTGTCAGTCCACATGATTAGCATAATTGGAATTGCTAATTTAACACTGAGGGTTTACTCCTGCAGGACATTCTCCATGTTGGACACCGTAATTGTAGCTTTCGAGAAACGGCAGGGTATCGAAGTCACACGATCATCGCTATTCTACCTGGGCTTCTGTTGGTTACGGAAGACTTCTTGTCTAAACTTTCTCGTTCCCACAGCCAGCCTTTTATACATTTGTTAGCTTTTAAGTAAACTCGACTTGATTTCTCTCTAGCTAGTGTTCAACCACACTGAGCTAGCCCTCGACAGATTAATATTTTTTTAAACACGTTCATTTTATTTGTAGCTTGGTATCAAAATTTCATACTCTTTTCACAATCACTTTGTTGTGTTAGTATTCTTGCATGAACCGCTACAGTTTGCACTTCACCATGCAAAATCAAACACTCTGAGGCTTCTGTGTGTTCTAGTAAAATTAATTTTGAAGAACACTTGCTACGATAAAATCACAGTCATGATTTTAGTCATCTGCTGTTGAAGGGGGAGTAATGTGAATGCTTAAATATTTCAGGCTCTTCCCTCCCCCCTCCCACTTCGGTGACCTCAAACCAGCCCCTGGAGTTATTCGTTTGCGAATCTCACTGCACAGTGTGAATGAGCTGCTCGATGCTTAAAATGATTTGCTGAGATTTTTAAAGCTTCTTTATAACTCTTGAATTACATGTCCATTGCACGTTTCCTAGTGGGTCTCTCTTTCAACATGGTTTCTACACTGAAAGCGCTCTGTTCTTGGAGTGAAATAAAATTTGTCGGAGACTAAGTGTGTGCAGTTTTGACCACTGCAATATACCGTACGCGTGTTAAGCCTTAAATATTTAGTCATTTTCCATTTATACTTGCACAGAAAGAGCTTTCTTAATAATACATGATTAGTGCTATTAACATCGATATATCAGGATGTACGTTCTATTAATATCCTATATGTCCCATAATAAAAATAAGCCTATAGTCTTGTTCTCATATGAATTAACCAGTTATGAGGTTCAGAATAGTAATGATGTCGCTATGATGATATTAAGGAGTAGGTGCTTCAATTTAACGTCAGATACTTTGTCACAGGAAACAAAAGAGAGTCTTTGATAGGCCTACTATCCTGATATTGGAAATGTCTCACAACTCACCAGGATGCAAGAAATGGAAAATGTCAAGTATCTTGAACATGCCAATTTTGTCTTAAATCTTGCATTTTGAAATAATGGTCAGCCGCATCCTCTATAATCAAATAAAGTTCTTGCGTTCTTTAAGATTAACTTCTGCCGTGAGTTAAATGAAACGTATGGAATTCGGAGTGGAGCTAATCTGGTTTTAGGGAGAATCGGGGTTAAGGATTTAGCCTTGATTGCTGTTAGCTGTAGCTCCTAGAAAGGACTACAGCAGTAGAGCCATGGAATAAGGTACTTAACCAGGACAAATCTGGTACAGTCTTCAACTGTATTAGTGGGTTAAACTCTAAGCTGCTGTATTTAAAAATTAAGTGTTAAGAGGCTAACAGTGTTGAATCATTTTTTCAATAACAGGAACGCAGATCTCCAAGACCCTGTATGTTTGTGGATGTTGGCATGGTCACGATTTATAGAAACAAATCCATTAGAGAAATGGACGAGATGGCAAAAGCGTTTATTGGAAGCATGCATCTAGTCCTATAAATTCGGTTTTGCATTTGCTTTTTAATGGGATTGTGAATCATTTGAAATATGCTATTTAAAAAACAGTTGCTGACAGTGTGAGGCGAACTGGAGTTGGAGGGAAAATGTACAGAAATTTCCATATTTATATGAATTGCATATTAATGGCATAAAATGAAGCGGAGCATCAATTTATCACTGCTACCGTTCGCATTTCAGGAATTATCGCTGCGTTGTTGAGAGAAAATTCAGTCAGCTGTCAAAAATGTTATGATCGCGAAACTGAACAAAATGTGAGGGGGTACAGGTATTTTCACAGTATAGTACTGTTTTTTTTTTAAATGCCTTAAATAAATTTAAAGCAGTATTGATCAGAATTTTACCAATAAGCCAGAAAAAAATCTTTGAGCTAGACTGATTTATGATACCTGTAAAATGTAAACCAAGTTCATACATTCCTTACAAGATTCGTAGACCATAAAAAAATAAATCTTGATGGATAGATGGACTCAAACAGACTTCATTAAAGCTCAGGGAGAAATTTTCAAAAGAACATTTTTATTGATCTTCAGTTTCTGATTTTATAGAATGAATTTAAATGTATCTGATGTTCAAAAGCCAATCAAACAAAAAATGTATAT
This sequence comes from Stomatorhinus walkeri, assembly GCA_026784285.1. NCBI lineage: Eukaryota > Metazoa > Chordata > Actinopteri > Osteoglossiformes > Mormyridae > Stomatorhinus > Stomatorhinus walkeri. Next base: position 11,278,578 of record JAODUD010000041.1, on the reverse strand, counting down.
GCTGGGAATCTTGTCTAGTAATGTTGCCTAACCATTTTAAAAACATCAAACTTGTGCTAATTTCTAAACAATATTCTACATGCTACTACTACACCAGTAACCTTACTTGGAAGTTAACTTGCAAATCTAGAAACTTCTAACTGGGACTCAGTAGAAAGGTGAACATTCTTTCATTTTGAAATTCCATTCTCTGGGTAAAGATTGTTGTGAAATATTTCCAAGCTTAATAATCTGAGGTTTTTTTTTTGTCATATCACGTCGACAGTGGTTGTCCATTCCATTACAGAGTAATTTGCAATTAATTGCAAGGGAATCCACAAGCAGGAAGAGATACTAAGAATATGTTAATATTTTTACCCAAAGAGTAACAAAATGATCTGGTGCCTATCCCAGTAAATCTAAGACTTGTGCAGGGAACATTACAGAAACCAGTAGATAAATGGGAAAAGTCCCCGCCCCCCCACGCGATAATTCCTTCTTCAGGTTGAAAGATGAGAAAGAGGTCAGTTATTTTTCCCTTTGTTATGCTGAAATCTATCAAGTAGTCAATAAATATTCAATTATCTGTCACACTACGTTTTTTCCCCGCTAAATATATTTATATATTTAACTGTAAAGTTAAGATTTACTCTTTGTAATAGCCTTGGGAGGTTTTTGTTTAGCCATTATGATGTTAGCCACCGACACTGTTAGTAACAATTTACCGCGTGTTTATTTTGAAAAAATCGATAGCAAGAACGCCTTCTTTCTGTGTTTACTACATCAGCGCAGCTTTGTCAGTTTATGTAATGTCTCGCATTTAAATGCATTTAGCCATAAAGCCAATGACCATGGGGTCTGGGGTAATGTTCTTTTCACCGTGGTCGCCATTCAGATGTCAAGTGACACAGCGCATTTCGTTTAATGTGCATTTATGCGCCGTGCTGTGTAGTGGAATAAATTTCAGCAGAGGCCTGGATGAGAGGAACATAATGAACAGGAAAACTGCTCTTTAAAAGGATATTTACAGATTCATAATGCCGTACAAATAGAGAAGCCTACGGAAGCTGAGCGGCCAGATGTTGTGGTACCCCGCAGACCATCTCTGGGGTTTTCTTAATGTTGCAGCGGTAAATATTCGGCTACGGTCACAGCAGGCCACGATGGGGGTCATTACGGCGACACGCTCCTCTGATCACGCAAACTGCCACCTGGGGGCCTCACTTAGCACTTCAGTTTGGAGACCGCCTGGGGATATCAGGTGCCCTACCCTTTCTTTCCTTTATTTCCCCTCAGGGATTAATAAATTGGTCTAAACGTGAGATTGAAGGGGGTAGTAGGTGGGGGGGGGGCGGAATTCGCAAGTGCTTGACGGAGAGAATTCGCAGGAATAAACTTCAGGAACATTCCGAAAGGAATAACCTTACTAAAGCAACGTTGTATACATTGTCTATGAATTTATGGAATGTTTGTATGCGAAATAATTGTTTCCCCCTGGAAATGAGCTACAGTCTAAACTACATTTTACTGGTTTATCAGTTGCTCTCATCCAGAGCACTATTCTATTTAGAAGGCAGGGGCAGCCAGTCCCTGAGCAACTGAGGACTTTGGGGTCGGTCTCAAGGGCCCCTCGGTGATTGTGGCTTACTGTGGGATTTGAACCAACAACCAACCCTTCCATCACAGGGACCGTGTTCTCACCCAATGAGCCACATACCACCCCGTTTTCTGACTCTGCGTATAAGATAACGGCAGCCTGCCCACATGAATGAAGATGGGATTCGATTTAAGCATTCTATCATCGGGCAGTTGCTAAGGAAGAGATGAGATCAGTTCTCAAATGTAGCAACAGATGAGTTTGGTGATAAAAATAAAAATTTAAGGTTTAGGGTTGCATTCTGTTCAAGGGGTCACTGCAAGAAAGGGGAAGAGTGGGCTGTTGGGGGCTTTTTCACCATTAGGGGTTAAATTTGTCCATCTGCCTTTCTGTTTTTATTTAATTTCATGTCCTTGTTTATGTCTGGTGGGGTAATCTTATACATGTGTGCAGCACCAGGCAGCCAATCATGCTGACCTGCAGCCCTGTTATTTCCAGCCACGGCATTTATTCTCATCTCCCCCTGTCCCCCCCCCCGGCACGCCACGCTTCTGATTGCGAAATCACTGCAGGTCCCATCACAGCACGAACCGGCTCTGCCTCGATCTCGTCGGATTCGCTTGTTGGTGTAGCAAGGGGTGAGCTGATTAATTACAAACACAGATTCGCGCTGTCGTAAATATGTTCCAGATGGCGAGCGTGGCACAGGAAGGACGGCTTGGCGAAATAAAAATTTACTTTTAGAAAAAAACCTGTGATTTTATCAGCTAGTATCCGACGGCTGCGTGAATGTGCACTTAACACGTTTGTTCACTTTGATCTTATGTATGTATGATGTAAAGACACCTTCCCACACCATCATCCTACGGTGCCTCTCATGCAGCAACAACATAATGAGAAGCCAATCAATTAGTAATGAGATCATTTAGACACAAATGACATCAAACATCAAAACACCACCAGAGTAAAATGCACTAATTTCTTGTAAGTATAATTGCTTTCGATGCGTTTACGCCCTTTAGCATCTGACAGTTAATTAAACAATATCAAGCAAAGTGCAACCTGTTTTTGTCATTTTTTTATGGACTAAATGCTGCCATATTTTGCGTCACCTGTTGCTCACGTGACCACTCTGAAGGCCCTGAATCTCACTGCTGTCTGTGACGTGTGACATATGTGGCATTGTGACACATGGATAAATCCTGCAAGATCTTGAATTACTGTTACTGTGACGCCCATAAATGGCACTGAAAAATCGCAGCTACAGCTGCTGAAAAACAGAGGGGATTCCTCCAGGAGGCTGCTGGAGCCATGAACTGCGCTTCATTACGGTGGAGGCCAGCTCTCAGCACTTGGCGTGCGACGTTGCATTTGTTTTGGCACTATAAGTGATTGAGTTTTTAAAAAAAAATCCAGGATGTGGGTTAACGTATGAGAATTCAACTACTGGCGATGCACAAATATTAAGTTTGAGTATTGCCTCTTGCTTCTCAGTTCTCTGACACGATGTCAACGCCAGAAGAGTGTGCCTTGGCTGGCTGCTGGAATACAGAACATCACTCCACTGAGAGGTGACTCCCAGATCTTCTCGAACCTGGTATGTTCCCCAAAGTCGCTTGCATCGGCACTATACCCGAATCATTGAGTTATTTTACAGACAGTTCCCGGACTAAGAACGTCTGAATTATGGACAACTCGTACTTACCACTGCAACTCGGATTACCATGAAGTCTATTATATAAAACATTCAGGTTAAATGCAAAGGTTTGTAATAACACTAATTTGTGATGCTCATGAAAACATTGCACAGCTTCAGCAGTTCAACAGCTGGAGCTACAGTACAGTATGCAGTTACTTTTGTTATTTCTGTATTATTAATATATACCACATTATCATCTTTCTGATTTTCTTATAAACTGGACTTGAATACAGACTTGGGGAACGGATCTCGTTCATAACCAGGGGAATGCCTGTACGTAATATTTAATATTATAGATAAACGGGAACAGGAGAGGATTTACATTACATGCAAATAGCGTATGTTTAGGTCTATTAACCCTGGAGTGACTGGGGCAGTTTGTTGAATTAGTAGGTTAGGACACAGAAGTTAGTCTTAATATTATAGATAAACGGGAACAGGAGAGGATTTACATTACATGCAAATAGCGTATGTTTAGGTCTATTAACCCTGGAGTGACTGGGGCAGTTTGTTGAATTAGTAGGTTAGGACACAGAAGTTAGTCTCAACATATTTCAACATTGTTTCCTTTGTTTCATATAAATTTTTACTTATCATTATTTATAATAGCAGTAATACCAGAGTTGATTGGCAGCTAATTTATAACAATACTGCTTTGCTGGCTCTTGGTCTGAATTTAAATTGTTCCTTTCACATCCCTACGGCATAAACAAACAGCAACTCTTCAGTTTTTGGTACTAGTATAGTGGTCAAGGTCGTCCACCTATCCGCTGGTCAGAGACTTATCTGCATAATGAATATTAGTGATGCTCGCTGATATTCCCAGAGGTTATTAAAACACCTAGTGATAATAATGACTGGCGATTCCCATTGTGCTGCAGCAATGCTGTTAAATGGATCCACAGTCCCTTTGGTTACATAACCATAGTCACACTATGGCCTGTACTGCAACTTCTCTCTGTACCAGATATTTCATTTCATGTGTTGCTTTCATAAGACGGACGCTGCAGTTTCCATTTCTCTGCCTTTAAATGGTTAAAAGCTCTGTAATTAGACATTGAATTGATGTAGGGATGAACCCGTTCCAATTGTTAATTAAAGTGCAATGCTGCGACATGGTTACAGTCCTGCAAGCTATCTTCGGAGTCCCTGTTAAAAAGGGGAAATGCTTTCTGTCTTTCCTGAACATTTATTGTTGGGGAGATTTATTTTCATGTAAAAAGAAGAAAAAAAAAAAAACATTTGAAAATATACACTGTTTGAATAAGCGCGCATATAAATGGCTAAACAAATGGCTTCAGTAAAGATATTTCACGGCATGCCTTAACATGATCACTTTCCATTATAGAGCTGCCATTCATGTGAAGGTATTACAAATTACACCTTGAGCTGGCTGACCTTTGGATTTGAAGTGAGACAGAAATCAATCCGACAGTGGGCCGTCTGTGAAGACCGCTCTTCGTCGCTATGTGCGTGTCGCTCGCTAAATTGGCAGAAAACAGATTCCGTGTCAGGCATGTGGGGGGGGGGGGGGGGCTG
>JAODUD010000041.1:11209621-11224273 GCA_026784285.1 Stomatorhinus walkeri | reverse complement strand
CCCCCCCCACCCCGCTGGTGTGGCAATCACTTTGAAAGGCCACTAGGTACGAGAGTCGTGCTGCATGCCGAATGTCGTCGCGGATTCGATGCCAGCTGAAGCCGCGGGTCTCTCAGCAGAGACATGCGTGGGATGGCTCTTTGTGTAACAGCTCCATGAACCGTCCAGTTGGCTGATGCACTTCATAAGTCACCATGTTCAAGGAGCCCTTGTTTGTTCCTAACTGTTGCATTTTTGCATTAAATGATGCATTTCTTACTGCGACTTATAATCAGCCTGTTTTGTCTCTTTCTCCCCATACGAATTTGGTTGCTCAGTGTTTATATTCGTCCTTGCTTGCTTGTGAAAACACAAAACATCAAGTGTGACTGCTTGCCATCGACAGACAAGGTCATTTGACACTTGCAATGTTTTATACGGCGGAGTCTTTTATCCGAAGTGATGAACAGTTGAGAATGCAGGGTCAGGCGGCCCCTAGAGCTACTGGGGTTCCGGGTCTCGCTCAGGGGCCACCCCATAATGCTTTTACATTAGTTTATACAGTAGCCTTATTATTACATACTTTATGCCACTTTTTAACTATACTGTATTGCTGCAGGTTTGGTTATTTCGCTAGACTGTGATGTCACCTTACCAATGACGGCAGTAGTAATCTGGGCTTTGACATTGGGTGGCACCAGAGTCCGGAGCCTTGATATTTGAAAGCCGTCCTGCAGACCCTTGTTGTTGCATCCTGGGAACAGCGAGGGGCAGCACTCACACAGGCGTTCGGTGCAATGTCAGTCTCAGAGTGATTACGGCAGCCTTGCCACCGTCATGGAGGAGTCAAACCACACAGGCTCCGTTCGATAGCAATTGACATGCCAGTGGCTGTATTGGCATATTTTCGGTCTGTCACATTCCTGATTTCCTGAGCTGGAATGTTAGCATCAGTGGTGAAGATAACAGTCCGTTTTAGCATCCTTTGATTAAACACCTTCTGACCCAGTTACCCTTTTGCACCATTTTCTGGTCAGTCCAGACAAACACATACCTTCCTCTGTGCAAGGAAAGAGGCTGCAGGGACTCTGGAGACAGCGCCAGTTTTTAAACATGGGATTGAAACACATCGTCATGAAATAGACAGACGTCAGGTGTCAAAGGAAAGTTGGCTCTGAGAAACCTGGCCAAACGTTTCCTCCACGAACAAAACGTTCCGTAGTGAGATTAAGAAAAGGGTATTTTAATTAAATACCAATACAGACACAGTCCAGACATAAAGTGCAACTTGAAATTACCGTCCTCTCTCCAGCCTTCGATATTTAACTTATCAGTTTTGTAACTTAGTACTGGTAATTATAATCTAGATAGGTTCAATGGAAAGCATAATAGTTAAAAATTAGTCAAATGTATTATATATAATGACTAATATCACACAGCTAAAATTGCCAGGAGGAATGAGACTGAATGTAAGATTGGACACAACTCACCCGTAACACTTACTGTAGCTCCTTTCTAGTTCTGTGGCTCAAACATCACAGAAACTCATGGAGAGTCCCCATCTGTTGGGTGTCTTCTCAATCCCGCCAGCAGAGAGCGGCCTCGTCTCAATGGAACAGCGTCACTGTCCTGTCTCTGACATCGTGTGTCACCTGATGGCCCCAGTGGGTGGCCTGTCACTCTTCCAGGGGTTCGCGCTCACCTCGACTCATAAAAAGTGTCATTTACAGAGGCAAGGAGTATGGATGGGAAGTGGTGAAATGTTATTTATGCAGACGTGTATCATCGAAGTCTGCGACCTACATACTGAACAGAGACCAAAATGCTAGCTGACAGCAAGTTTCAACAGATGTCAACATTTTGATCAAAACAAAGAAAATGACTCAACCTTTTAAAAATAGCATGTTTTGAGTATAATACCATTGGCTGAAACTGTGTATGTTAATAACAAGGTGAATATTAACAAGTCATTCTAAAAAATCCCTAGCTAATCATGGCAAAGGGCAATTTCCAATATATCTTTCACAAAGAAATAATATTTTCCTTTTCTCTCCACTTTGGTTAGTTTTGCAGTAAAAGTATAAGGCTAGACAGTACATTAAGAGTCATTTTGAGGTGTAAAAAAATCATGTTAATCTCCTGTTCACAGAGCTCTTCACAATGAATAATGATATAAATGATATATGTTTATATGATATAGCTGTTTGTCTGCTAATGCTACTTCTGTCGGTCTGTGCTTACAATCTGGGGTTTATGTCGGAAATCTTCAAAGTGAAACCAAAGTAAAACTCCCAGCATTCTTTGTAAAAAGTTGTAAAAGGCATTCTTTTGTGTGACACCAAAGCAGAGGAAGCAAACTACAGTAAGAATCAAAAAGCTGTGATGTCGTGTGTTATCCAGCCTTACATTAACCAGTTATGGTCCTGAACAGCTGTATCAACTACAGAATTAATCTTCAACATATAACTCTACATTTCCTTTTCTGTTATTTTTACAGAATATGTCTGGATGCCACGATGAATCTGAACCGCAGCACCACAGAGACCAGTATATTCTCATCTAGCAGTTCCTCAACGATGGGGCTTTTCCAAGAGACTATCATCCCAAAGGGAGACCCATGGCTGACGCATCAAAACGTGGATGAAAATTACTCTTCCTACAGAGAGAAAGACAACCTGACAGGCTTGTACAATGCAACTGTCACGCCCACTGTCGCATACGACCCTCTGGGGGGACACACTCTTTGGCAGGTCGTCCTAATTGTCTTCTTCACGGGGCTCTTGTCTTTAGTGACCATCATTGGCAACATCCTTGTGCTGCTGTCATTTAAGGTTAACAAGCAGCTGAAGACAGTAAATAACTACTATCTCCTCAGCCTTGCGTTCGCCGACCTCATCATCGGCGTCATTTCGATGAACCTCTACACCACTTATCTCATCATGGATCAGTGGGCATTAGGCAACTGGGCATGCGACTTGTGGCTCGCAATTGACTACGTGGCCAGCAACGCCTCAGTCATGAACTTGCTGGTGATCAGCTTTGACAGGTACTTCTCTGTAACGCGACCGCTTACGTATCGTGCCAAAAGAACGACCAAGAGGGCCGTGGCGATGATCGTCCTGGCCTGGTCCATCTCGTTCGTGCTCTGGGCACCTGCCATCTTGTTCTGGCAGTACTTTGTCGGAGAGCGGACGGTCCCCCCCGGCAAGTGCTACATCCAGTTCCTGTCCGAGCCCATCATCACCTTCTGCACAGCCATGGCGGCCTTCTACTTGCCGGTCACTATCATGACTGTGCTCTACTGGCGGATCTACAAGGAGACGGAGAATCGCTCCAAGGAGCTGGCGGGCCTGCGGGGCTCAGGCAACCAGGGGGAACAGGCGAGCGTAGCCCATCAGACGGGGAGCTCCAGAAGCTGCAGCAGCTATGAGCTGAGCCGGCCGACCAAGAAGGGCTCGGTCAAGAGGATTATGGGACGTTTACGCCTCTGGCCTGCACAGAAGCCTGGGAGTGAGAGGGAGCAGGATCAAAGCAGCAGCGACAGCTGGAACAACAACGATGCGGCAATGTCCATGGACCAGTCCGACTCGGATGAGGAGGAGATTCCCGAGAGCCGCGCCATCTACTCCATCGTTCTCAATCTGCCTGGCATGAAGGCAGCCATGACCTCACAGCTCATGTCACCAGAAGAGCTCCAGGTGTCTGACAAAGTCCCTCCCCAAGGAAAGGCGGGGAGCCGGCAGAGTTCCCCGACCAGGGATGGGGGCAACCAGGAAGACAATGGCTACCACCAGCGCTTCTCAAAACCACAGGGGCAGTCCGTGTCCTCAGCGGAAACGGCTAAAGCTGAGCCCGTGTCCCTTGCCGCCAAGTCACCGGCGGTACCCCTCTCCTTCAAGGATGCTGCCCTGGCGAAGCGGTTCGCCTCCAAAGCAAGGATGCAGATCTCCAAGCGTAAGAAGATGTCCCTCGTCAAGGAGAAAAAGGCAGCACAGACGTTGAGCGCCATCTTGTTTGCCTTCATTATCACATGGACACCCTATAACATCATGGTGCTGGTCAATACCTTCTGCAACGACTGCATCCCCGAGGCACTGTGGGCGTTGGGCTACTGGCTCTGCTACGTCAACAGCACAGTCAACCCCATGTGCTACGCACTGTGCAATAAGACCTTCCGGACCACGTTCAGGATGATCCTGCTCTGCCGGTGGGACAACAGAAGGCAGAACAAGCAGCAGTTTCAGCAGTGGCAGTCCGTCGCCTTGCGGAACAAGTTGCCGGGGATGACGGTACCCCGACAGTGCACTGGCAAGTAGGACTCTGTGAGACTTCCCTACATCCGTTGTCAGGACACCACAGGAAGGGAAAAAAAAGCCTTCGCTACAGTTGCTGAATTCCTGTTTCAGTAGGAGATCACGCTGGAGGGGATCAATATGGAGCTTATATATTTTTACAGCAAAAGGGCTTTGAGTTACAACGGTATGGGATTGTAATTATTTCGCAGTAAAACGGTAACTTTTATTTGCCCCAGTATTGATGTACTGCGGTCTCCTTACGCACAGCGTATCAAATTAACAGAAATGTAACTATTTAAAAAAAAACAGTATTATTAAGTATTGTTGACAGGATCCAGTTTTTGGATGCTACCTTCTATTGTCTCCCAGTATTACCCACATGACCTGAGTGTGTCGGTACGACGCCTGAAGCCTGCAGCTTTATGTTTTGCCAGTATCATCGTCGATCTGTTTTTGTATTTGGATTTTCTGTGAAGCGCTAATCCTGCAGATGCAGTGATTGTGGTGGTCTCTCTTGTGACTTCCAGTAAGACAATGTTGTGAACCCAGAGTTGATGTTAAAGCTGCTTAAATATTCTGTATGATATGTTATTTACATTCTAGGCAAGTTGAAATACTTTGATTGGTGTTTATGTAAATACAGTTTTATGTTTCTACCGTATAAATGATAGTGGTATATTATTTGAGTATGACTTGACAGACTTATACTGATTATTATCTAATAATTTGGCAAAATTACAGAACAAAACATTTTTTTTTGGTTTTTAAAAATTCTAACAGGATATGACTGTTGTACACTATGTATCTGTCACCAAAGCCTTCTAGATATCCTCCTCATAATCATCTTTTATATTGCCATATTACATTGTCAGACCTGAGGCCGAAATAATAATCAGGACAACAGTGACCCCTTGTGGAGAAATGTTTGTCTTCCCAAATGCTTTCTCGTCAGTGCTAACTACCCGTACAGGAAGACCGGACGTCACCAGCATACACACCGAACCAGGATGAGCAGGCACTTGTAATGCTTGTTGCCATGTTTCTACAATATCAAGATATATGAAATCCTCTGGTTTTTGGACAAGTTTAGGTCAATCCCAATAAAGGAAATGCCAATAAAATTTAACTGTTATGTAACGTAATGCAAGACTTGTATCTTGTTTCTGCTAAACAGTATTTTAACATTAAGTGCTACAGTACTACTACGGTAACTACTTAACCTCTTAATAGTACTTCCCCTATTACACTATACTTTCAACAATCGCCCACATCGTTGCATACAGGCTATAATTATATATATATATATATAGATCTATTTCATTTCAAAGCTGCCTTTAACTCAGATTATGTGCTTGATTGCACTCATTTTCACAAAATCCAGTTTAAGTTCTAATAGCCTGATTGGCATCATTTACATTGGTTTCCAGAAAGAGAAAATGAGTGCAGGAAAGCCCTAGGAATTCTGCCATTTTGTGCATTTCATATAATACACCAGCCCAGTGCAAAGCAGTAATACTCTGAGTGCCAATAGCAGGATTCTCCCCGGGTCAGTATACTCAGTTTGCAGCAGTGTGTGGGTAGCATTTAAGGACCTGGTTCAAATCTCAGGAGCAGCTCAGTCCTGCTTCTTCATCCTTTACAGAGGAACTCAACCTAAACGTGACGCTTCAGTAGAATACCACGCAAAATTATCTGTTCACCGAACACAAGAAGAATAAAGACGAATTGACACAACAGGATGATATGGAGAGCTGATTAAAAAGCAAACATGACTGTGTAATACCTAGGCTTTGTTTTGTGAGGCGGGAATCCCTCTTATCTGCCGTGTGCTGTTTACTTTCACCTCTGTTTTGGTATAAACATATAGTACCAGTCAAACGTCTGGACACACCTACTGAGAATCATTTGTCTTTCAGCAAGATAATGACCCTAAATCCACCTGGAGGTTATGTGGTATGTATTATCTTACGAACAACAAGATGGAGCACTGCGGAAGATGACCCCGACCCCCACAATCCCCGACCTAAACCCTATAGAGCTGGTTTGGGGTGAATTGGATCGAAGACTAAGAGCAGGTAGCCAACTTGTACCCAGAACTCGTGGAAACTCCTTCCGGAATGTTGGAGAAGCATTCCAGGTGGCTACATTTGGATGCTGGTTCAAAGACTGAAAAAGGTTCTGCAATGCTATCATCGAAGTAACGGGGAGCTATTTTGAATTGTGTGAAATTTGAGAAAATGTTGAGCAGTTCCTTTTGTCGTGGCAATTTCTGTTACTCAAATGCTGCACGGTCTTTTACCATAAGGTGAATAGCAGCCAAAATAGGAACAAGTGCATTGAAAGCAGGTGTCCAGACTTTTGACTGGCACTGTGAGCGGAATCTTACCTGAACTTTTTGCACAGCGTGTCACTTCAAATTTAACTGCAACCTTTTTCTTTCCTGAGAGAAATAAAATACAAGATGTCTAATTCTGGAGGTCGATCGTCTTCATGTGAAATGTTGCGGCAGCACATAATCTCATGTAAATGAATAGAGAGCCAGACACAAGTTAATTACATGCAAAATAGGGATGGTGAGCCAAGATGATCTCCTTTAAGAGCCATTTACATTTTTAATTGTTCTCAGTGGAGACAAAACTGGGATTACCAGAATAAACACCTAGCGAACATGGTTTAACATTCAACAATAGCTGTGGATTGACGCTCCAACAATAAAAAACATGAGGTTGATTTTTTTGTGCATTCACAGACAATCGGGGTTGCAGCAGTACAACGTCTTGGCACGCATGAGGAGTACTGTGGGGTGCACACACTCACACCTGCACGCAAACACACTAAAAGGCAGTGCAGAGCTGTCATTTCTTGGGGGGGTGGGGCAGCGGTGAAAAACGTGCCGACATGAGGACGCAAACTCCCCCACATAGATAGCTGAGGCTGGATTCAGACTCACGATCCTAGAGGTGCGAGACGACCTGAGAATTTACACTGCATGCTAAATGTATTTCTATGTATACCGATATTATGCGCAATAATCCTTATTTAATTTTCTAAAAAAGGAGGCATCTTTTAAATTCAGTGATGGTGTATAAATGATTTTTTTTTATCTTCTGACAGAGACCACCATCACTGTGTTAGGTTCATCTATATCTAACCCTTCCAAAGCTCATGTTATTTACTACCACAGGAAATGATTGTTCACAATATTGACAGGTCTTTCAATCCTCAATAAAACTGACCTTTTAAAGGACAAATGTGTTTCATATCTAAATTCTGTGGCGTATAGAGCAGAAAGTAAGATCAATGTACAGAGGGTTCAAATTCCCAATTTCATTGATTTTCGTGTTAAGAACTTTCGTGTTTTAAGTCTAACTATATATTGTATTTTGTTTTGTTGTTGTTCTTACATGTACCCATAATTTGATTAGACAGAATATGTGTGTGTGTGTGGCTGGGTGTGGTGGTTTGTGTGGTTTTTGTGTGTGTGTGTGTGTGTGTGTGTGTGTGTGTGTGCGTCTGTGTGTGTGTGGCTGGGTGTGGTTGTTTGTGTGGTTTGTGTGTGTGTGTGTGTGTGTGTGTGTGTGTGTGTGTGGCTGAGTGTGGGTGTTTAGACACTTCTTCCCCTGGTGGGATATCACACAAACCCTGAAGTAAGTGATTCTACATGGTTTTTATACATGTATTTTTATCCAAAATGGCGCCGAATCTTTGTAGCATTGATTATCCTCCTCGTAACCCCTGCTCCATAGTTTATGCTCCACCTCACTTGCTGGGATTCTTTTCTTTCAATATTACTTTGTACACAGAAGAGCCATAAGTGGCACCATTTTGAAATACAGGTTGTGTGTATATTGTCAATGGATTGCTTTAAAACAGCAATAAATATAGAGATATTGTGTACCTTATACTTTTCATTGTTCCGTCCTTTACGAGACCACTTCTGCAGAAGTACAAATAACATGCAGATTTTGACCTCAATCTTTTCATCACTTATTTAGTTTCAAATTTGTTTTAAAGTGCTATGAATCTGTAGCACACGTGTACATGGAGCGATTTCATTATGGTTCATATTATCACAAATCTGTTGACAGACATAACAATATGGCCTCTGTTCTTACAATGAGATCGCCGTATATCTTGTACTCTGACTGGGTGGCATGAAATTGGTATTTCCTGCAAATAACCACTAGGTGTCGGCATTGAACAGCATTAGTAGCACTTACGTCAAAGTTTATCATTTATGCAAAGCGACAGCAGTACGTTTCAATATTTTATATTTTCTGTGTAACTGATTATAAAACTATGTATTACATTACACTTTCGTAATACAATAAATTGACCCACCATTTCAATCTTCCAATTTTTGAACTAGTTCCCTCCCTTTGTGGGTTGAATACCACACAAAAGTAATATTTTAATAAAGACTCAAGCCAACTTTAGACACCTTGAAAATGCAAAATACTTAATAATCAGGATCCACGTAGCATGAAAATTTGGAACAGATGTGCTAACTGCACTACAGTGTGCGAAATTTGATTATTTTACAAGGTCGTTTGTAACAACAAAGACTTACCGAGGTGTAACTGAATTACTGGGGCAACACAGTTTATATTGTGGCTCATCGTGTTTCTCAGGTCATCCGCAGCCTATCAGACTTCTGTGGCATTAAGTGTTCATTTCCCTCCTGGAGGATGACCGACTTACCCATGGATGTGGATAGACGTTATAAGCTCAAGGTGCTGAAAGTCGGGGCGGCTGATAAACTTTTTGGATGGTGGCTCGTTCTTTTTGAAGAAACAATCAAGATAATCCTGAAAACTTTGATTTCCTCTGACATATCACTGTAAAACCATATGATTTTTTTGGGACGTGATTCGGGCTTCAGATTACATTTTTTGTCTATACTGTCAGTCCTAGAACCTGTATACATCCCATTTCTTTGTTTTTATTTCATGTTGGGAATCTTCAGAGTGGTTGATCCCAGTTTAACTCTTGCCCATTGTCAAGGTTTCTTAGTGTGATTGAAGAGCTGCAGTTACTGTACTGCATAAGGTACCATAGCGGAACCCTAGCAACACCTTAGCAACCACTTTGCGTAGCGAAGTGACACCACAACAACACTCTCACACTCTCACTCTCACACTCTCTTTTAACTCTTACCTACCTAGCACCACCTAGCAACACCTTAGGAACAACCCTGGGTAGCACACAGGGTGCAGCAACACCATAGCAACCACCTTCACTTTAGTAACACCATAGAAACTGCCTAACAACACCTTAGCAACAACCTTAAATAGCATGCCAACACCATAGCAACCACCTTAACCACTTTAGTGACACCATAGAAACTGCCTAACAATACCTTAGCAACAACCTTAGATAGCACACCAATACCATTGCAACCACCTAGCAACACCACAGCAACAGCCTAACAGCCACCTTCAATACCTTAGCAACACCTTAACAACCGCATTGAGTAGCATTGCAACAGCCTAGCACCACAACAGATAACATAGCACCCACCAAGCAACAACATAGCAATGATACTATAGCAACCAGCCAGCAACACTTTAAGAATCACTTTGAATAGCAGAAAAGTTACTAGTTATCCAGCAATCAAATCTGCCTTTTCCTCAGGAAATGCACATTTCTAGATTTTTCTTGTTACTTCATACATATACTGTATGCATCTTAATTTGTTTTGAACAATGTGCAACCAGTATTAGGATTTGGAACATTTTTTTCTCATTTATACTTTGAACAAGTGGGTAAACACTCAGTAGGAGAATTATATTGTGGAATTTTTCACAGGTTTGCAAAATCAGGATCCAGAGCTAAAAGTGTTTGTTTTACGATTTAATATATAGTGATGTTTAGTTGGGCACAGTACACCTACAACCTAGCACTAACGTTAAACAGACTGTAAAAGAAACACATTCATCTGTTCATCCTGTTAGGGTTTTGGTACTTGATTCAACTGGTAACATCCTATTTCGTTGATAATTAAGCATTCTCAACAAGGAGTTCTCAGCATCCAAATTAGGGGCCACCAAACTCCATTTGAAAAGTGGGTTCAAATTAGTATTTTTAATGCATCTTGAGAATGATGCTGCCATCTTCAGGTTAAATAAAGTACTGTTTTATAACCATATACTTGGACCCAAGCTATCGATAGCCACCCTTCCAAAAAAAATACTTAATAGGTATATTAAAACTTATGTCACCCAACTTTTTCATTTAGAAAAAGAATTTTGGTTACTGCAGGAAGGGAAGGACCATCCGTCTCTGGAGGGAGAATCAAATAATCAACATAAACCAAATGGCTTGTCCTACTCATCTACCTAACTTGTATGTTCTATTTTATTTTGGCACTACTCACTTAGATGCAATCCTGATGTTAACTAAATAAGCAAAGTATTAAAAATGGAAGTATTATTTTTGGTTTCTCATCACTATGCTTAATTTTCATTTCCTTGCATCTCCCTTCACTCTTTGCGTTTTCACTGTTCAGTGTCAGTTCCACGCAAGTCCTACCCCTGAAAATAACACATTTTTCTCCAAGTATACATGCCATCCCCTGCACCCTCCCCATCATACAGGATTCTGCTCTGACCAGAGGTCCTCTCATCTTTATTTAATCAGGTGACTCATTTCCCTCCTGCCATCAACACTGCATGCCTTTCAGTTTTTCTTTTTTACTCGTTTTCGATGTCAAACAATTGAACATTGTAGCATTTGCATGCAAGTTTTCTTCTGTGTGAAGGAAATTAGCTTTTTATTTGAGTAATATGACAAGCATTTTCTGTTTTAAAGTAAAAGACAAATTCTCCATCTGGATAATTTCAAACACCAATGTCCAATGCAGAAGAGCAGACTCATTGTGGTCAGTGAAAATACATGATGTTTATTTACTGGAACAGTGAGGGTGATTATAAAGATCACAAGGACCATGACGATCATTAACCAGAATATTAATTACCTAAATAACTGATCCCATCACCCCAAAAGCTCATATGTGGCAAGCATTCTACCATGAAATGGATCTTGTGTATTTTGCAGCTGGGTGCTACACATTAGCGCTGTTGAGGTGAGTTAATCTCCATAAACAATGTAAAAGCTTTTGTCTGTAATATCGGCGATACATCAAATCTAATGAATTGCTATTGTCAAGTGCCTAATGTCAGCAGAAATTGGAACAGATCAGGCAGCATACAAAACGTGGCTTCACTATTTACAGCTGTATTACTTGTTTGTGTTTAATTACCAACTCTAAGTGCAGTACATGTAATGCCATATTCTGGTAGCAGTAAAATGAACCGCAATCTTTATATTGAAACAATGAGCTGCATTGTTTCCACAGAAGGAATTCTGTGCTTGTGTTTGATTTACAAAAACGTTTTTGTGTCAGCCGGCTGAACAATGCCTGTAATAGAATTTTTATGCAGCTTCTCTTTTTGCTCATTTGCACACAATATCATATGTTAATGCTGCACATGTGAACTGTCTTGCTACCTAAATGAAATGGATTACTGCAGTGACGTTGTACTGCTATTTACTTAGATTGTGTTGTAGCCCCGTGTTTTGCAGTGACACTGCTGAAACGGTCTGTTTCATCATTTCAAGGAAAGGTATCAATGTTGAAAGGAAGCACCAAGTATGACCCCCTTAGACGCAAGGTGAGAGTCCTCACTACGGTGTGCAAACGAGATATTCTGTAACCCAGAGTAATCCATGGCTGTGACTCAAAAATAACACTGCAGTACATTTCAAGGCCCTCGCAGGGCATTGCGTCTTTGTCCCCTCACTGACTAATACGAAACTGAAACTAAGAAGATCATTCGACAATAAGCTGCTTCAGACAAAGACCTGCATGTTTGGGGATTTAAACAGTTTGTTTCCTCTCCTCAGTTGTCTTCCAGACTTTTTCTACAGTATTTACTGTACAACATTAATTGCGCTTTTGTCAGTGTATAACGATGTTCTTTTTAAATGACAAGTGGACAAGTGGTACAGATAATGGATAGGTAAGATTAAATTGATTCAAGCTATTAGCCTCAAGTACCAGTAGACCATCTGAAAGCTTCCCAATCCTTAAATCTGAATGGACAGTTATTCTGGGTCTTCCATTACTACTAAATGAATTGCTATGCAATATGATGTAAAAACCCTGGTTAGAATATAGTTATAAAGTAGCATAAACATGGAAGAAAACGAATGATACAAAGAACCGCACCAGTGCATCAAACTTCTTTTTTTCGTTTTCTTCGTTTTACTTCTTAAGACAATTTTTCGTTTTGATTTTTTTCGGCAAGCAGCAGCAAGTACATAAAGTGCACAGATACAAACATATAATGCAAAACAAAGCCGATTTCTAAGTGCGGCACACCTCGCAAGCTATATTTCCATGGCATGGGCCTACTTGTCAATCAAGCAACGTGATATACACAGGACTACAATATTTTTATATGAATCAATGATACATATTCTCAGCACAATTTGGACCTAAGCACTGATGTATAATTTATATTTTCAGTGAAACATCTCCATTCATATACGGGCGAACCGACTTCCCGGGTTCGCTGCGGGGTGGATTCCCGCGCGGCTTCCGTGCGCCGTAGCCACGTGGTACAATCGAGCGTTTTGGCGGGTCGCTGAGGGGGCGTGTCGCTGAGGGGGCGGGTCGCTGAAGGGGCGTGTCGCTGAGGGGGCGTGTCCCGAGACAAACGGGCGTAGGGTAATGAGCCGTGACGCTGCTGCGGCAGCTTCCCTTATAGTATTACTAAGTGGAATAGACGCCCTCTGAACTTCGAGTGATTTCTCGGTGCTTGATATTCTTCTGTAGTGACGATAGTTATAGTTATACAGTTTAAGTTCCTCAAAAGTTCGTGACTTTGAAAAGATGAGTCCCTAATGGCGCTCAACGTTACAACTCCCATCTAAAGGTACATCGAGTGGTCTGTAAATGCCAGCTATATTCTCCTAATTAAGTATCTTTAATGTTATTTACTGCCTCGATTTACTCCAAAGGAGTGTAATTATGTGATCTTTCCCTGGGCTTATAAAAACTGTTCCATGGGATATGTCTTTATCCCATTTGGAGGAAGTATTTTTGCCTCAGTAATTTTAATGATGAAGTTTAGAGAAAACGGTACTTTACCAACGGAATAAATTAAGTACTTGGTTAAGCATTGAAATCATTTGCTTTTAAAATAGCATTAAGGCTGTGGTCAGAACATAATTACGCAAGGTTTTTGTATTGCGCCGAAAGTACATGTATTGAGATATAAGGCTGTAATTTGTTAGAAAACGGAACTTTCAAGGATTACATGATACTTTTTAAATGCGATGTGACAGAACAAACTATACAAATATATTTCATCTCCTGTACACCTAACTCGGTTGATGGTCTTAAATATTACTTTAATTTGATTGTAATGGGGCACATATGTTCAGTGGCTACAAAACCATATGGTTAAGAACTACTGATGTATACGGAAATTGAGTTCAATTAATGTCGTATAATGTATTTTGGCCAAATGAATTTCAATGGCTGTTTTGCATCTTAATTCTAAGCTATAATGGACGCGGTCGACCTGACAGCTTGAGTGAGTGGTTTAATTTTCTATGAAGAACTTGCGTGCTTCCTATGGATCTATCAATCATGCAAATGGTTTTAAACCTCGCTTCAGATACCACCGGAGCCAGAGTAAATGCCGGCATTTTCAGCGAAAATGGTCCGAGACTCGTTCTCAAATCTACCTACTTTTAAATGCGTTGTCTGCGTGCTCAATAAATGAAATCGCCGTCACTTAATTTTAATGCAAAGCTTCTCTTAATATGGAGATAGCGGAGTAAACGCGGCTGGATTGTACGTGGGATATGCGCTCCTTCCTTGGCCTTCTCGTTTAATTTTAGTTGTCATGTGACCGTGTTGGTAGCTTGAAGGTGGGTGGAGTGATATTGAGTGTTTTTAATGTAATGCATGTCGATGGCGATGCAGTAAAATGGACCGTGTAGATGACATCACCGTGTTACAGTATCTCTTTTAATTTAGTATCAATAGTTCGTGCAGTTTGCCACCTTCTAGGTGCATTTTCGCTAGGCGTCTGTCTTAATGAATCGTTGCGTATGAATAAAAACTCAGATCGGTGGAATTAACTCAGTAGGGTGTTTTCTTAATTTTTGTTTTGAAAAATCTTATAAATCATTACAGATCCTGTAGTAGTATTTGTGTGCTTAGGTGTTGTTTTGGTTGTGCGCAATGTATAAAATCATTCTGTCTGCATCATTAAAATGTAGGCAAATAGACATGGCATTTTTAATCCACAGGGAAGACATGGTATCTTAGCAGCATGTGGCAAAAGAGGAAGTACCCTCTGTA
>JAODUD010000041.1:11198117-11209521 GCA_026784285.1 Stomatorhinus walkeri | reverse complement strand
CCATACCCCCCCCCCCCCCCCCCCCAGGGATGCAATTAAAAGTATGCCTTGCAGATTACTTACAAAATGACTGCAAGAGGTACTGAATTGTTGCTGTTCTGTTAGCTAGATGCTATAATACTTTATTGAGGATACCTAATTTGGGGATTTAAGTATTAATTATGTAATGAGTAATCTACTCAAGCTCAGGTGGTTTTTCCTTTGTATTTATAAATCCAAAGAACTGCTGCGGCATGAGAGTAATCGTGCATCGGTTTTGTAAATGGATTTGTTTTCAGAAATGTCTCTTAATGTTTTATTTTTAGCAGGGATAAAAACCCAACCTCAGCAGTTCGTCATGCAAGTCATCCAGACCGTGGAGTCTCAGGTGCCAGCACTGAGGGAAATCTTTGTCAGGACCCCTTTCACAGAGGGGAGACAGATCAGCATATTGACCCTGAGCGTGCTGGGGGAGCAGCAGCAGCCACCGTTGCTGCAATGGGACGATTCAGACTGCAGAGTGCAGGAGTGCTGCGCCGAGCATGCCCCCGTGGGACTCTCCGCCAGCAGTTCATTATGCAGTGTAGCGGAGCCAGCAGAGGGGGGAGAGCGAGAGCAGGCATTCGCTTCCGCGTCGTCGGTGTCGTCAGCAGCGGCAGCCGCCTCATCACAGAGCCTGCCCAGGCCGCCAGACGCACCCAGAGCGGCTCGTGAGCATGGCCTGACTGCGGAGGCGTGCCCGCTGAACATCATGGGAAACCAGGACGGGAAGCTTAAGAAGGCATCGGGGGAAGCCTTTGATGGGGTTGACGATGCCGTGGGGCTCAATGAGGCGGAGTACACAAAGAAAGGATTCCACAGCAAGAAAGCGCAGGGCAAACACGGCAAGGGGGCGGACCCTGGCAAAAAGAAAGGCAAGTCGGAGTCCAAAACCTCTGTATTTTCCAATATTCGGATTCGCAAGAACCTGTCTAAGGCAAAAGGATCCACTGGAGGTTCCAGAGAGGATGTTTTGAGCTCCCAGGCCCTGCAGCAGGATGAGCTGGACAGCGCTGTATCAGTTCGGACCAAAACCCCCGATGTCAGCCTTTCCGCCGACGAGTTGGGGCACTCGGATACTGAGGCTGACCGCTTAAACCTCACCGCTGCGTGTCAGCAGAACGCCGTAGAGATCCAGAATGGACAAAGAGCCAGTTCGGGCTCCGACACAGACATCTACAGCTTCCATTCGGCGGCGGAGCAAGAGGATTTGCTTGCTGATATACAGCAGGCGATTAGGCTGCAGCAGGGGGTCATCATTTCAACTGCCGAGGATCTGAGCTGGAAGGCGGAGTGTAAACAAGCAGCTAACGATGAAGCAGCCTCCCCATCTGTCCTGGAGCCTCCCGCTGCCCGCGTGGCTGCCGGTGACCAGGAGAACGGCCTGCTTGCCAGGCCCATTTTCTCGCTGGATAAAACGGCTGAGGAGAACAATGTGGCCAGAGCTGGGCCGGAGCTGAATGGGGCGAGCCCCGAATATGGGGGAGCTCTTTGTGCGGCGGTGGGGACAAAGGGGCCCGGGCTATTGAGCGATGAAGCTCAGCCCCCTGCAGCCAAGGAGCAAGGGAAAGTGGGGAGCCCTGTTGCCAAGACGACCAGTGCCACCAGCTTCCCTGACCTCACCGGCTCTTTTGAAAGTGCAGAAGAGCCAGCGGAGGACGGATTGGATCTAGCATCCCATTTAAATGGAGGCTTTAGTGATGTTACTGGGAATCTCGAGGATGGGCTGAGCTTCATGAATGGGAGTCTGGTAGCTGAGGAGTTGCCGACGCCTGATGAGCTGGTGGATGTAAAGGCAGGGCCCGTGGCACCCCCGCCTACACATCGACGGAAAAGCAGCCTGTCCTCCCCATGGCCCCCAGAGAGCCCTCTGGCAACTCGTCTCCTTAAGTCAACTGTGACTACCCCCTCGGTCAAGCCCTACCCCCCTATTCATCCTTCCTACATCAAGACCACCACCCGGCAGCTCAGCTCCCCGAACCACTCCCCAGCTCACTCGCCATCCCAGAGCCCCCTTTTCCATCGGCGGGGGCATGAGCTTGGCTGCCGGACCGAGAGGCGGCGGTTAAAGAGGCAGCGCTCTCACAGTATCACGGGCCTACTGAGCCGGTCGGCGGACTGGACGGAGGAACTGAGTAAAATCCGGGTCGGTAAAGCTGGATCCACCGACTTCCTGGAGTATGGGGGCTCGGAGGAGAGGCTGAGGAGCGGAAGTCAGCCCCTGTGTGCAACACGGAGGTCATCCTGTGTGCAGTCCTCCACATGTAGCTTCCAGGATGTCTTCTCAGGTGAGTAACATGCCTTAGCTCTTGTTTACCTTTCATCGGGTGACGTGTCTGTACAATTTGTGGTGCTTCTGGCCTTGTGGTGTACTCTAATAATTTTTATTAGAAATACCATTTTTGGGTGAACTGAGCTGTTTGTTTCCTATGTTGGTGAAAGAATGGAGAACTGACTGCACATCTTACTGACTTTGGGGTGGGCAAGGGGGTGGGGGTTGTCATTTTTGTGTCTGATTTGCCGTGCACTAGTTTGTCTTTTATGCAGTGTGCATAAATGCACGCTGCACACCAAACTGCTTGTTCTGTGAGAAAAATGGAAAGTTTGTCCAGAAGTGTGACATTTTGGTGCTGATGTCCCCTCATCATTTTTCTGAACATAGCTGATTTCCCCTCACACGTCCTGGAAAGTACCCTGACAATTAGGGCATTTTATTATTTATATGTGAAAATTCATTCATTAGATTCAAATATGCTTTCATCGGGACAGTTTTTTTAAAATAAATATATGAAACCTCTCTCATTTCAGTATATCCATAAAACAGGTACACCACCTAACACAACTTTATCATAGAAATCGGCTCTGATGTGTGTGTAACAGATATAGCAGATACTTTTTTTTTTTTTTTTTACAATTTATGTTTGGACTGTCATTTGCATTTCCGCGTTTTCCAGTATTTGATTTGTAAAAGCCTGATTTAGTGCTGTGACCAGATGTGGCAGTTTCCCCCCAGCTTCACCGGTTTACTGCACATGGCGCCGTGTTTGTTTTTAGCCTGTGCCGCTCTTCTGCAGCATTGCAGTGCTGCTGCTGCGGGCTATCTGGAATAGCCCCCAGCCCCCTTCCTGTAGGAAAACAATTGGCATGCATTTTCTGTACCGTTCTCAGATCAGTCTCTTATCTGACGTTCTGGGGGTGGGGTCTGCATTGATTTGCAACCACTGTTGAATGTGCCGGTCTTCAGTATCAATCTGAGATGTCAGTCACCCACAGCATGACCAGACAAACCTGAGTGTGTGAATTTCAGACATCAGCGATCTTGTGGGGTGGGGTACTTCCAGTTTGTGATTGAGTTTATAATTTGCTCATTGATGTAAAAAAATAGATGCTGATGTATGCATTAGTTTTGAGGAAGAGGAAGGTTAGATATGCCATCGATTCAGAGTGGGGCCAGAAGGGAATCGATGGTGGCAGGAAATGGGCTGGGCCCCAGGTTGCCAACCGTCCTGAATCGTCTGGGACATCCCGAAATATGGGTGATTTTTGTCCCGTATTCCAATCACAGGCTCGTCAGCCAATAATAGACTAATGTAAGCATGGCAAACTCATGCAAAGGTTGTCATGAGACACGGTTGTTGGTGTGCGTGTGTGCACTGGCGACTAGTGGCTTGTCCTTTTACACTGTGAAATGTGTAGATTTATAGTATGAAACCCAGCAATTTCCATTATTGCCTGCGCACCTGCAAGAAAGTGTCACTCATTTGGGGTTGAGAAAGTTGGCAACTCTAGCTGGGCCATTGCTCACTTTGTTATTAACCAGTTTCGTTATGGAGACTGCACGTCACTGTGTTTATGTAGACTGCACGTCACTGTGTTTATGTTCAGTGCTGCGGTCAGACTGACACTTGCTAACAATAGTAGTCTTGAGAATTTTTGGGTTGTTTTTAAATGTGTCCAGATGTCACTTCCTCCTTTGGACAGTCTGGCCTTAAGACCATAAGAACATCAGAAATTTACAATCGAGAGGAGGCCATTCGGCCCATTCGACTTCCTGCTGTCCCTAGCCAGTGCATGCAATATATTTTATGTAGCTGAGCATGAGCTACCATTGACTGAAATCATATAAATATCATATAAATATCTTTTCTGACTTTGAACAGTTGTTGCCTTTTTTTTTTAGGAAAAACTTAACTTGTTTAGAATGTATGAATACAGATGCATATCTTTTTGTTATTGATAGAATACCATCTGAATGTTTATTTGGAGGTTACAATCAATTTCAAGGTATTTGATTTGAGTTATTTAACAAAAAAGCATGTTTGAGTTTGCTTTAAGGCTGAAGTTGTATGGTGTGCATTAAATAATGGTCTCTTTTATTATCTACTAGCCTTGAATAAATAAGGCCTATTGTTTTCTTGGTTTGAGTTCATGAAAGCAGATGAAATTTGCAAGTGGGGCACCACAGTAAGTAATTTGTTTCCCTTTGAAAACAGTCTGCAGAACAACAATACATGGGAGACCTTTCATTATGTTTCTTTTTAAATGCTGCTTCCTTCTGTGGCTTTGTAGTGTGTGTGGGTCAGTTCTCCCTTGTTCCTTTGTATATCAGTTAGTGAAGAGAGATCATAATGTACTGGTTCCCACCACAACCTCTTAAGCAAGCAGTCATATGCTGATTCTGAATTACCCACATCAAAAGTAATCCTTATTCTGTCCTTATGAATTTGCATCCCCTATAAAGTCTTTAATGGCTTTAAAATTAATAACCCATATACTGCAAATGATATTTAGACTATCTGCACTTTATATGTGTGTATGCACTCTGGTGATATTATATAGAGATTGGCTCCAGAGGATAAGGGATTTGACGTGCAAATCATTTAGCTAGACCATCAATTTATCTCATTACCACCTAATTTTAGAAATCTATCTTGCAGCATTGGCATAGATGCTAACACTGCAGCATCTGAATCAGGCTTGAGTGCAAATATGGGGTTAACGCTGTATATGTGCCTATTGATGCTGCTGTAGCTGTCCTCCTACATGCATCAAAATGCACCCAAGCTTCTAGGAGGGAAGATTTCTGTTTATGCACTTTGTTTGTTGTTATTTTCTTAGACTGACTGATTTGTGTGGATTATTTGTCTTTAACATTGGTATGCTTTATATTTTAGCAGCATTTTAAAACATGCAAACTTGTTTGTTTGCTTCCAGACCCTTTTTAATTAAATGTTCAGAGCTGCTCAGACCTACCTCGCTAGTTACTCAGAGCTTTGTATCATTCAAATATTTTCAGTACTACTACAGATAACTTACTTGTGATGCCACAATACTTATCCAGTTCCTGAACAATACTTCTTTCGATACAAATTTTAAAAAATTAATTTCCATAAAAATGAATGCATTAATACTGATGATTAATTCAGGTCCTACACTTTCCCTAGACAGATGGCACAAATGCACAGTAGATTATGTAATTAAGTTGTGTTTTATTACATTTGTGAAATTGACAGAAAAAACATGCTTACACCAATCTATATTTGTTTTTAAATGTTTCGCTATGCTTGTATATTATCCTGTTTAAAAGAGAGCCCGGCATGTGTTTTTTTTTTAAATTTTTTTTTTTTTACTGTCAGTATTTCACTTACCGCCAGACGGAAAACACAAATCATGGAAAAGCAGTAGAATAAATAGAATCAAAAGGTATATACTTTTAAAACAGGTCTCTGTTTGCTTGTACATTTGCAAAAACCAAATATTGATTTATTAATCTATATTGAAATGTAGGCTAATATTTTTATCCTGATTGGTACTAAAGAAGTTATTTGAAGAATAACAAGGTTCATCTTACTGAGCTGCTGTTCCTTTAAGAAGTAGAACCACTGTGTACAGTTCAGGATGTGATTTGGTTTCACCTGACTGGTTGAGTAGCCTTTTAGCCAATTAAGGGTTAACTGGTAATAAAATGCTTTTGAGTAATCGATATTTGCATGTTTTTAAGCTATAAGTCAGTCGTGGTTTGCCAAATTCTTCTCTTAGCGATTCTCAGTTTTCTACACACTCTGACCTGTCAACCATCTCTCTGAGAGTGGGTCCTTACGCATGCACACACTATGACATGTCTATGACATGTTTACGCAACATTACCAGTCTCCAGCATTATTAGGTCTTGGTACGAGCACGCTCCGTCCTTCTTGGCTCACTGACGCTGAGGAGATCTCACCTCCTTAGATACTGAGATTTTTGAGAAGGCGTTTTTTGATTATCTAAGCCAGCGGTGGCCAGTCTTATCCGCAAAGGGCCAGTGTGTATGCAGGTCTTTGGGATAACCTGTAGGTCAGCTGTTCAAACCCAGGTTTGAGGACTCTTCAGCCAATCAGTCCTCTAATAATACATTGAGGGAGCTGCAGCAAAAACCTGCACATTCAGCGGCCTTTTGCGGATAAGATTGGGCACCCCTGCTCTAAGCAGTATGGTTAGTTACTGAATTTTAGTACCCAGCCCTTGAGTTTCTACCATTTTATATGCCTATTGTATAGATTTAAACCAGGTCTTGAACTGCTGTGCTGATTAGTCTGTTTTTGCATGAAAACTTTGAGAAAACACAAATAAGGAACGATGTTTTCCTGATGTTTTCATGACACAAACTTGTTTAATGGCACAAACTTGATTTTTATGTAGTCAACCTGGTTTTTGGTAGCTGCAAAACATAACACTTGTGAGTCAGATGGGGAATTCAGCTAATTCAATTCAGAAATACTGGTGTTATTGCGGACATTGTATATGTGTAGTAGGGCTGGGCAATGCAAGAATATTATTGGTAATTGCGATATCAGACAAGTAACTGTTTCTGACTGTGCTTCACTGGCAATGATCACCTTTTTGTTGGACAAGTAGGCTTAGGCTGCACACAAATCAAGGTGGTAAAGTTTTTTTTTATTTGAAAAAAATTTGAATGCTCTGGGTCCATGACATGCTTTAAAATCACAATTAAATCAGGCCCTTCAATCCGTCATTTTTCCCTGAGGATAAAAAAAATGATAATCAGCAAATCCCCACCCGGCCTGTAAGTTTACACTGCAGCTGTTTAGCGAGTTTTATATGAATAATTTTTTCATGGTTTCACACTTTTCTTTCTGCTAAACAAACATAAGCACCAGGTGCATGTGTGTGCGTTGCATATTATTAATTTTTTGTGTCATCTCCCAGCCCTAATGTACCAAATGTCTTGTGGAAATTAATTCAGGTTTTTTCTCTCTGCTCTAGGGCGCACCCTGCTGGAGAAGTTCTTTCAGCAGCAGGAGGACGCACAGCCTGAAGAGGCGGAGAAGCTGTGCTCACGCATATTGGCAATGGGCCTTTTGTTGCCCTTCAGCGAATGCTTTCGCGAGCAGTATGGCGAGAGTGCCTCGCAGATTGCACCTAAGTTCAATGTGAGCCCCTCCACTCTTGCTTGCATTATTGTATTTGTATGTAACTGCATGGTATATGTGTTTATGCGACGTTATGTAAGACTTTATTAGAATTTATTTTTCTCGAAAGTAGAGCAGGAATTTTAATAATGTCACCTTGTGGCACAGCTGCCAGAAATGTTCTGGTCGCAGTTCTTTTGGACAGTGTAATCTTGTGTCCTGGTTTTAGTTTTTGCTGTTCATTCCTGTATTTATATATATATATATATTCACACTGCTCAAGAGACTGCCTCACTTCTCACCTATCGCTTGCAACCCAGCCCTTGCATCTGTCTGACTCACCAGGGACCTGGTGCTGAATGTTCTATTTTGGGATGAGACTCGGGATGAGAGTGATTTAGATGTGTCGTCTTAGAATATGTACCTATTTTAAAAGTCTGTACTGATGCTAGCTGTGTTGGCTTCTCATGGAGGAAACTGGTGGTGCAGTATTATGGTTGGCCATCGTTCTGTGAGGTGGTGCAGTATTATGGTTGGCCATTGTTCTGTGAGACTGGCAGTAATGGTTTTGTTCTTGTCAGTGCAAGCATGCAGCAAAACATTGGGTGTTTCTCAATATGCGTACTTCACTGTACTTGTGTTCTCGCATACCCATTTTATGTCATCTTCAGTTGCTGAAGACCAGTTTCAATATTAAGAACAGAAGTACAGACGACGGTAAAATTCCCTGGATGTTGCCCCTCCACAAATATCAAGGATGCACTGGTTGCATCCTCGTCAAATGAGAACAATCCCATGATTCCTTGCATCACTCTTGCCAACACCAGAAGTGCAATCTTTGTGTTCTTGGTATTGAGAAACACCCTTTTTGTAGATGCATTCTGGCTGGATATTTCATTGAACTGCAGTCCAGGCTGTTTATCTACCGGTGATGTATTTATTCTCTCTTCTTCAGTAGAACTGAAATCTAAATGGAAAAACAAGTGAAATGTTCTTATGCTGTTAATATTTTAGGTCACCCCAAAAAGTGCTTGCATACCAGTATTTTTTTGTACGAGTTAATTCTAATTGGCACTAGTGCCCTAATCGCAGTATGTGCAAAGCCATTCTTCATTCAGCTTGCGGTTAACAGGAAGTATCGGTTCTTTATTGATGAATGGCTGCACCCCCCCTACTGTCACAGTATTTATCGTCTTCAATTGGTTTCCTCACCAGAGCTTCACGCGACTGCTTTGATGATTCATGATCCTGTGCTCCCTTTCTCCGCTCTTGGTGAAATATGCATGGGGCCGTGCACATACATGCTGCATAAGCGGGCCCACACTGTGGAGCTTTTTAGAGCAACAAGCCAGTCTCCTGTTTTGATGCTCTTTCTAGGCAGCTCCACCTAGGGACCGGAGGTGTTATGATGTGGCGCAGCTTGCTATATAGTCAGACATCAGTTTGATTTGTAACGTTAAATTGCGCTCAGTGTCAAAGTGAATCGACTTCCTCTTTAATATTCATGTATGCACAACACAGTTTAAATATGTCTGTGAGAGCTTGTGTATCCCCCTTGACTTATTCAGCCATATAGTAGAGTGGAAATGACAGGTTTACGTTTTTTTTTCTTTCAGTTCATTCATGTTTTGTTTTTAAAGATGCTTATTTAGTGCTGTAACCATGTAGTTTGTGTATTCTTCAATAATTCACTGTAGCTAGTTATGGAAATCCCATTAGCATATGGGGTCTGCTGGGGTCACCAAGCATATTAACCTTGTTTTAGGTTTTATGTCATTGTTTTCCTTTATTAGAATCCACAGTGCTGCATGTTTTAGGGTGAGTATTGTTAGATATTTATTTGTATGGCTCCTCGATAGGCGTTGCTGCAGTGTAGCTTTGGCACTAGTTTGCTTGCTAGATGTGAAGGGCATATATGTTGCCGAACAACGGAAATGGCAGCGTATTGATGAGAGAGATGCTCTGGTATTTTTCCGACCTGTTTCAGGGTATTATGCTAGCTCATCAGGGGACTGTTGTAAGTGACTAGTATGCGGAAGGTACCCGTGTCAGCAGCTGCTAGTTGGTTGGTTAGACATCAAAAGGGAGGCATGACTTACCAGCATGTAATCCTATGAATTATTCTCCTCCCCACCAGTGTGAGATCTTGGACCCAGAGGCCAGTGGTAGTTGCTGCTAAGTGATGGCAGGCTTCTCCCCCGGGGCTGATTTGTCAATAACAGCCTGCCCTCTCTTGCCCCACCCACCCAGAGACACCTAAGTGAGCAGCTTTGTCATTGGGGAACCTGATGTGACTGCAGGCAGGCCACCCTTTGGTGGCAGCAGTGTGTCTCTGGGACTTGGGAAAAGAAGGATCCTTGGACTCCAAGCCACTGAAAGGGATGCAGAACCGAGTTTGCAAGAAATTGGCAGAGGCCACGAGATGCTTTTCTGTTATACGACTGTTTTTCTACACGCACGCGGCAAACACAGAAATTAACCTTTGAAGAATGTGAAAGCAGTACAGAATTACAAGGCAAAAAAAGTCCTGTTAACAGAAGAGAGTGGAAGAGGGGAAAGGCATCCTTTATGACCACTGGGACATCTGTAACGATAAAGGATATATTAGCGTACCTTACCTACTGCAGACTTCTCAACAGCAAGGATGGATGCAGAAAGTGTTTCAGAAAGCTGTAGCCACCTTCTGGATTGAAAAATAACTGCACCTTTTGGATTAGAAAAGACTTATATTTTGCCTTCATTCTCTTTAAGGAGAAAGTGTTGTTGACTCTAAGAGCAGCATGAGGATTCATTCGTTTAACCTGTGCCGTCGTATTTGCCACAATGTAGATCTGATTGTAATCAGCAATTTGTATAGCAATTTTTATAATGTTTAAGTGAGGATCACTTAAACATTGAAAGTCATGGAGCATCGAAAGGGAGTACCCAGGACCTTGGGGGACACTGATGGAGACCCTGCCCATCTGGCCCATGTGCTGGAGGTCCTTAGGGCCCTGTTGCTGGTTGGTCGACAAGGAAGGAATGACCAGAGACAGAGGCATCTGGATATGGCATGGCTAACGCTTGTGCAGGCTGTTCGGAGAAAATGCCGCTTGTTTGAGGTTAGCTCCTTCTGAGATGCAGTGACTAATGCTAGCTACTGTCATTCAGTCTGGACCTCGTGTAGTACCCCTGCACAAGTTATTACAAACCTTAAAAATGTCAGCATACAGGCCTTAGGCAACTGTCAGACATGTTGACCTTGCAATTACTTTGATTATAGAGTTGCTCAGTAATGAGTATCAGTGATTGTTTGCTTTTTTGTATTGTTCATTGTTGTGGTCTGTGGTGAGTCCAAGTACAGCAGGGGTGGCCAATCTTATCCGCAAAGGGCCGGTGTGCATGCAGGTTTTTGGGATAACCTGTAGGTCAGCTGTTCAAACCCAGGTGTGAGGATTCTTCAGCCAATCAGATCTTTAATTAGTAATATAATTAGGCAGTTGCAGCGAAACACCGGCCCTTTGCGGATAAGGTTCGCCACCCCTGATATATAGTCAAACCTTGGATTGTGAGTAACTTGGTTTGCGGGTGTTTTGCAAGACAAGCAAAAATTAATACATTTAAATTTTAATTGATAAATGAGCGAAGTCTTGCTATACGAGTATTATGTATATGCTTTGTCTGCTGAGCGTCACGTGATCATGACTGAGCCGATAGTTCTTCTCTCTCGCTGCAGGATTGTGGGTAATCGTCGCCCATGCTTGGTCTGTCGGCTTGCCTCACTCGTATACCAAAAATTTAGTAGAAAAGCACCACCAAATAAGGGCGTAGCAGTGTTTAACAATGCAATGTCCACATTTCTGCAAAATCGAAAAGGAGACAAAAGCAGTTGTCATCGGATAGGTTTCTTGTTTAAGTCACAAAAAGAAAAAGATTCCAGTGAGCCAACAGATAGCAGTGATTCCGTTAGTTATAGTGAAAGTCGTCCTACAAAA
>JAODUD010000041.1:11187263-11198017 GCA_026784285.1 Stomatorhinus walkeri | reverse complement strand
TAAGTTAAGTTCTTCCCAAGCGAGCTTGATGGGCCGAATGGCCTCCTCTCGTTTGTATAGTTCTTATGTTCTTATGTATTTTTACTTTATATTTTGTATCAGTCATTTTTATATGAATATTTTTGGGTTGTGGAACAAATAATCTGAGTTTCCATTATTTCTAATGGTAAAATTCACTTTGATATACAAGTGCTTTGTATTACGAGCATGTTTCCAGAATGAATTATGCTCGCAACCCGAGGTTTTACTGTATGTTGTAGCACAATTAGTAAATGGTGACCAGGTTCCCCCTGTTATCTGAAAGTCACCCCACCCTAGGCCTAGGCTATATAGCTGAATATCAGTCAGTATTGATCATTATCATGATATAATTCAAGTCATAATTTCATTTCTTTAAGGATCCACTTTTGCTTAAAATTCCCTTAGGATTCCTCATAAACAGATTGAGATTAATGAAAAACGATGACAAATCTAGGTTCTTTTTGTGGGGCACAACACTAGAAAATGCAAATGGTATGGTTTGATGCTAGTGTGTGACTGCCTCACTGTTCCTTCCAAGGAAGGGTTTGGCGTTGGTAAAGTTGCAACCTGTCCCATTTTGAACCAACACAGAACGATTGTCCTGTGTTTCTTCTTCAGATTGAAAGTGGAAACCCTCTTTGCTGGTCTGTGACTATAAGTGCCTGCTTTCTGTATCTTAAATTAGATGGTGATGCAATTAGTGCTGAGATGGTCGTAGTCCTTCCAGCTACAGTTGACAAAAGCTTTTGGAAGAATTTAGTTTGTTGCGTGTCAGATTTTAAATTGGCAAAGTACCACCACACCACTGACTTCTATTTACTTCTTTTATCTACAGTATCTCTTTGCGTCCGGCCCTCCCCTTTTTTGAAAACCAAAATATGGTCACACTGTTGAAGTTTCCTCTGTGGGGGTGCTCGCCACTTCTATAATATTACCAAAACAGTAGCAGGCAGCTCGTCTAACTCAACCAGCCTTGCAGTGAGTTTGTTGTGCATATGATTGTTGGAACTGCGTTGATTTCTGTGATCTGATGGGCTGATATGTGCCATCAAGCAATGTTACTTGTATACATTTTGTAAAAGTTTTTAGTTTTCTTATTGTTTAAATTTAATATGATGGTAAGTCAAGATATTTTCTGTATCACCCAGCACTACCCGACCCCTTTCTCACAAGCAAACCCTGTCTCACCACAGCAAGACCAGTTGTATACCTGGGCGGCAGTCAGTCAGCCCCCCCACTCTGCAGAGCACTTTGATGGGCGCGTACCAGGCCGTATCCAGGCCCTCTGGCCCCCACCCAAACCGGGAGGGGAGGAGCGACCTGGGCTGAAGTACACAGAGGCAGGTAAGGCTGTTGATCCACCGGCCCAGAGGCTCCTACCTGAGCAGGCAGGCTGATGCTGCGTGAATGTTTATTCATTTCTGCTTTATTAGTTAGTTTGTTTGTTTTTGAAATGGCTCTTAGTGGTCGGGTAAAAGTCTGTCGCTTTTGGCTTAGTGGGCTTGTGAATTTGTGTGTTCTGGGGAAAAGACAAAACCAAGTTAAAATAGACTTGTAATTGGAGGTTAATGCAGTTTTACTGGCTGGATTAGCTGCCTGGACCTGCTATCGTGATTTCTCTGCTGTTACATTTTTAGGGTTTTTTCTTTAATCTCGTGACCTCAGTTTGGGAGGGTTGTTTGTTAAAATGAATTGTTCCTTTTTTTTGCTCCATGCAATAACACTAGAGGATGACGAAGGTAAGACTAATCTGGATATCTTTGTTTGACATCCCATTAGAATGTTCAGTTTTTGTATTAAGTAGAAATGTTTTTGAATTTTAATATCAAGTCTGAAGTTTTCTCCCCCCCCCCCTTGTCTTTAGCCTCCGTTGCCAATTGGGTGGGAAGGGCTAACTCTTTGTCCCGTCCAGCTTGGGTAGCATGTTGCCTAGCAACATGGCTTGAATCACTGAAACTTATTTAGATTCCAATCACTTGCTTCCTCCTGAACTTTCTCATTACTTTCCTTTGGAATAAACAAGCTGTTTGACTGATTTTGGAAGCCACGAAATGTCTGAAAGATGGTCCATGGCCTGTTCCTGGCCTGTTCCCGATGACTCTCTGCTTGATGGCAGCGTTTAATGAGTTGGTTTTGATCCATATGTTAATCCTGGATTGAAAGTCGTTTTCTGGTGTGCTTTGTTTCATGTGAAGGGAAATGCTACGAATACATGTGCTAAATTCTCTTTTGTTAGGCAGGTTTGGGGGCAATCCTTCGCAAAGTTGGATATGTCAAGCATCAGAGGC
This sequence comes from Stomatorhinus walkeri, assembly GCA_026784285.1. NCBI lineage: Eukaryota > Metazoa > Chordata > Actinopteri > Osteoglossiformes > Mormyridae > Stomatorhinus > Stomatorhinus walkeri. Next base: position 11,195,708 of record JAODUD010000041.1, on the reverse strand, counting down.
TATAGAGCGCGCAAGTGATGTCATCTTCAAGGTTGTTTGTTAGCATTTTCAAATATGCAGTTCACTTAGCAAAAATCTTATGAGGAAGATGAATGGATTTTAGAAAATCAGTGAAACTAATCTTTGATTAAAACACATTTTTTTTAAACGTTCATGTTTTGTATGAGAGAAATCATTTAACGGGGTATTTTGCCAAATTCTGGTGTTTTGTGTCCCTGAAATTAATATTTCTGGCTAACATTTTGCTAACAGGAATGACTTGAAAATGAACTACAACAATTGCTTACCTGACTTCACACACACAAGACTTGGAAAAAAATCACTGATCTGAGACCAATTTTCTCAGACCACCTGTGACACCCCCCCATGGTCAGTCATTGTCAGTTCATTAGCCACCACTGCAAATTAATAGTTAGCTAATTATTAGTGAGCAATCCAATATGGCAGTTTCAATCTGTGTTTTAGTGTCTTTCTTTAGAGATGATTGGAAAATTTCAGGGTGATGTGAAAACCATTTTACATCTGGTCACATAGAGGGCTGCAGCTGCTGTGCAGGGTATTTGGCCGGTTGAGTTACAGCAAGCATGGTGGGCATCGCATTTTGGCAAGCATGGGGGGCATCGCATTTTGACAAGTTATGGCAGATGGGCTGCATGGGTCTGATTAAGTCAGCATATTACTTCTAATAGCATTTGACATTTTAAATAATTTGTAAATTAGTGTAACTTTTATCTATATTTTATTCTAAAGTCCGGTTCAAAACATTACATTACTGAGAAACACTTTGAAATGCAGAAATGTATTTACACTGTGCATTTGCACAAAATTGACATGGAGTACTTACAGTATGGTATATTATGGAAGAAATAGTATATACGCTTCAGCTTGTTTGTATACAATACTTAAGATTACCTAAAGGACTTTTAGGACGCTTCCTTCAGAAGAACACAGGTCTGGCAAAAATCCCGTCTCAGATCAGCAACTGCTGGCTGCATTGTCAATCTTTTATTTCTTTAGCAAGTCGTTAGCAATATACTCATTTCATCTGTGCGAAACATTAAAATCAGTTCCGCTAGTAAGGATTTATCTCATCCGACAAAACTTTAGTGATTTACATCTCGTTTGAACCACAAATGTTATTTTCCCTGATTTTCTGAAATCCCATTAATTTTTCACATAGTATTTTGCCAAGAGAATCATGTTTTAAAATGCTAACAAACCCCCTGCAAAGCGTCAAACTTGCACTTTCTATTTGCTGTAATTATATGGAGTGCTTTTTGTACGTTATTGTGCAGCAGCAACACCAGCACGGTGCAATTCACCTTTCAACAGCAAACATTTGTTACCTTTGCACCTGTTGTCATGTATATGTCTAATGAACAAAAGTAAATTGTGGTCCCAAAGACTATATCCCAGGTGACTCTTTTGAATGTCATTGTCATCTTATCCTATCAGACCATCAAGCCATCATCATAGGGCTGAAGAAGCAGCAGAGAGAGGAGATCCGAGAACTACAGGTAACCTGGTACCCTATACCTCCATGGCTGTGACTTGTTCAGTACATGCACACCCGTATTGTTTTTCCCCCTTGGAGAGTTAATGAAAGTTTACCAGTGCAATCTATATTTTGATTTTCTGCTTATAGAGTGTATTTCATGTTAATTTTTTGTATTGTTTTTGCTGGGTGAACTGAACATTGCTGTTCTGCAGAGTTGGTTTATAACACTGTCTGAAATGCCTTGTATAAAATGCCAGTGAAAGCCTTTTTCCCCCCACTAGAGGGCAGCATCTTCCCAGCTTGTCAGGTTTTCCTACTTACTGCATATCGTGCTGTGCTATGAAAATATTGCATTTATTTCCTCCATTTTATCTTAATCTTTGAAATACATTTTAAATGCAAAGGCCCGATGACTAGCTGCACAGGTTTATTGGAATGTTTAGTAGTTTAACTTGTACCTTGATTAATAAGCGGACATGATTATGGCCGGGTTTAAATGATCACTTTCAGTTCTGTAGCACTTCTTCGTTCATGCAAAGCATGTCAGAGCAGCTATTGCCTGGTGCCCTGAAACTTCCTGTGATCCTCTGACTAGTTCATTCTGGTTTATTTTTTTCCCCATAAATTATATAGCCTGTAGCTTTATATTTTATTTTATTTGAAGCCTTCGCTAATTCTGTATCATCATTAATCCAGAGTATGTCTTCTTAAAGGGCTGAAACTAAAACTGCTCAGTAGTGGGATTGCAATCCTGTTTTGTTCCATCCGCAGGAGGAATCTGTCCTGAAGACTGTAAAGCTTAAGGAGGAACATGTCAATGTAATTCAGCAGTTGGAACAGACCATTGAGGATCTGAGGACTAAAATTGCAGAGTTAGAGAAGCAGTACCCATCACTGGAGAAGGATGTGAGCACAAAGGACCAGGAATGTGGAAGTGAAGATTTAGAAATGAAAGGCTTCTGCGATGTGGACCTGCAGACTGAGGGCATGGCCCTGAGCTGCCTGGAGGCCAAGTCTGTGCAGACGTCACCTGTGGACGAGAGCTTTAGGTTCAAAGTGCCTTTGCTGGAGCGAACGTCACCTTCTAAATCTTCGAGGCTTGATGTGAAAGTGGGGGAGTTTTCCCAGCACTCCCCACCCTCCCCCAGCCTTGAGCCAGAGCATCTATCTGAGCCATTCACCCCCCTACCCCCCAAAGCAGATCAGGGTTTTGTTTGTAAATGCCAGCAACAGATGGGGATTCAGTCTTTGCCAGTACCCCTTCCCGGCCTACCTGTACCGCCTCCTCCGCCTCCCCTTCCCGGCCTACCTGTACCGCCTCCTCCGCCTCCCCTTCCCGGACTACCAGTACCGCCTCCTCCACCTCCCCTTCCCGGCCTACCTGTACCGCCTCTTCCACCTCCCCTTCCCGGACTACCTGTACCGCCTCCTCCGCCTCCCCTTCCCGGCCTACCAGTGCCACCTCCTCCGCCTCCCCTTCCCGGCCTACCTGTGCCACCTCCTCCGCCTCCCCTTCCCGGCCTACCTGTGCCTCCCCCTCCGCCTCCCCGTCCCGGCCTACCTGTGCCTCCCCCTCCTCCTCCCCTTCCAGGTCTACCTGTGCTTCCTCCTCCGCCTCCTCTTCCCGGCCTACCAGTATCATCTCTCTCAGGATCAGCTGTACCTCCGCCGCCACCTCCCTTACCTGGGTGCCCCATACCGCCCCCTCCCCCCCTGCCTTCACTGGGAACTGGGCCATGTCACCCACCTCCCCCACCAGCCAAAGGTGCCCCACCTCCACAGTTTGGATTAGGATCTCTTCCTCCTCCTCTACCGCTCGGTCTTTATGCCCTAGGCATGGCACAGGAGAAGAGGCCTCGGAAAGAAGTCGTTGAACCTCCACGACCTATGAAACCGCTGTACTGGACCAGGATACAGCTGCATGAGAGAAAGTAATATGCTGCTTTTACTGTTTTTAATCTTGTCATAGCTGTGTGTCAGTGTGTTCTGGAATGGTATTCACCCCCCCCCCCCCAATAGGGGAAAATTTGACATTTTCAGCTAAGAAACTGTTTCCATGACTATACAAATAGAATGAAAAATATGTTGTGAATTGGAATTTCAGGCCAAGCGATAGGTTTTAACAGAAATCAGTCACAGCTGAACTCATCTGGGTGCCATGCCGAACAGCAGTCCAACATTGTAAAAGATGACCTGAGCCAACCTGCCCAGGCTTTGTCACAGATTATAAAGCTGTGTAGGCTGACGCAGGCCAGCGCTGGTGGCGTGATGCGGCGGTTGTGACGTAGTACAGTTTGATTTTTCCAAAATGGATTCACTTCAAAGCTGTTGAAGTTTCAGTCTAGCGGTACACTGACGTCTCCCTTCCCTGATGCACGTTTCACACTAAATTCTTACTGTCATCCTTATTCTTTTCCTGTGTGACCTAAGGGAAGCTACCGGACTTTCAGTGTGGGAGAAGGTTGAGGAACCATCGCTGGATTTCATCGAGTTTGTTGAACTTTTCTCCAAAACGGCTGTGAAGGAAAAGAAAAAGCCATTGTCAGATACCATAACTAAGTCCAAGACTAAACAAGTGAGTTTCATTCTCATTTGATTTATTTGAACGTGACTCTATCAAACAGGTTTTCATGTCTCTTAGAAATCTTTGAGTGTATAAACTATGGAAGAAATATGGTTTAAGACCCTCAACTCTGTGATAGCAGTGCCCCTGCTGGGCATAAACTGGAATTACATATGTACGTGAAATAATTCATCCTGTTCTCCCAAGGACTATAGCATTTTAAATAAATTATTATTCTCATTATTATTATTATATAATGTAATTCTTATTTTGAATTTTTTTGTCTGATTGCAACAGTAAGGTGAAATGAATAATGCATTAAAAGGGAGTATTTTTACCCATTATAAAAGTAGTCAGGAGCCCAGCTGCTGTTGAGAGGTAAAACAGCAGTGAAAAAACTGCTCCTTTCCTTGCGTGTCCCATGGATTGGCTACAATGGCGGAATCTTGTGTGCCCACCAAAAAGAAATGTTGCCCTGTGATTGAGGAGCTGTACATGGAGGCTTTTCAAAAGTTTCAGAAACATTTGGAACATCCACAGAAGTGCTGTTTTGTAATAGACGAGAGGCATGAGAACTGTTCACCAGCGTAACACATGATTAAGCTGCCTGGAATTGGATAGTCATCATTGTAAATGTGTGTGAAAGTCTGGCCAGCTGACACTTTGGATCAGCCTTTCCCCATGCCTTTGATTTGAAGAATGTTACTGCAATGCTTAACGTAGAGGAACATTTTCTGTAGCCCTCAGCCAAGGATTACACACAGCCATGTGGGCAGTTGTCATGTGACTTGAAGTCTGTTCCTCTTCAGTTCTAAAAATGGCATCCTTGGAGGCAGTGAAATTGCAAGTACATGCAGTCTGGGGGGTGGGACTCACCTGATATTTCTGCATAAATTCTTTCTGGAACCCGTAGCCTTTTCTTTTATGTGTGAATGTAAATGAGAGAACTTTTCTGTTTTAAAAGGGACTTTGTGGATAGATCCTCCTCCACATGAACGGTTTGCCCATTCAGATAAGTTTAACGTATTGATGGTAATTATTCCAGTAATTGCTGGATTAGGTGCTTAGTACCTTGGCAACCATTTCTTAAAATGACACCATGTCATAATAAGGCCTTCACCTGTGAGTTGAGCATGTATGGATCTGAATGTAGGATTCCTGCCATGTCAGAGTGAATCGTAATACATACTGTACTGCTTTGGTAAAGTAGGATATAGATTCAAGGAGCTGGAAACAGTGCAAGCTCTGTGTAAATTCATTTTCATCGTTTGGGTTGGGAGGCTTCTTCCTTGAGACAGAACCCTCAAAAGTCTTTGGTGGCTCCTGTTGGATAAAATATTGCGCTTCCCTTTGATATTAATACTCACACTTTGCCATAGTGTGGGGTGAGACTGGCTCATTTTTGTGTGCCACTGAAATTGCTTTCCAGTTTGCAGTGCTAAATACAGTGTCTTTTCAGCATTTTAGGTGAATACTGGATGTGTGTTTGCCATTGGTTTGGACATCTATATAAAAGTCTACTGTCTTTTGACTAATATAGTTAAGCTGCTAATGATTCCAGGTACCTTTTGGTCTCTGAAGATGGCACAATATACATTTTTTTTCTGGTCTTATTCTGATTTTGATATAAAAAGTTTGAGTATCTGCCAATACAAATACCATAATTTTTTCCCCTCTAAGAACTACAGATATATCATTTAATGATTAATATCAATATATTACAATTAGCGTGGCGAACTATGTGCATTTAATGTTGCAGCAGCATTATTTGAGTATTGTAGGAATAGGGAAATGTAATGGTTATGTTGCTTAGACAAAAGCTGTGCCTCGATGCCGCGGGAAGAAATCCACCGGCAACATGATTTACACAAATCTGCTTCTTTGTTTTGTTCAGCTCCAACTTTCATAAAAATGAACAAATATTTCTTAAACTACAAATTATACAATCTGTTGACAAATGTTATAAAGAAAAGTCATAAATATACCAAGTAACCATTCAAGTACACAGGTAAAACTTTAGCATGCAACCAAACTTTAGGAAGAATACAATTCTGAAGACATGCATTTTATATGTTTTACTGTGTTGAGATTTAAGAAAAATCTACATTAGTTTTGCTTTTTATTTCCTTCAGTGTAATGTATTTCCACTTGGCCAACATGACAGCTCAGGTGCATGTTACTGAACGAGTAATCATGTGACCCTCATTGTGTTTACAGTATGTCGCGCTAAGACTACGAGTATTTTCACAATTTTTCAGGCTAGTCCTACAGTATCTCAAATTGCCTTGGTTTTCTGCTTCCCGCCTCCAGATTAGCATTTTCTTTTGCTTTTTTTTTTTTTTTTGTTGCTGGTACCAGCCCAGTACCGATAGAGGGTATTAGATCAGTCAGAGGTTGTTCTGTGGCATTTGTGTTTGAATACTATAAAAGTGGTATAAAATGTTCCATCCACCTTGGCTGCCCCTAAACCACCAAAGTAATTACTTTGCTGCTGCTGCTACTACTATTACTACTACTACTGTGTCTGCTTCTCGAACAAAACATGTTTATTACCATGTCTGGTTTAGAAAACAAGAAACCATTTTCATTTTATTAGTCTCCGCAAGCAACGTACCGTCTTTCAATCTAAAATGTTCACAAGCTTAATCAGGCCTTGCTCTTAATCTGTTTGACACGTGTGGTTCCCTGTTTTTGTACTTATGTGAAGGGCTTGAACTTCCTTGTACTGCTGAATTTATCCATTTGACCTAGATATTAAAAGCTGAAAGAACATTTTAAAAAAACAAATCTGGAAGCAGTATAGATGGCAGAGCAGCGTTCTGGAAATACAGTTGCCTTAATGGTTGAACTCTAAGAGTCCCGTTGTGGAATCTCACTTTTGAAGTTATGAAATACATTGTGTTTGTCCTAAGATGGTTGGTAATGTACTCTTCCAAGAGCTGAATGTTAGCTCAAATGCCTACCTCTAGTTTTACCCTTTTACAAGGATTGGTCAGAATTGCCTTGGTGAACTCTCCCAGCTATTTAAATACATAATGAGGAAATCTTATTACGATATCCATGTGGCTGTTGCAAACAGCACCAGCAATGAAATATTTTAAAATGCTCTCGAACAGGGAAAACGTTTAATCGCAGAGGCATTCACAAGAAGGAAAAAGTGTTAATTTAAAACAAGAAGTGTTCATTTTTTCCATTGATTTAGATGTTAATGAAAAGAATTGATGGAATTCTCTTCCCTTCTCACATGAACCTCTGTGTGTTTGTTCAAGTGCCAAGTGAATTTCCACATAAATTTCTGGAGATGATGGACTTCCAAATAGTTTGTACGTTTGTATAACACTTTCTGGCACAAATTGCTCTTTCTGGCAAACATTTCCTGCATAATGCAGCTACCCTGGATTTATAGTGCTCTATTAAAGAAAACACTGAAAGAAATGGAAGATTACATGATACTAGATCTGCCTTTTGCCTAATGTTTGTGGTTGAGGTTTTGGCAACATTGGAGTTTTCTGGGTTCTGGACATGAACATTTGGGGATATTTCCCTCTCCCACCAGTTTTGATTAAAACTGTTTCATTGGCACAAAAAAGGCCTGTTTGTTCTACCATAAATGCATGAGAGGCAAATTTTCTGACAACTTGATTTTGCTTTGTGTTCTTGTTGTTTCTAGTTGCCTTTCTTGGTTTCTCAGAAGGCATATTTAGCCCTTCTGTCAGTTTTACAGCATCATTGGCTTTCTTGTTTCATGTAAATGTTTAGCAAGTTGTGGTGTGTGTGGGTGTGTGTGTGTGTTTTTTTTAAAAATAAATGTCTTCCCCAGAATGCACATCTCCGTCCTGGCATTTGCCAATATTATGGGTCATAGTTGCATTTATTTTTTTTAATTCGTCGCCACATACCTTTGCAGGTCGTTTGGTTTATTTGGTTTTGCTGAAGTTGACGCTCCTGTGTGATATTGAAGGAAAACTAGGTGAAACCTTGGCTTGTCTGTTTACATTCTGAGTAACGCTTTATGCCCAGCGTGTTCTTTTGCTTAGATTTGTGAAATGTTTCCATGCACAGGTGCTGGCCAAAGCTCTCCACTTAGACTGACCATTGTTCAGAATTTTGATTAAAATCTGAAAACGCAGTCCCTAAGAATTGCATTTTGTTCCTTTTGAGGTAAAATTTAAAAATGGAACTCCAGTTCTATGAAGTGGTGACCTGGCCTTCCCCTCGCAAAGCACACATTTTGGCCAAGATTTAAAAGTCTAGTCAAGCTAATTATTTAATCAGACTGGTAGTCAGTGCCGCAGCTGCTTGCTGAAAATGGACATTATTAATTTCTAATCATATACAAATCCTCTCTCCTTCCCCTTTTTAATTATCATTTTCCTGACCCCCC
>JAODUD010000041.1:11172990-11184169 GCA_026784285.1 Stomatorhinus walkeri | reverse complement strand
AATATTCTTTGCTGAGATCTTCCATCTTGTCCACTGCAAGGTTTGCGGGTATATTTATGACATTACCATTGGATGTTAACACATGTCTTTGAACCACATTAGAAGAATCCTCCACTGTCTACAATATATAGCTCTCCCCCACCAGTAAATTCTTTTTAAATGTGTATATACTGAGTTATTGCCCGATTTAGAAGGCTATGAGTAGGAAAAAAAAATATTTAATTATTTAAATTATTTTCACTTTCATCTGCTTTGCGGCAAATGTAGTTTTGCAATTGATAGTCCCATTTTTATATTTACTCTATTTACTCAACAGATTTTGATGGAATGAGTTTCTAAAATTAAATGTGTAATAGTGCTGTCAGCGGGTTGTACATTAAACATCTGTTAAATACTACTTTGCAGTATGTGATGTGATAGACACCTTGTCTCTTGGTTGGTGCAGTAACCCAAATAATACTAATTATACATGTCTGTGTTGCAACCCATTTATGTATAAGTGATGCTTTTACTGAGAGAATTTGTTGCATAATCGCTGCTCTATGTCCACTTTTGTGTTTAATCATCCAGCTGTTGTCTTGCCGGTGTGTTTTCTCCATTAAGGTGGATATCTGTGCATATTTCTTGGTGCAAGGAACCGCTTGTATTCAGGACCCTTGTGCTGTGCCCTTGTGTGTTATGGTGGATTCGCTGTTGCTTCACATCAGTCAGGGTTTATAATATTCTGTACCATGTTATATTGGTTTGTTCTTACAGTCCAAACACGTGAAGTTATTAGTAATTAGCATCTTTGAATTGCCCATAGTATCTGATGTGCCATGTCATAGACTGGCGTTCCATCCAGATCAGTCTGTGTTGTACTGCATTGCCTGACACGGGCTTCTAACTCTCCAAAACCTACTGTTTTAATCTGTTGGCAAGGCTTATTCAAGGGGTGGGGGACCTGATCCATAGAGAGCTGCTGTGGGTGCGGGTTTTTTGGGTGACCTCTCAATCGTCCAACAATATAGTGGTTATTCTCAACACCAGTCCTGGAAACCCACTCGTATTTGCTGATTGAGAGGTCTTCCCAGAAACCCATACCCAGAGTGACTCTCCATGGATCAAGTTCGCCATCCTTGTGGCCTGTACTACGAAGCGGGGTTACTGGCTTATCGGGGTAACTTGTCGGATTTAAGGTACCACAGTTTAAATGGACTTCATATTCGTTCGCTTACATTTTGGCCAGACTACCTTAAATTCGACAAATTACCATGATAAGCCAGTGACCTCAATTCGTAGTACAGGCCCTTGGTTTACTTGTATCACGATTTGCATTAATGTTTCAATCAAGACGTAATCCTGACCACTGCCTATCTTTAGCCCATTGCAGGTTTCATTATAGCCAACTTTGAAATTAAAGGGTCGTGGGTTGTAATGCCAAGACTGAGTCTAACACCCTGTTGTGGAAGGTGTTCAGTAGTAATTACTTAGATGTAATAATATGGCTCTATTGCATAAAATTTGGGAATGCTCACATAGAATATAGTCTGCTTTATGTTTCTTAAGTACTTTTACCCAAAAGCCTTTGTGGAAGTAAAGTTTAATTACTAGCCCTTGACAGTGTCAGGTTTTTGTTTTGCATGCTCCCTCTTGTGGCCTGACTTGTTCAGCTCATTGCTAACTCCCCTCAAGACCGTGTTTAATAGCACTAAAACAGTGCAAAAGTGGTAGTTCAACCCTCCAGTTCCATTTGCACAAGCTGTGCTAAATATGGCAGTGTAATACTATATCGCTGATTAGACAATCGACAACTTCTGTGCTGTTTGTGTTTAAACATTTACTTTTAAAGGATTACAGTTTTGGGCGCCAGATCCCTGTGCCCAGACTAAAAGGCGACATCAGGAATTTAAACATGAGTGCTTTGTTCCCGGACAGACCTCAACCCCCCCCCCCCCCCCTTTCAGGACATGTGGCGTGTGGCTTTCACACTGATTAGAATGTGGTAGGCAAGTGTTTCCGCTTGTGTGCTGGCAGAGGTATTGCTGGTCTAAGGTTACGTTAGGCCCCATCAGGTGCCAATGCGACTGCAGGACTGAAGTGTCACAGGCTAACTGAGGGCCGGGCAAGCCATGAATATAAACAGATTATACAGTGATGATGCTTACTGGGCCCTAATGATTGTGTCCCAAAGGCAGCCACTTGTAATTACTGAGAAGAGAAGCCTTTTAGATTATAGTGTATTTGCAGACCTTGCTATAGCAAGTAGTACTATGCTCGTTACCTGTTGCAATGCGTGAGGGAGAGCTCGCTATTTCTGTTTGTCTGTGCCGAACTAATTTTCTTAACAGCTCTTGGAAACGGACATCTAGCTTGCTTCGTTTGTGTCTAAGTTTAACCAATTTTTTAATTTATTCACTTACAAAGTAACATATTTGAATAATTTTTTTCAGCTCTACTTAGTGCAAAACACTAATGAAGTAGTGACCTGTCTACTGAATGTTAAATACCATCAATGTGAGGCTTATTATCTTTATGGCCCATAAGAGTTGTTACACTTAAGGTATTTGAATGCTCCCTCGCACCACTGTCTTTGAAAAACTTTGCAACATATCTTGAGTTTCTGTAGGTCATTACTCCTGCACATTTCTTTATTTCCGTTTTGCTCTTTTTCTTCCAGCAGTCTTAAGATGTAAGATATAAGTGTGTTTGATTCTCCAAATTGCCCTTACTGTGTGGGCCTGCATGTGTGAATGCCATCATCCTGTGACTGGCATTTCATCCTGTCCTTCTCATAAGCTCTGCCCCTTGGGATTGGCTCCGGGCTCAACATATCCTTTATTGAGTCAGGCAGTTACAGAAAACGCAGTTGACATAATCAGACTATCTGACAGTTGTGATATGTAGTATATTGATAAGAAAGGCAAAATTTTGTTAATTGCTTCTAGACTCATTCTAGCCCTGTTAAGCTGCTTAGTCATGTCATGCTTGGTAGGGGGTGCTTTGGGACCCATATTAGTGAGTGGGTGGCTGTGACTTCTGTGGGAATAGGAAAGAAATATGCTTAGATCGTGTGTAAAGCTGTTGGCCTTCAGCCCCAACGATTTCAACCTGGTCAGGGGACCCTGGTTTAAGCCTGTTTCAGAGAAGTGAAACGGAAACTTCTGTTGTTCTGTAACCTTAGCCTTAGTTGGGATCTGGTCAGAGGAGATAGGTCTTTAGCCCTCTACTGTGGGATATGATGCCTTTTTGGAAAAACCGAATCAGAAATCAAGGACCCTCAAACGTCCTCCAAGCTGCGTGATGAGCACTTCTTGCAAGGGGTGCGGCTAATGCCCCTTCACTCGCGTCTCCTTCCGTGTGTCTCGGGCCGCACAGCTCTCTGACACGTCTATGTCTGATCTTCTTATGATCCCCAACAGCGGTCCTCAACTTGGACAACACTGTGGTTGACCTGGAGACCCTGCAGGCCCTCTATGAAAACGTAAGTGTCCATTCGGTAATCTGGGTTCTTGTCGGGGGTCAGGGGACTGTTTGTCAATTTCACAGGACGCACCTGACAAACATGCACGCAGTAATGGGAAATTTTCTGTTTTCTCACAAACAGCAGTTACAGGAACATGAGACAGCCTTTAATAATTAAACTGTGTCAGCATGGTTGTTTTAATGTACTCTTTTAATCCCCTGTCTTTAATTTGAGCCATGCCTAATTTACAGCACCTTCGTCTTTGGGGTTTATGTGCACTTTCTGCGTGTTTGGAACTGGTTGGAGGGCCAGAACACGGGTGCTGTCTGGCACAAGTCTAAAGGAGACTGCGGGGGGAGGGGGGGGGGGGATTCACATTAATTCCAAAATATGAAAACCATAGAAGGGGAATGTTGTGGGGGGGGTCTGTCATGGTGTCATTTACCATTAGCACTCATTCAGAGGCTTGTCGTTTACCCCCCCCCCCGCCACCCCCTGACTCTGTTGTATGGGTTAGGTGAGCTGATGCTTCTTCCTCTTAGTCATGTCTGTACAAACAGTAAGTGACATATGTTATTCAGTCTCTGCCCCCACATTATTCTTTGGCTTAATCTATGCTGTTTTTATAACTTAAATGGCAACACACATCTTCATTGTTAGACTATAAGTGATCAAGCAGTGTACCATTAGTGTGTTTTGTTTTATGGAAGTCTCTCTATAAGGAAATGCATTACTTAAGCAGAGTGGCTTGCTTTTGAGTTGTATTTCTGGTAGATATAATGAAATTTTTCGAATTTTTATAGCTATTGACCTAACAAGCAGAATTAATGAGGGCCATATTCATAATGATGTCTATGAAAAAGTTTCCTAAGACGCGAGACATGCTTCAGTCCAAGCAAATATGTCGTAATTGTGGGATCAAAGCCTTTTCTTTCCCTTGTGCGTCTGAAGCGTTGCTGAGTCAGTCTAGCTATGTTTAGCTTTTGGGGACTTTTTGCGACCCCATCCTGTCTCCGTAGCCTAATTCGTAGTCACAGTGTGTCGTGGCCCACATCGGCAGCGTGAGGCCGGAGCGCCCCTGGGGGCAGTGGGCCGATGGAAGTACGTGGGAGGTGAGGGGCTCTTGTGGCACCAGTCCTGCCAGTCATGCAACCACTTGGGGACCAAGCAGCCTCCACTTTCATCGGTGTTTCTCTGGCCAGAGTTGAAATGAGATGCTGGGACGTTTTTTCGTCTGTGTCAGTCGGTTTGGCAGTGAGAAAACTGAACGATGCTTAAATGGACTGTCCTGTAGAAAATGCAGTTGTTAGAGGTAACAGTCCTTCACAGGCAGCTGGACGCGAGATTTGGGGTCACCACACTATTACTATTCGTCGTCCTGTTTTTTAATGTGTTCCCCAGAGTAGCCTATTTTCTAGCTTGATGTGTATCTACTCCAATAATGTCATTACCGATAGTCCACAGCCAGAGTCTTATCAATTTATTTATCTTGTGATAAAATCTTAGTTTCTCATTTACTGCGTTCATTCATAATTCTGCTTGCAGACGGTGGAATCTGCTTTGTATTAAAACTATTTACACTTTAAAACACTCTGCAAATTAGAAGCAGAGCCTGCTCTTGTAGACAGATGGCAAAGTGAACAGAATACTAATCACTCTGTTTGATGCCCTCGTTTGAAGTATTGCAAAACTATGCATGTACTGGGCCTTGAAGTTAACTTGGTCTCCTTTTGTTTAATTTTTTTTTTCTCCCCGTTTCTTTTTTTGATGGGGTCTAATGGGTGCGAATGCTCTCAAGTTTATGTTCATTTACATTTTTTTCTGCCAAGATATTAAAGGCACATCTTACTTCATTTTTAAATGAGTTGCAATTGATTTAATTATTGCTTATTTTCGCAGTTTTCATCTTTTGCTTCTCATTGACATTCTTACTTCGAGGAAATTCAGAATAAATTCCAAGATGTCTGGTTTTGTCTTACCTGCCCACCCTCATTTCCTCTGTATACACACATTTGTGGAATCTCTGCGATCCCTAAGCAAATTCTGTATAGCTGTAATTTTTTTTTGTGTATTGTCTTATACGCATTATCTTGACAGTAAGCATGGACCACTCTAAATCTGATGGCCTGCACTGAGATTTGACATGTTACGAATTACATGTTCGATCAACTCAGACCATTTCCTATAATTTTGTGCTGGATGAATGTGCGCCTGAGTTCATTGATCGGGGTGAGCGGGTTCTGTGTTGTGGGGACATTTTATAGAGCCATAGGAACCATGCACCTGATTGAACAGATTGAACTGTAGTGTTTTAGTGGTGCTGTTTGTAATCTGCATGTACCAGAGAAACCTTACAGGAGGGCTTCACGATTATTTTATCAGTCGGAATCTGTAGTGTATGGGCGCCCCCACCCATTAGTTTCAGTGGGTTTAGCTGCCTGGCACCCAGTTTTGGAGGTGAGCCACTGTATCTTTATGGAGACTAACATAAAATTATTTTTATGAAAGTGGAAAAACTGCTTTAGAAGTTTTAAATGCTACCATCTTGCCATTTTAGTTATAAATCACAAAAAATAAGGATCCATTAAATCCTGCCCGCTGCTCCTCTGGAGTCATTTTCCTCAGTCCAACTTTTTCTGTGTTTTTGTGCATTTCTTTATAGGCATTAGCATTTTTCTCTTTGATGGAATGTGTGGCACCCTGTTCTGATATTACAAAGATGTGGCATTCAGACTTTCTTTACTGAACATTTCTGTAATTCTGGCATTTTGAACCAGATTTTTAGTTCTTTTATAACACATTTAGTGAAGAAGTGTTTTCGATGGTGAGGTTTTCTGTGTTGTGCATTAATGGTTAAAGTTTTCATCGGTTTCATTCATTTAAAGAGATTATTTTACCTTCAAACTGCCGTGTAAGAGTTGCTTTTGACCAAAGGCCTTACCCTGGCCTCATCTCACTTTAGGGAGAAAGGGTTCATTATTCTTCACAGATTACCTAAAGCATCAGTCAGGGGGTTGCACCTGGAGCGGGAAGATAATTCCCGGCATGTATAACATATTTTCAGAGAGCTCAGTCGGAGGAGCTGGAGAAAATTGAAAAGCACATCAAGTCATCTAAAGAGAAGGACGGTACCAAACCACTGGACAAACCTGAACAGTGAGTAAGGGCCGCAAACCCCCCCTCTGCTGTTCAAACCCCTGGACAAACCTGAACAGTGAGTAAGGGCCACAAACCCCCTCTGCTGCTCAAGCCGGATGAAGCCTCTTTTGTTTTCTCGCTGTAATATTGATTTAAATTCCCGCATTTCTTATTTCAGCTAACTGCTGTTGACTTGAAGCAGTGCTTCTTCCAAGACAGGAACAGACTATGTGTGTTAATAAAATTGTCTTGATCTTTAAGATGAAAGTCCCCTACTGATATTTTTACATCAGTTTGGCATCCACAGTTTTTTTTTTTTTCTTTCCTTTTTCCGCATAGCAGGATTGGAATACATTAGTTCTGTGAAATCATTCAGATTTTTTTGTCTTTTGACAGTGAGTGGACCTGAATTTATATTGGCTGTGTTTGTATTTGAATCTTTTTAAAATATGGAGTCTCTGTTAAATGTGCATTTTTCACTTGTAGGTTCCTCTTCCAGTTGTCACAAATCCCCAACTTTTCCGGAAGAGTGTTCTGCATCCTCTTTCAGTCTACCTTCACTGAGTGCATATCCTCAATCCTCCGCAAGCTGGAGACACTTCAGAAAGTCTGTACGGTGAGTTTCTTTTTTCTTCTCCACGCTGCTTTTTGTTCAGCTGTGCGGTCCGACGCCAGGTCGACGTGGTCGAGGTGTTGAGTGCGTTTTTCAGGTGAGGCGACAGCCTCCGCTTCTCAGTATTTGAGACGTGATTGACACAAGGCCTCGAAATACATTCTGGACCAGCTTCATATGCACCATGTTACTCTAGCTCCAGTTCATTACTCTGCTTGGTTTGAATTAAGCTAAACCAGGCCGGGCCTGACTTTAACTTTGCCCCTACCCTCTGCCACTCTGCAGACTCTGCGAAGCGGCACTGGGGTCATGCAAGTGCTGGGCCTGGTCCTTGCCTTTGGGAACTTCATGAATGGTGGGAATCGGACCCGAGGGCAGGCCGATGGCTTCGCCCTGGACATTCTGCCCAAACTGAAGGATGTTAAAAGCAGTGTAAGGATGCAACCTGTTTTTCTGCCTAAGCCTCGTGGTTATGCTGTCCTTCACTCAGACTGTAATGTAATGGTAAAGTGAAAAAGGCCTTTAATATTCTGTACGTCAGGCTGGTTCGCGTTCATTAGAATTGGTAAATGTGCATTGCTGTGATGAGTTTGAGGAAGACATTGGTTCAAACCCGGACATCTGCCTGACATGTAAACTGCTGATTTTCTTTTCTTTTTCAGGACAACGTGAAGAGTCTCTTGTCTTACATAGTTTCTTACTATTTAAGGCACTTTGATGAGGTATGTTTAACAATCAAAATCTATTTCAAACTCTGTCAATATCAGTGTCGCCCTTCTCATTTGCAATGGTAAAAGCGCAGTTTGATGGCACATGCAGACAGTCGAACCTCAGATCTAGAGGGGCCCTACTGTATGCACTGTATAATTCAGCCATGCGATACTCTCTCCATTCTATAATGTGGTTTTTTCATTGTCATGCCGTACAGAATGCATTGTTTCTCTCTGTTGTGACCCCTACAAAGGTCTCCTTCTTGTCCGGATTGGGACTAGACATCTTTATTTTCCCCAGTAAATGTAGTAGTGTCAGGTACTTAAATCTAGTTCTTTCTCTAAGAGATTTGTGCCACTGTTCCATATACAGTCTTTAGCCCTTTAATATTGCGACAATCTGTAGTTATGTAATCTTTGAACCACAGGAAAATAACCAGTTATGCTTCTCTTAATTTCCATAATGCTTTTAAGTCTGGTTGGCATTTATGGATTTTATTACTTAAAAATTATTACAGATTTTTGTCTGAGTTTTAATAGTATGTAGTGTGATTAGTTATCACTACAGTAAGTTATCATTTAAATATGACCTTTTTAAACTGCCTTACTAACACCCTGGCCCAGGTTCCTGATTTTAATGGGGTTAAAACGCTAGTGGTTCTCCCTCATTTGGCCTGGTTCCTGCTTGGCACGGTTATGGGGGTGGAGGAGTGAAAGAACAGCAGCCGTGATAAGCGCTGCGGGGAACTCATTTTCTCAAGTGTTCTAATGGGCTTAAGGTTGCACTTGTATGAAAGCCTTTTTATTGATATCATAACTGTTCTAAGATTACAGCGGTGTGGAGGGACACGGAGGACGTTTTGATATTAATGTCTGCTTATGTATTGTTGTGGTATTAATAAGTGCCTCAGGACATTACTCTTTTTAGGGACTCTTTTTTTTTTTTTTCCCTCTGTGTTTTCTAAGCACATTTCAAAATGAATTACTGCCGATGACTTCTGTATTTAATTTAATTTAAGCAAGGTCACAGAACCCGTTCTAGCTGTCTTTGCACAGCAAGTTTTGATTCAGACTCGTGGCGTGAAACATTTCCTTTGCTTTTCCCCTTTTGCCGTGGCATGCGAGTGTCAGCAGAGGACATGGTGACCCAGCCTAAGCCTGCCAGACTGCTGCACTCTGCGTCAGTCCGCTGTCCTTTTTGAGGGGGGGGGGGGGGGCGGGGCTTTATTGCTGCTATATAATAGCAGGTGTCAGGGTCAGCATGTTATGTGGCTGTGTCTTCAGAATATTTCATTTTGGCTTACAGGATGCGGGTAGGGAGACCTGTGTCTACCCTATTCCCGAACCGCAGGACCTCTTCCAGGCGTCGCAGATGAAATTTGAGGACTTCCAAAAAGACCTGCGAAAGCTAAGGAAGGACCTCAACGGTACGCCGAATCCCCTTTGACGTCCCCTCCCATCTTGAGAATCTGACACACATGTTAAAAGCATGGGAGGCCCTGCTTATGAGGGGTTGGGGGGCAGCAAACTCATCAGCCATGTGGTGGTTCAGTTTAGGGTAATTTACCATCCATCACGAAGGGACAGGACATCTTTATTCTGATGCAGGATTTCTTTGGGTTTTGTAGCTGGCCCCCCAGTACTGAGTGATGAGCAGAGATTTTATCCAGCTCACAGCCCTGCTGCAGGATTATAAGCTCTGCTGTCAGCTTTTTGCTGTAATGCGCTGCTGTCATTCCTCAAAGTCCCTGACTGTGTGGCTGTCAACTGAGACTGAACCCCTTACACAAGCAAAAGAATCTGATTATTATTATTACTATGAATTATATTTATACTAATGTATATGCCTGACAGTGCAGGGATGTCATCTTTTTAAAATGTGCCCCAATTTGCTTTACTTTTGTTGCCAAAACTTTTTCTACAGATGTATGCTGTAATTACGCTTGACATAGAAGGGTTTCTTTTGGATAGGAGCACTCAATTATGAAAATTATTATTTTTGCCATCTCAGCCAATTGCTAATTAACACATATCCTTAGGTTACTGGGCTGAAAGATTCAACTGTATTTGGCACTTAGGATAAGCCGTGTTTTGGCAGTTACACCACTCTCATCTTGAAGAATTTCCTTTCGACTCTTTAATATTGTTGGTTTTTAGTGCATGTTTATCTGGCTGTTGGGCATTGTATGTTTGTTCTGATTAATATGTAATATATCATTTCAGAACTTGCACTCTTGGATGAGTTAAAAGACCAGGAGATCTGGCTTTTTAATTTAAGATTTATTTTTTTAAGCGAAATGGAGAAGATGGGAAAACGCTAAAGGTTTAGAGTTGTAGTTGTACATTTTCTATGCTATAGATAATTTTGCCTGTTAGTCTAAGCACTCATTCACTAATCTTCACTTCACTAATTCACTAGTTTACTAATGATCGTAATGATTGATAACACCTGATAATGGGTTGTGTTGTCATTCTGTGTAGCTCTGGGATCTTCCCTACATAAACACAACTTTTCCTTTAACTTCAGAGTAAATGGGTTTCATCTTGATTAGCTAGTTAAAATACCCAAAGTGTGATAAGTCCAAAGATAAACATAAAAATAAAGTGATGTATAATACAGAGGCTGTCATAAGGAGAGACAGGAAGTACATCATGTGGTCTGAGCTCCTGTGATGTTGAGAGTTACAAGGATCAGGACATGGCCTTCATTAGTAGATAAAAGAAAGTAATTACTCACTTCATTTTGCTTGCCGTTTAGTGTGCTAGAGATCACCGCTTGTTTAGACACTGTATATGTATTACTATAGTAGGACTTTTGAAATCGAACTTGAGCTGAAATGGCTTTCGAAACGTGTGTATCGGTTTAAATTCTTATTGCTGTATTTGCCCATCAGCCCCGTGGGCTGAATCCAATATCGAGGAACCAAAAGAAATTGCAGCAATTGAAAGGCTGAATTGGTTTGCAAAGAGCATCGCACTTTAGGAATCCCTGTGTCCGGGCATGAAGACGGTGTTAAAGAGAGAATTATGGCAGACACGTATTCTAACAGCATGTCAAGCGTTTTGGCGTTACCTTGAGAGGAACCATATGCATTGATCCTAGCTACTCCGTGGCCTGGCCCAGATTATCGCTCCTCAGTACCACCAGTATGTCGGGACTCTCGCAGTGGCCCCCCCTCTGAGTGAGAGCAGTAGGGGTCAAAGCAGGTGGCCTGCTCTGTTTGATCCCCCCCCCCCCCCCCCTTCCCCACACACACACCACCTGTCTGCCGT
>JAODUD010000041.1:11129068-11146666 GCA_026784285.1 Stomatorhinus walkeri | reverse complement strand
CCCCCCCCCCCCCCCCCCCCCCCCCCCCCCCCCCCCCCCCCCCCCCCCCCCCCCCCCCCCCCCCCCCCCCCACTCTTTGGACAAATCAAATGTGATCGACTGAGGGCAAAGCTGTACATAGAGACAGCCCAAAAGGGCAGCCTCTGGGGCCGGGGGCCGGGGGCCAGGCTACAAGCAGGTTATGCACCGTGCAGCCGCTCACACCCGGGCTTGTGTTTCCGAGCAGTGCGGAACCGCCAACACCAGCCGGGAAAACATGAGGAACACCCTACTCCTTCGTCCTCAGTTCTGGATCCAGCGAACACGAGCATGCCCCTATCAGCTAACCACACCAAAGCACTTCCTATGGTCAGCAGATGAGGTTTCTCCCAACAAAGGTCTTCGTGTTTGGTTTGAAATGCTTACGGCCCCCATGTCCCCGTGTCTCGCTCGAGGGAGGCCGAAAACGCCACAACGGTATTTGTTTTCTTTTTCAGAATTCGGAAAATTTTGCCGCATTAGCAGATTTCCTACGGTTTTCGCATATCCTGTGTTACTGAGGTCGGTGTTGAATGAGGGGAAGAAGCCGCACTGTGAACTGAGATACTGTTTCAGTATCCAGTCAGACCTCGAGGGGCTTTCGCCTTCCTAAGCAACAAAGTGGCCTGACACGGTCTACTACTCAACACAGGGACCAAGACGGTGTCCTGCTTCGCTTAATCCATTAACAGAGTGGGGTTGCTGTAAGAAGAACTCATTTCCATATAGCATAACTTATTTGTTTATATATATATTTTTGTGTGTGTGTGTATTTATATATATATATATATATATATATATATATATATATATATGACAAAATTGCCCACTTTTGGTATGTTTCCATAATTATGCCTTTTTGTTCTGTAGTAAACGGATATGAACTGAATACACCATGAAATAACTGCACAGCCAAGGCATGCCCGTGTGTCTCTGGATATCAGGCTGTGCCAGACCAGATGCATAACTGTCAATATGGTGCCAGAGTCTGACCTTTGGTCCCCTCAGATTCCTCAGCCACAAAGAAAAAAATATACGCCTAGCCAAAAGGGATATGGCTTATTTTACATCAGGGCTATCTGAATTATTAACGCTAATTTGCATCCACTTCCAAAAGTTTAAAAAATATATATATATACATACAACATCAAAGGCAAAGTTCTGGGAAACGATACTCCACAGACATTGGGTTCCCTATACTACAAAAGAAAAAATACAGTTTTGTTTTCAAGCTCAGTATGAATTAGTGCAGAGAAATCATTAAATAAACCAACTGTAAATCTCCTTTCAGAGCGAAATGGAAGCTGCAGACCACAGAAAATTCTGAGTCCAGACAGAAAAGTTCATAACTAAGAAATAAAAATGTACCCACATAAACACATAAAGGGCCAACTTTAATACATTTTTATGTAAAACGTGTCTTTAAATATGGTTTACAACCCCATTTCTAAAAAATTTGGGATGCCGTGTAAAATCTAAATAAAATTAGGATGCAATGATTTGTGAATCATGTAAGCCCATATTTAATTAATAATAGAACACAGACAAGATTTCAAATGTTGAAACAGTAATTTTATTGTTTTATGAGAAATATATGCTCAATTTGAATTCGATGCAAGAAACACATTTCAAGAAGTTGTGACACGGGCATGTTTGCCACTGTGTTGCATCACCTCCTGTTTTAACAACACTCTGTAAATGTTTGGGAGCTGAGACCAGTTGCTGGAGTTATGAAAGTGAAATGTCCCATTATTGCCTGTTATAGGATTTCAACTGCTCAACAGATCGGGGTCTCTCCCTTGTCGTATTTTTCGTTTCATGATGTGGCAAATGTGTTCAGTGGGTGACAGATTTGGACTGCAGGCAGGCCAATCTAGGACCCAGAGTCTTCTACTACGGAGCCATGCCGCTGTAATGCGTGCAGAATGTGGTTTGGCATTGTCTTGCTGAAATGTGCAAGGCCTTTTCTGAAAAAGGTGACGTCTGGATGGCACCATATGTTGCCCCAAACCCTGTATATATCATTCAGCATTAATGGTGCCTCCCCAGATGTGCCAGCTACCCCAGCAATGGGCACTAATGCACCCCCACACCATCATGGATGCTGGGCTTTGAACTGTCCACTGATAACAAGCTGGATGGTCCCTCTCCAATTTGGCCCAGAGGAGGCGACGTCCATGATTTCCAACAAGAATTTGAAAATATGATTCGTCAGACCACAGGGCAGTTTTCCATTTTGCCTCAGTCCATCTTAAATGAGCTCGGGCCCAGAGAAGTCAGCGGCGTTTCTGGATCGTGTTTAGCTACGGTTTCTTCTTTGCATGGCATTTATGGCTGCAGCGACAAACTGTCTTCGGAAGGTGTTCCTGACCCCATGCAGTGATTTCCATTACAGAATCGTATCTGTTTCTAATGAAGTGCCACCTAAGTATTGGTTTTTTAGCCTTGTCCCATCCATACAGAGATTTCTCTGGATTCCCAGAACCTTTTAATGATACTGTGCACTGTAGATCCCAAATTCCAACGAGCATTATTTTAAAATTATTGCAGTACTTGCCCACATACTCTTTTACAGAGGGGTGAACCTCTCCCCATCTTCTCCGTAGACTTTTTTTTTATACCAAATCATCTTACTGAGCTGTTGCCAATTAACCTAATTAGTTGAGATATTCAAGCAAGTGTTTTGCTTTAGCATTACATAACTTTTCCAGTTGTTTGTTGTCCCTGTCCAAACTTTTTTGAAACGTGTGGCTGGCATCAAATTCAAATTGAGCATATATTTGTCATAAAACAAAATTTGTTTCAACATCTGATGTTTGTCTATGATATATTTTAATGAAATATGGGTTTATATTATTTACAAATCATTGCATACTCGTTTTTCGTTGCATTTCACACAGCATCCCAACTTTCTTGGGATGGAGGTGTAGAAATAATGCAAGAAACAGTAACAAAATTACAGACACACCTAGGACAAAGACACACCGTTTTTCTTCATCAAAATGAGACGTTACACGTGACAAAAATCGCTAATCTCTGACAGTGTAATAAAAGCCAATTAAAATACAATATATGCATCACTGTAATGTCTCAACACCGTGACAGATCAGTGATTCAGGACACTCTCCTACACAGAGGCCTCTCCCTCTCAACTTTTGATTTTTTTTTTCCTCCATGTTTGAAAACACAATTTTTTCCCACCATTTTCAGCTTGCAGACACACACAGATCCAGCTGATATGTAACTAGGGAAATAACTTTCTCTGAAGGCATTATATGCATCTTCTCGTCTTCTCCTAGAAGTCCAGAATGCCTTTTTCTCACAGAGGGGAAATATTTTTAAAAAATAAGAGTTCCTTGGACATGCAACAATTGGCCCACCAGCGAGTGGTTCGTCAGAATAAACTGTAGACTACAACAATGTAGAAACGATGGTCCTCTTCCAAGCTAAACGATGACTGTGTTTTAGCATGATTGCACAAGACTTCTTAGCCTCTTTGAAGTAAGTGAGCTTCCCTACAAGAGAAAAAGAAAATTACACTTCTGATGTGTAATACATCTAACAGCATGTAAGGGTGCCTTTTGGAAATGTGGCACAATGCAAGGAACAAAAGTTAATCATCCATTCCTCACATTTAAAACTATTCAGAGCTGGCCTTCGTCCACACAAGAAGGAAGCTTCTTGGTTTTACACCTAGCATGAGCAGTATGACTGAGATCAGGGCACTTAGTATCGTATAAGGGAGTGTTTACCAGCCCAATCCTCAGGGACCCTCAGATGGTCCACATTTTCGCTCCCTCCCAGCTCCAGTTAAGGGTGCAAAAACGTGGACTGCCTGGCTGGGAGCTGAGAGGGAGCAAAAACGTGGACTGCCTGGCTGGGAGCTGAGAGGGAGCAAAAACGTGGACTGTCTGGCTGGGAGCTGAGAGGGAGCAAAAACATGGACTGTCTGGCTGGGAGCTGAGAGGGAGCAAAAACGTGGATTGTCTGGCTGGGAGCTGAGAGGGAGCAAAAACGTGGATTGTCTGGCTGGGAGCTGAGAGGGAGCAAAAACATGGACTGTCTTGCTGAGAGGGAGCAAAAACATGGACTCTGACTGGGAGCTGAGAGGGAGTCAACCATTTATACAGATTCAAGTCAACCACAGATGAAATTAATGAAAATAGAATAAATACTGTGCGCTTAGAGCTTCATGTAGCCCCACTCCACACAAAAAGAGTCACGTGTTCTAATTAACTTACTAAATGATCAGGGTATGTTACAACACAAGGAAAATCCTACATTTATATGCACTGACACAATGTGTATAGTGTGTATATGCCAGTACAGTCGATAGTTTATAGTCTCTCCAGGGTCTGAGGTAAACATGTCCTTTGGCTACTCAATCATTCTGAAATGTTCTGTGTAATTTGAGATGTATAAAATCCCCTCTGCAGTTAATCTTGCAATAAAACTAATCACAAGCACACATGGGGTAGCAAGGGAGACCAATAGGCATGAACGTTACCTGGAAGCAATCTCCTTCAGAACAAGTTCTTACTTTTCTGTGGGCAAGAAGAAAGCAGACATGAAGAAGCGTGCAAAGAGGTGCGCTAATATCCTCGCGCATTCGGAACGGTAAGAATGTGAGGTGCATCACAAGGGAATGGGGCCTTCCTCTGTCCAGCAACACTCATCTCTAAACTGGCTCAAAGAAAAAAAAAACTCGAAATGGACGTTCCTGAGTGATGGACTGGTTCTAGGTTAACAGAGCAGAATCAGACACTGGGAGGAACCAGCTGGACAGTATGAAACAGGTTGTCTGATAGGGCCAAGGATAGGACTGAGGGGGACCTCTAGTACTACCATGGAGATAAAGCGAAATGTTGGTCGGGGGGGGCTCCGCGTTCGCTTTAACGGCACGGGCCAGGGTCCATGTGACCATCTAGGCTCATCCACTTACAAAAATGCAAGTGAGTTTCTCAAAAGAGCTTCTGCGGTTCTGACTGTTTTCCAATTTAGGGTAATAATAAAATGAATGGACACAAAAACAACAATTAAAAAAAAAGGCAGGAAAAAAATAGCAAGATGAAAAAAGAAAAATAGAGGACTGCCCGCAAAAAAAAAAAAAAAAAAACTGTGAAGAGGTTCAAACGAGGGCCAAGATGGACTCAAATAGAAACCCATAAACAAAGGCTCTGCTTTGCTGTAAAAATAAAAAGTAACCTATTAAATTTAACTTATTACATTTTAAATGAATTGAATTTAATTTCTTGTAACTAAAATGTATAACGGAACACTAATTCAGGCACATCTGTACATGATGACCGAGACTGCAGCAATTAATAGCAGCCACTAAGGATAAACAAGGAGAAACTTCACAGCACTGACTGCATACATTTAAATGTGGATGGGCTGTGTAGCCTGCAGGTTAGCGTAAGGACGTGAGGTCCCAGTGGATCCCCTGTATCCTGCAGCAGATGGTGAGGATTCATCATATGCATCTTGATGCTTAAACCCACCCCCCCCCCACATTCCAGTCTGCAATTCAACACCACAGCAAGCAGCGCCCCTCCGTGGATTTACCTTTTTCTTAGCCTGTAACAGCTCCTGGTAGGCACTGGACCGGATGAAGCGGCTATAGGAATCGCTCTTCATCAGTTTGTAAATGTGCTCCTGTTGGAGAGAAGGACAGTGGCGGGATGTGAGACGCAGTGGAGCACGCAGTGGAGCACGCAGGGCGAGCTCAGTGGCACGCGACCTGCAGGACCTGCAGTGGAGCACGCAGTGGAGCACGCAGGGCGAACTCAGTGGCACGTGACCTGCAGTGGCTTCCTCCACGCACTTATGGATCAATTATATGCCTAGAAGACTCACAAGATGCAGAAGTGGGTGGCAAGGACCACGGATGAAGAGGACCTGGACTAGTGGCCGGCCAACTGAAAGAAGAGTCGCTGTGACGTGTGAAATGCCAGTCGCTGAAATTCTGTAGCCTAGCGGTCGAAAAAATTTCACCTAGACTTTTAACCCAAATAAATATTTGGTTTTATGTGCAAGATGTATGAATGGAAAACAGCATTATTCACATCAGTTGAGCTAAGACGAGCAATCTGTGTCTGTGTAACGTGACCTAAGAGCTGTGATAGGCTAACAGTCCATTTATAGCCTCTGGGACAGGATGGATGGATGGATGGATGGATTCTGGGGCCACGCCTCCCTGCTTACTCCTCACCGTCCAGCAGCCTGTCTCACCTGAGCATCTTCGAAGGTGTAGCGTCCTGGGTCCTTCACGTTCTGCGTGGTCTTGTCATAGCTCTTGGAGTCCACGTTGATGGCACTGGGAGCTCCGGGCGCAAGAAACTCCTGCCAGATCTCCTCGACCCGGGTGGGGACCTCCCGAATGGGCCGCCGCTTCAAGTCCTGCACAGCCAGCCAGAACCTAGTATGACAGGTAACCCCACCCCCCCGGGTCAATGAGAGTGTGCGGAAGCCCCCGGGTCAATGAGGGGGTTACCTGAACCCCATGTTTTCCGTTTATTCGAAATCGGTGAGCTGCGTCGACGGCGAAACAAACGCTCTGGCCTGCATCACCAATTACAGAAACGCACTATCCTTTCCAGCACAACAACCACCCATATTGGCTAAATGTTTATCTCTTGTTGTTGGTTTTCCGAGGGTCTGTAAATAGCTACAATTTACAGTTTCTATAGCAAATTGCATCTCAATGTCTTGTATGTAAAAAAAAAGTGCTACATACCTCCTGGCTTACAGGAGCAGACAAAGGGCTTGTGTTGACCTTGATAAGTAATCACACTGACTAATCTAACTGCATGCACGAAATGCAATTTGAACGTGCCCTTCATATTTACCCATTACAGTCAAAATTTGAGGAGCTATAAATCTGTTTTATTGACTCAACGATTCGTAAGAAAATATGAATGATGAAAATGTGCTTGTAGAAAGCTTACTCTTCAGAAATCCATTTTTCAAACTGACTTTATAGACTAATACTGACAACATTATGCATAATGGCCATAAGAGGGAGCCACAGAGTTGGCTACATTCAGTACAATCAGAATATGCATGTTATGCCATAATACATGATTGTGTGCCATGATGATAATTTCACTTTGTACATTCTATTGATTTTATTAAGACAATTTTCCCTCTAAGCAAGAGTCGCTGTTTTTCTCCGTCATCAATCAAGTGTAAAAAATCGATATGAAACCATCCCAGCTGGCCAAACCCCTAGTGGCAGCATAGTCGAGTGAAATTAGAAAGACTCGAAGACCCGATGTTACAAAGAAAATAAAAACTCTGCGCGCATAAAATCAGGACCCTTTTCTGTAACAACAGAATGCACAAGTCCAGGTTAAGGCCGACTTTTCATTTTTAACAATATACATTCCACTGTAATTTAAAGTTAACATATTACAAGTATCTGGCAGAGTAATGTTTCCAACATATAATGAATAAATATAAATTATATAATGTACATAAAAATAAACATTCTTAAATATACTTAATTCATATAAACAGAATATTCACTTGATTATAAAATTGACTAGATTCTGCATATTAAAATATTAATAATGTACCATATTCAGTAACTAATGCTGATTTGTAGAGTGCATATATATTCATATACATGTACATATATGTTTATGTAAAGCGTTTGTGTGATGGCTTTCGTGATGTTTCCCTCCACAGACACAGCAGCTCTGAGCCGTAGCACCAAGTCCCGCCCAAGACTTGCCTCAGGTTTTCCGAGCTGAATTCTGACTCCAGGAACTTGAGGAACTGCTCCCGTCCCACCGGGTCCTTCAGCACCTCATTGATCCCAAAGGCCCATCTTTTCACTCTCTGCTGACTTGGCTCCTTGCTGCAGATGGTAAAAGCCGTCGGGTATCAGCGCCACACAGGACCCCGGACAACCGGGTCACGTCATTAGGCCTACTGCTATTTGTTCATCAATGCTGGGACTGTCCACGAGACGGTATTTACCCCTTTAGCAGTGGACTATGGACCCTGTCAACCACCATTAAAAGAGAAATGCATTTTAGGCTCTTTATTTGAACATTATTTCCACTCTTCCGCACTGATGGAAGCAGCAATGAGCGGGCGAGCATATGAACGACTCCCCCCGAACTATGCAAACAGAACCGTGCACCCAAGCTTCTCTGCTGCATTCACTATAGCAGTTTAAGATGTTCCTACGATTATCAAACATGTGCTTTAAAGGCAATGAAGTCTAAGTGACCAGAAACGTCTGACTGAGCCAAAGAAAAACAATCAAAGGTTTATGGGCCTTTTTCTGAACTATAATCTGAGGCTCTCAATGTAAGTCACTCAGACAAAGCTACTCTTTGGAGCATCAAAATATTTGTTAAGATCTTTTTTTCCACCTCGGGATTATTCTGTATGCCAGGTTGCTTAATGTAATAAAAAATGACATCGTCAGGCCCAAACATCACCATCAGCAGATACACCAGAAGATCAGCAATATAGTTTTTATGTGTTGGCTGATAAGCCATTAATAAAATCAGACCGACGCTACAAAACCCATCAGTCGACAGCAGGTTTAATCATTAACATTGATTAATAATTATTATTAAATCAGGACCGCGTTCAGTCTGCGTGGCCGCAGAGCATCTTCACCTGGCTTCCAGCTCCCATAATGTCGTGTCATCCGAGATCCAGGGGTTGGAGGGTTCCGGTGGCGTAAGGAACGGGTCGTACTCGATGTACTGCTCAGTGTAGCTTAACAAGCTAAGGGGGGAACAAGAACGGTCGGGGAAAAAAAAATCACACGTGACGGATACGTTGCTACCCAGACTTATACGGATGAATGCTAAATGTTTATTAAGTGTTGGGAAAATATACACAAAGGGCAACCACAGGCCTCTTAAACAGATTGTATTTCCTACTGGAAGGGATTTATTTTGGATTTAAATATCGCGATGTCCCCTTCTTGGCCGACAGTATGGACTTACTTCAATACCAATATTTCATGTTATCAGTCCACACTGAGCCCCCCCCCCCCCCGGTCCCTGCTCACTGCTAAGCCGCGGAGCTCAGTGTCCCTGCTCACGCAAGCAAACCACTTTGTCCCCTTAGCAGCTCCTCAGCCAGGGCAGGTAAAGTTCATCCATGGCTGACGCCATATTGGCGCCAAGTGGGACCTCGGCAGCCGCCCTCTGCTACACAGATGGAAACTCGTGACGTAAACACACATTCACTCCTAGAAGATGCAGAGAAGATGCAGCTATAGGAGCTTTCCAGCAGTCCCATGTCATGTAGCAGGGCCAGGTCTACATCTTCAGGTGCTCAAGGCAAAGCGTCACATAAGAATCCACACTACGATGATCGTTTCACTTCCTCCACAACGCAGGTAATTCCGGGGACTTAAGCGACTGCTTGGTCGACAGCCAAAGCCAGCCCTGTCATGCTGCAAGGATGTAGGATTTTCATGGCCTGAGGGACCCACGATGCCTTGCCTGCACGTCCTGGGGTTCACCCCCACACAGGCTCTCACCGCCGAAAGCCCATCAGAGATCCGGACAACTTCATCAGGCTCCCACACGCTGACGAGCCAAATTTAATTTGTACACGCTTACAGACGAAGCCATCCTCAAGTGGAAAGCCCCCACCGCCCTGTGCCTCCCCCATCTGCGAATCCCCACATGGATCGCTCCATTATTTTTTTGCAGATGTTTCACCAACAATAAAACATGAAACCCCCCCCCCTCCCCCCCGAGGGCCTGTATTCACTCCGTACTCATAATCACAGCCTACTCCTTGTTAAAGCCATGTTTTGGTGGTGAACGTCCGTATATATTTACAGAGATGGATGGAGGAATTATGGAAGGTGGGGAACTAGCAAATAACTTCCTCTATGTCTGTAAACACCCCCATGGGATTTATCAGTAGACGTATCTGAAGTCACTGAAGTCGAGAGTTCTGCTCGAGGATGGAGAGGCGTGAAAGTGCGGCCGAACGAGCCCCTGAAGGGGCCGGCCCGCGATAGGTAATGGTGTCGTCGCACATTAATGGGGGCGGGAGACTTACCTCTCCGCAACTTTGGACATTTTCAATCGATGCCTGTCCAGCTGGACTTGCCAGAAGTGAATCTGAAAGGCGAGATGAGGCAGCGGAGTCAGGCCACTTTCCAGCGGCACGCCGGAGCCCCCAGCACAGACTGACAGTTTAAGGTTTCCAAATCCGGTCCTCGGTGACTGCCAGACAGTCTGTGTTTTGCTCCCACCCTGCTCCCAAGCAAAAATGAGTACTGTCTGGGGGGGGGGGAGGGGGGAGACTTTGGCGGGGTGGTCAAGAACGTGGACCGTCTATGGGTCCGCAAGAACCGAGCCGGGAAACACTAGGGGGGGGGGGGGTGATCGGCATCGATGGGCCATCTACTACGGCCCCGGGGCAGGATGGTGGTAGCGGTGGGGGGCTGGCGACTCGTGTCTGTGGTCCGCCGGAGCACGTCGCGCGCCTACCTTGTCGTGCAGCTCCTCCTCTGTCGGCTGCTTGGCCTCCGGCGCGGGAGTGTGGGTGGGGCTGTGGCTGCGCACGTCATTCTGGAGCCCATACACCGACTGTGCGGTCGTTGCAGACAAAGACAGCGCCGTGAGCTGGCTGGGAGACCGCGCTCACGACTCCCCACGTCCCGCACGCGCGTATTTCTGTCCCCCCGCTCCCTGAGGCAAGTCAGACTCTCAGCCGGCCTACCCCGTACCCCCCGACGGCGACGGACAGCCCACCTTTCTTGTTTTGTGTGGCTGTTTCATTCTCGAGGACTTCTTGATGTCAGCTTCTGTTGTGTTTACGCAGCCAGGCTGAGGCGAGAGGAGAAAAGCGTCATTAACACCAAAATTAAACACCAGAAAGGCACATTAAGCTAGTTTCGCTCTTTGAAGTTTCAAGAATTTCCTATGAACATGCACATATTTATTACTTGTTTACTCATTGCACTTGTTTCATCTGTACTTGCACAGCTGTTAACCTTATCCCCTAACATCCTATTCAGCACTGCATTATGGGAGGGTCTGATCTAACAGGCACGAATCCAGTGACAACCTGGGTATAGCGTGGAGAGAAGCTTTGCTGTAGCTCCGCTTGGTGGGCAGTGAAACAGCCAGGGCGTGGTGAGGCCAAGGTGTGCGTGAGAGCGGCGGCGGGGGGGGGGGTAATTACGAGAGAGCGCTCATGCACAGCACACATCTCACCCCGGTAAGGACATGCTGGGAGATTTGACGGGGGATGGGACACGACAGGAAGCAGCGGACGGTTATAACCTTCAGCCAATCTCCGAATAAAAATTACCCAGCAGAACTGAGCAAACATTGACACGGGATTAGTACTCTGCTACTCCGTACTCAGGCGGTTACTGCTGCCATGCCTGTTAGATCAGACACTCCCACGATGCAGTCTTACTGACCGCACATTGCAGCAGCATTTAGGTATTTCTGTTTCGTATGCTGCCTTACTGAGGCAGCGCTTTCTCAGAGCTATCTGTTTACTGACTGACATTAATTTGAAATCCAGCAATTCATTATTGTCCTCTGTAGAGGACGGTACGTTTCTGCTCGCATCTCTCACGCTACGCATACTTTATTAAGTTCTGCTGTTCCTCAACGGGGACAGCTACAGCTTTAAGATGACATCACGTTTGTGGGGGTGTCACCTTGCCAACTTCCTCTTTGCGTCTAATCAAAATTTTAATCAATATTAAAAAAAAAAAATTATAATTCCCCCTGGAACTCAGGAGCATATAAATGCAAATAAACGTCACGGTTGCCACGGCGCATGATTTAGGCTCAGGAAGAATGCGTGCAACGATGTTATCCCAAGCAAACTACGCTGAGATGCCTTTGATCTAGTCACTGAAAATGAAATTCACTCGCATTTGGTATTAAGTGCAATACAGCGAGGCCCTTTGTGGACGGGGTCTAATTTACCCCATGCACTCCTGCTGTTCAGTATAGTGCATTCTGAGTATTTATTTCAAGTCTCCTGTATATTCATTGCCATTGTACCACTGTGTATTTCTTTAGCCCACCTGTAGCTCCGATACATCTCACTGTCACGTGTGCTCCTGGGTACAGACAGACCCAGTCCTTTCTGATATTTCACTCTGATCCCGCTTCATGCTGGCGTATGCACTGGAATCCGGCCACTGCACCAAACACCATCCGGCTAGGTGCAAAGGACTGTAGCCAAATGGTCACCGGTTTGTGTCACTGGATGAGCCTCACCGATATCCCCTCGGGAACCCTCAGTTGGTCAAAAATTTCTGCTCTCTCCTAGGTCTCTGACCTCTGCATAGTCGGAAGCTGGGAGGGAGCAAAAATGTGGACTGTCTGGGGGTCCCTAAGACCGGACTGAGAAACACAGCCCTAAAGCAAAGGGCAGTAAACATCCAGGCTGGTCCGAGAGTGTAACATGTGTCTCCAAACCTCTATCGCAGACATGATAACTTTCATATTTGTCCCCATGATGAACCCATAAAGCAGGTCTCTTCAAATCTGGACCTTCCAAATCCATGCCGTGTTTTCAGTTCTCTCATGTACTTAGTTCAATAATTACCGATTCTGATTGGTCAGAGGCTTCACACCTGACTTACAGGTAAAGGAAGGTTTGAAAATCAGCAGGGCATGGCTCTTGAGGACCGTGATTTGAGTAGACCAGCCATAAAGTAGGCAGGACAGCACTGTTATCCATGCACAAAGAAGGCTTTCAAAAGGGCTCCGACCAACTAGGTCACTACACTGATTCTGTAGGAGCCTTCCACTGCTCAGCAAACCTAGGGGGCGCTGTGGGTGCAATAGGTTAGGCCATTGTCCCTGTGAGCAGAAGGTCATTGGTTCAAACCCCAGGGCTGGAAGAGTGATTTAACCATGAATGAGGCCTATAACTCCAATCGCTTTTCAAAATGAACATTGCTTTGGATAGAACCATCTGCTAAATGAGTAAATGTAATCCTAGATAGTAAACCCTTCATCACTGAGTAAATCACAAGAAGAAAATGCTTCTTTGACTTATATTCTATTTTATTAAATGTTATAGCCGTTCTTATTGCAATACATGTTGGCTATTCTATCTGCTGGGTCCAGGCAGACATAAACAGACTTATTTTTTCTTAATATGTTTCCTAATATAACCATTCAGGTGGAAGATCCATTAAGTGCAGATGGAAGTTCTGCGATAAAATATTCATTACAAACAGGATACATCCTCAGTATTTTCATTATGTGGAAAGTTAATTAAACAGAGCTGAGCAAAAAATAATCATGATGAAAATAAAATCTCCACACTTTTCCCACATAAGCAGACATCAGCAGTAAGTTTCCTGCATGTTCGCGCAGTGATCTTCATAAGACTTGGCGGATTATTCAGATTTTATTGCACGGAGGTACCATCTTTTAATTCTGCTGTTCTACACCGAGGAGAAATAAAAAGTTAAAATCATTAATGAGGAGTTAGAAAATGTCTTTTGGGGGGGGGGGGGGTGGAGGAATACGGAGACTGCAAAGAGGATCCCTCCAATCAATAGGCGGGTAACTTTTAAACACTAAGGATAATTAACCACAGATAACCAAGGAGACCCAACTCTCTAATCACCCCACACAAACGGATTATGTATAATCTGTAATGTTCTGGCTCCAAAACCCTCATTTACATAACATCCACATAAGAATTTTAATGTTAACCATGCAAGTTCACAGAGATACCAGGTGATACAAAAATACAATAAGACTGGCGTTGCCTACTTCCCAGCTCTGAAATACAGCAGCTTGTGGGCTATAATGAGATACAACTTCAAATGGTGACCGTGTATTTAGTTTGTATGTACGGACTGATATATTCATATATTCATGTATATACTTGGGGTAGTGGAATGTTAGCCGCAGAGGAATGTAAACGCGACGTAGGGAAGCTGCAATATATTTTGATCGACGTCGAGCAAAAGCGAGTCCAGATTAAATGATTGAAGTTCACCGAGAATCCTGGAGCAGCATGCTAACACTGTAGGACAGGTATCCAGGAAGATCAAGGAAGGTCACACGGGTGTGTATTACGGCACAGTACCAGCTGGATTGGGCCATTCGCCCTTTTGGACCACATCAAGTCGGAACACTTCACCCAACCTTCTTTATAACAGAGGTGGAAAGTTCAGGTCCAACCAACCAGTTGAGGATAAAGAGTCACAGTCACTCAGCTGGTTGGGTATAATAGAACCTTGGTCTGGATTTGTATTTCATGGAGCTGAACTTTCTGCCTCAGCTCTGTTGGACTTAAGCCATTGGAATTAAAACACTCCTAAAGTTGAAGGAGCAACAAAAATGCTTCACAATGCAGCTGAAAGGTGCCCAGATACACTGAGAGAGAGAGAAAGAGAGACCTTCCCTCCGTTCTGTGGCCCGAGAAATCAAGTGGCCCCCTTCTGCCATGGGGCTGTAGACCTGTTTACTGACCACTTAGCAGATGCTTTCATCCACAGCAACATTTATTTCTGAGAAAACCGGGTCAGATGGCTACTGGAGAATTCCGAGGTGAAGGGCCCAACGGATCTGAATCAGCGACCTTCTGACCAAAGGCACAGGGTCCCAACCGACTGAGTCACACGCCACTAGCTGCCACAGCATTATTGATTCTAAAGAGAGACCCGGGTTTCATGTGAAAACGGGCTGTGATTTGCATCGCCTTCAGTCGTGCGCAGATCAGCAAAGGTAATCATACGGTAATCATATGGTAATTTGATGGACCACACAAGCTGGTGAGACATCACCGACTGGGCGGTGCCAACTTGGGACGCCTTTGGCTGTCCAAAATACTGCCCCCCTCCGAGCACTAATGAGCTAATGAACAAGAATGGCTAGGAGACTGACAAGGATACAGAACACACCGGAAAACAGACCCCCCCCTCTTAGCGCTCAGCCACTATGTGGATCGCACGGGTTACGGGGTGAGGGGTGGCGTGGCGCGGCGGCTCAATCTATGCACGTGAATCATCCAGATATTTCCCTGCCGGGAGCCGGTCGCATGCGATTGCGGGGTTTCTGGCTCGCTGCTAAAACTGGGACGGAAAAGGAAACTTCCAGAACATCATAAGGGAGCAGAGGAATTATGGATGTGTAGGCAGAGCACAGGTTCAGACACTGAAGGATTATACCAATTACCCCAGAGTCGTGGGGGGGAGATGCTGGGAGAAGGGCTCATCCATTGACTGGTCATTAAGCATTACTTAAGTCTTTGGCCTTAATGCCTTAATGGGCAAATTAGAAATCAAATGTTTTGTCGCTAAGACCGAGTTTGACTTTCCCCAGTAACTGGAAGCGCACAGGCCCCGCTTTCCTTCCGAGCCGTCCCCCGAAACGCCCCGGGTCCATATACAGGCATGCAGAGCCTTCCCCCACACGGCTGCGAAAGGACGGATCGCCGTAGCGGAAACTGATAATGCGTAGCGCAGCTGGAGGGATGAATCGATGTGCAGCTGCGCAGTCCTACAAGCGCAAGGGTTTGGCGAAAAGGGGGCGTGGCGAGTCGGCTGTGAGCAAACACAGGATTATGCACCTACACAAACATACATACGATCACACAGTCACATACACACACACATACTATATGGACAAACGTACTGGGACATGCCTCAGTCGTTGAATTCAGGTGTTTCATTGGGATCCATTGCCACAGGTGTATAAAATCAAGCACCTAGCCATGCAGTCAGGTTTACAAATATGTGTGGAAAGATCAGGTCATTCTGAAGAGCCCAATGAATTCAAGCGTAATGCTGTCGTAGGCTGCAACCTTCACAAGAAGTCAGTTTGTGAAATTCCTTCTCTGCTAGATATTCCACTGTCAGCTGTAAGTGGTATTACTGCAAAGTGGAAGCGTTTAGGAACAACAGAAACTCAGCCACAAAGTGACAGGCCATGTAAAGTAACAGAGCGGGGTCACTGAGTGCTGAGGCGCTTAGTGCGTAAAAGTCGCCAGCGCTCTGTTGACTCAATAACTGCATAATTCCAAACTACCTCTGACATTAACTCCCGCATAGAAATTATGCTCCAGGAGCTTCATGGAATGGGCTTCCATGGCCAAGCAGCTGCATGCAAGCTTCACATCACAAAGTGCAGTGCCAAGTGTCAGATGCAGTGGTGTAAAGCATGTCGCCACTGGACACTGGAGCAGTGGAAATGTGTTCTGTGGAGTGAGGAATCACGCTTCTCTGTCTGACAGTCTGACGGACGAGTCTGGGTTTGGCAGATGTGAGCAGAACGTTACCTGCCTGACTGCATCATGCCAATAAAGCTTGGTGGAGGAGGGATAATGGTGTGGGGGTGTTTTTCAGGGGGTGGGCTTGGCCTCTTAGTTCCAATGAAGGGAACTCTTAATGCTTCAGCATATCAAGGCATTTTGGGAAATTCTATGCTTCCAACTTTGTGGGAACAGTTTGGGGAAGGTCCTTTTCTGTTCCAGCATGATTGTGCCCCAGTGCACAAAACAAGGTCTATAAAGAGTTTGGTGTGGAAGAACTTGACTGGCCCACACAGAGCCCTGACCTTAAACACCTTTGGGATGATCTAGAATGGAGATTGTGAGCCAGACCTTCACATCCAACATCAGTGCCTGACCTCACAAATGCTCTTCTGGATGAATGGGCAAAAATTCCACAGACACACTCCGTAATCTTGTGGAAAGCCTCCCCAGAAGAGTGGCAACTGTTACAGCTGTAAAGGGGGGGGCTGTAGGTGTAATGGCCAGGTGTCCCAATACTAGTGTTACGTAAACGCACGCACACGCTCACTTTATCCCTCACACAGCTCTCCACCCCAAGACCACAGCACAGACCACATACCCGGGTCCTATGAACAGCTTGCTGGGCCCCATCTCCAAAAACACAAGGCACCTGGCCCCCACCCTGCAATTCCCTCGGGGGGGGGCTCAGCCAAGCTCAGGACCATGCCGGCCCCTTTGACGAATTAGCCAGGCAGCTAGGCATCACTCACCACTGGTCTGTGCACATCCCAGAAGGCCCTCTCCTGGCTGTCGAGGATTTTACGCTCAATCTTGTCCCTCTTCTTATCGACTCTGGACGACGGAAAGAGACGGGGACATTCTTAACACGCCTGCCGAGCCGTCATCACGTTATCAGCAGGTAAAATACTGTTTACAGCTAGCGGACGCTCAGGAAATGGGCAGAGAGCGAGTTGAGAAAGCAGGCGAGGACACCTAGGCAGTGACATGCTATGGATTTCATGTGGGGTGATTCTGGGGCGGCCAGCAGGGCGGCTCCACGCGCGAACCCCATTTACTTTGCTTGTGCTTCTGCTTGCATGAATATGAACTCCCATTTCCGTGCGAATGCCCTCTGTAGCCTCGCCAAGCTCTCCTGAAACGAAAACAAAAACATACACAATGTTAAGAGCGACACCTCATAACAACAACAGCCCGGACATGCATGGATCACATCACGGAACCGACATTACGGAACTATTATTGTCATAGAGAAACCATTAAGGTGCAAAGTATATACGTATGTGTCCATCAGTGACGTATCAGAAGAGATACAGCTAACGGGGGGGGGGGGGGGGGGCG